>JAJOZX010000804.1:950000-982500 GCA_023014485.1 Bathynomus jamesi | reverse complement strand
ATGTGTTTTCAAAACAATGGCAACCATGTAGAGCATATTATATAAATAAAAATGGTTGTCCATAAAAAAATGTTTATTTTTCCTATGTATGGAAACTTACGGCCCACCCTGTATATAGATATATATATATAGATATATATATATATATATATATATATATATATATATATATATATAATATATATATATTTGGAAAGGACTGTTTATAAACTTGAATTTAATGATGATGTAGTAAGAGATGTCATTTTTTAGCGGACTTTTGACTGTATTCTACCCATGTTTAAAGATCGTGACAGTTTTACTTCCAATTATAAAATGAGTACAAAAATAGTGTTAAACGATCTAAAAGACGTATATATTGAATATAAACCTCCGCATACTTTGAACGTTGAATTAATGTTAAATCGTCTTTATTGCGTAGTACAAAGCAATGAGGATGTAAATGTGGATACGATTACGTGCGAGTTTACTATTTTATTTAAGCGTGGTTGAAGCTGATCTTCAAATTTTTATCCCCATTTTGTCTGACGCATATATATATATATATATATATATATATATATATATATATATATATATATACATTCCCATATATATATATATGATAAGTACGACAATTATGTATTATTTCTGCCTTTACTTCTAAAGGATATATATATTTTAGCTCGACTTTACTGGTTGTATTGTTATTTCAGGAGTGATACAGATATATGGTAAATGAACAGAGCAATGTAGTTGTCTTTTAATTCTCCTTTACACTGTCTGAAAATAAAGTACATTCAAGGAAATAACTAACTATAATATATATATATATATATATATATATATATATATATATATATATATATATATATATACCCACACATATATATATATGTGTGTGTGTGTACATGCCACGATTGTGTGTGTGTTCAGAAAAAAGTCGATCAAGTCAACATCTTCCTGGCTGTATTCAAAATCCTGTCAGAAGGTGCATGGGAAAGCTAGTATTTTACTTCAAGAAGTTGTAGTGAGAAGTCACGCTCCAGCCACCCAATATATATATATATATATATATATATATATACTTTTGGAATACAACTATCCATTTGCGCTTAGATACCCAGGCGTTCAGCCATCCCAGCCATTCTAAGTCAATTGTCAGTGATCCAAAAACCGTCTTCGATGGCTAAGGAGGGATTTAATATTCGTCAAGACATGCCATGGCTTGGTTCTTTCCCTCTCTCCTCTCAATAAAGAATTGTGTTTTATTACCCCTTAAATATATACACACAAATATACAAACAATGTAGGTTAGGTTCTCCCTCTCTTTTTTTGAAGGGGATATTCTTTTCTTTATTTCTTCCTTCTCCTTCTACTAGCCCCCTTTTATAATCTTTGGGTACTACCCCAACCCTTCATTGGGCCTTGGCTTTGGGGAACTAGCTCACACCCACCTTTGGGGCCTTGGCTTTGGGGAACTATCTCACACTCACCTTTGGGACCAACCCACTCCCTTTATCGGAACTCGACATTTTTTAATATGAACTTTAGCGGCCACTTGGCCACTTGACATTTTTGCAGACATACAACCATTCCAACTTGGGTATAATCAGTGTTTTGAACAAAGGAATGATTATATTATTCCTGTCCCTTCTTTTAAAGGTTTTCAGTATTAGCCCAGTTATTATTTTTGCTCTGTTTACCGATATCTTATTTTGTGTTTCAAATTTCGCGTCATAATTCATTATAACGCCTAAATCTTTTACTTTAGAGTTTTTCTGAATTTCCTGTCCATTTGAGTTTCCATGGATTTTAGTTCCTCCCTTCTTCCGTACCTTAATAGTTGAAATTTATGGGTGTTAAATTTCATGTTATTGCCTTCAGACCAATTGCAGATTCTGTTCAAGCCTGTTTGTAGAGATCCTATTTTCTCTGGGTTTCTTATTTTTCTACTAATTTTGGAGTCATTGGCAAAGGCTGTTACTGTGCTCTCACTGGTAACTTTATCATCTATATCAGTTAGCTTGATTATGAATAGTAATGGAGCTGATACTGTTCCTTGCGATACTAAGGTAAGGACTTGTGACTCTATTGAAGATATTTATTGGATTGTAACGACTTGCTGCTGCTAACTAAGGCAATTAGCAGGAAATTATCAGTTTATGTGTTATGATTCCATGGTTATACTTGTTGAACGCCTTGGCAAAGTCTGAAAATCAGCACGAAGTGCTGCTGCTCATTAAGGAAATTATATATCCATTTTCCTACTTTTACAGTTGTTCGTATATATTTCAGTTTATGTACTATAATTCTAGTCACACTTGGTAAACGCCTCGGCAAAATCTACGTATATCACATAATAGTTTTCTTTGTTTTGAAGTGCATTAGTGATGGTTCTTATTTAAGTTTTTCTGAGTCTAAAAAAAGTCTGATTTTTTCTGTAACTATTTTTTCAAACATTTTAGTGAAATGAGATATCAGTGAGATATTGTTTTTTACCTCAGATCCAACCCCTTCTTTATAAACCGGAACTATGGTCAGGCTCTTCAAGATGCTCGGCATTTCTCCCGTGTCTAGTAATCGTCTCTGCTTTCCCATTGTAATTCTTCGACAGGAAAGCATTTCCATCGTATATTAGTTTATTGGTTTATTTATTTTCGTTCTTTCTCTTTTGCAGAATTATAAAACTATTTTGAATTAACGTTTATCGTTTCGTTATCTTTGCAGTTTCTTAATTTTTCCGTCACTCTTTCTCTTGCGGAATAATGACCTCATTTGTTTCTCTAACCTGCTTCTCTTTCCTCTTTGTTGTTTTGGGGCACATGTTTTTCCACAATTTTTAGCGTCTTCTCGAGCGATATTAGCATCTTTTCTGTTGACTTTAAAAATGATTTTCCAATCTATTGATTCCATGCTGGATGTAATACTTTCCCAGTTTATAGCCTTGGAGTAAAAAATTTAAAAAAAATTATTTCTCTCTCTCTCTCTCTCTCTCTCTTTGGTTCGGACGGGATACATTTTAACCAGCAGGGGAAAAAGAAGTATGGTGATTTACTGAACATTAATTTGTATAATCTCTTTAAACTAAGACCCCCCAAACCAGCAATTGATCCTGCTCCCCAAACAGTTAAACTTACTCCCCCAGCAGTTAGTCCCCCTCCCCCAGCAGTTAGTCCCCCTCCCCCAGCAGTTAGTCCCCCTCCCCCAGCAGTTAGTCCCCCTCCCCCAGCAGGTAGTCCCCCTCCAGCAGCAGGTAGTCCCCATCCAGCAGCAGGTAGTCCCCCTCCAGCAGCAGCTAGTCCCCCTCCCCCAGTAGTTAGTCCCCCTCCCCCAGTAGTTAGTCCCCCTCCAACAGCAGGTAGTGACTCTCCTTCCACGTTGGAGGGGGCTCAAGCTCCTGCGGAGATTGTCCCCTCGTTAGTGAGGGGCTATTCAACTCCCGACAGCCCTGGCTGTTTTCGGAAACGGGTCGTGCTAGGGGGCGGTCAGAATAGGGGAGGCTCCCTCCGTGCAATGCTTTTTAATGCTAGGTCGATCAGGAACAAGTTTGGCGAGCTACGGGCACTCTTAGCATCAGAATACCAGGATATCGTTGCTATCACCGAGTCCTGGATTCATACTGATCGTAGGGACTACGTTGGGGAGTTCGAAATTCCCGGGTATAGAATGTTTCACAAAGACCGCACCCGTGGGGAGGGGGGTGGGGTACTAATATACGTCAGAGACACGTTGAGTCCGGTTGACTGCCAGTTCCGGTCGGAACGGGAGCTGCTCGGCGTCAATCTGAACGTGGGAGGGACGAACTATAGGTTAATCTTGGTGTACAGACCTTCGCATCTCCTCCTCGTGGAGGATACAGCCCTGTACACCGAACTCAGTAGCCTGCTAGGGGATAGGGTGTGTGTAGTTTTAGGAGACCAACTGTCGCGGCATAAAGTGGGAAAACAGGACTGCCGATGCTGAAGGGAGGAGGCTAGTTGACTTTGCTGATGAGAACTTCCTCACTCAGTGGGTCAACGAGCCTACACGAGGCGAAAGCGTTCTAGACTTAGTATTCACGACCGAAGACAACCTCGTCACTGGCCTCACCGTTGACGAATCATTGGGCGGGAGTGATCACGGTCTTATTAGGTTCCGCGTGTGCGTCCCTCGGGTGAAGCGTAGTAACTCGAGAGGCAGTAAGCTCGATCTCCGGCGGGCGAACTTTGTTAGCCTCAGGGATAGCGTAGGAGAGATGGGGTTAGAGGTTGGCGGCGATGTTGAGGGAGTGTGGAGTGCATTCCTGGACGAGTTTATGGTGCTGCAGTCTGCTGCCATACCCTCAAAACCGGTCACCCCTGCTTCAACGCAGCCTAAGTGGTTCAATCGTGACATCGCTTCGGCTATCCGAAATAGGAAAGTAGCGTATAGGAGGGCGAAGGCCAATCGTTCCCACGAGAACACTGAAGCGTATGTCCGCCTGTGTAGGGAAGTGAAGGCGAAGGTTAGACTAGCGAAACGTAACGAAGAACTACGGGTGGCAAGCCTCTGCAAGGGGAACCCTAAGGAATTCTTCAGTTATGTTAATAGTAGAAAGCCCATTAGAAGCATGATAGGTCCATTAAAGGACGGAAGCGGCGTTCTGCGGACCTCCGACGCGGACATCGCTAATGTGCTTAATGAGTACTTTGCGGAGGTGTTCACCAGGGAGGATACCCGCGTCATCCCCGGGCCAGGCGTGAGGGACGAAGGTTCTGGCTTGGATAGTGTTAGATGTACCGCGACAGTCGTCGCCGATAGAATAGACAAACTGAGCGCGTTTAAGGCTCCTGGTCCAGACCAGTTTCTCCCCAGAGTGTTGCGAGAAGTGCGCGACCAGGTGGCTCCCAACCTGGCTACAGTATTCAACAAATCGTTGGAGATGGGCCAGGTGCCTGGTGACTGGAGGGAAGCCAACGTGACCCCTATCTTTAAGAAAGGGGATCACGAAAGTCCAGGGAACTATCGTCCCATTAGTCTCACTTCAGTTGTAGGTAAATTATTAGAAGGGATAATAGCTGATAGGATCGTTGACCATCTGGATTCCTACAAGCTGCTTGGGGACTCCCAACATGGGTTTAGACGGCATAGGTCGTGTCTCACCAACTTGCTCGAGTTTTTCCACGTCATGTTGAGTGAGTACGATAAGAGTAGGGCGATTGATATACTTTATCTCGACTTTCAGAAAGCCTTTGATAAGGTACCTCACCGCCGGCTAACGGCGAAAGTGCGCGCGCTGGGTATCGGTGGGGAAATAGGTAGGTGGATTGAAAACTGGCTGAGGAATAGGCGGCAGAGGGTGGTAATTAAAGGGGCTAGATCGGGTTGGGCCTCTGTCACTAGTGGGGTTCCTCAGGTTTCCGTTTTGGGGCCACTGTTGTTTATCATTTACATAAATGATATCGACGGTGGCATCGTCAGTCGGATCGCCAAATTCGCTGATGACACCAAGCTTGGGGCCAATGTTGGGACGCCCGAAGCGATCGAGGAACTGCGTGCGGACCTAGGTAGGATAGGAGAGTGGTCCGAAAAATGGCAAATGCCGTTTAACTTGGGTAAATGCAAAGTGATGCACATTGGCTACGCCAATCCCAAGTCGGACTACTCGATGTTGGGTAGTAATATCGAGGTGACTGATTTAGAAAAGGACTTGGGTGTGCTAATTAGCAGCGACCTTAAGTTTACGAAACAGTGTGTAGAGGTGGAAAAGAAAGCCCAGAAACTATTGGGTTATATCAGGAGGCAATTTCAGTTTCGGAACAAGGAGATTGTGCTCTCACTGTACAATTCCCTTGTTCGGCCGCACCTGGAGTATGCTGTGCAGTTCTGGTCGCCCACCCTCAGGAAAGATATTGAGAGGCTGGAGCGAGTGCAGGCGAGGGCCACAAAGTTAATCCCTTCCGTTAGGCATATGGGCTACAATCGACGGTTACGCGCCCTGAACTTGTTTTCGCTTGAAACTCGGAGGCTGCGCGGTCAACTGATCGAGGTTTTCAAGCTCTTACGCCGGTTCAACGATGTCGATTTTAGAAGTATGTTTAGTTTAAATGATAACCCAACTCGCAACAATGGTTGGAAGTTTGATTTGAAACGGTTTAGGACTAGTGTGTGTGGGAATTACTTTACGTATAAGATCTGTGACACATGGAACAGGTTACCTTCGGAAGTTGTGAACAGTTCCTCTGTGGATCAGTTCAAGAAAAGGTTAGACCAAATTTTGCACACTATTTGAGTGTGTAGAAAATTTTCCGTGGCACCCGTTGCCATTGGTACCTCCTCGGTATGGGCCGCAAGGCCTTCTGAGGTGCTTCTTTTCCTTGTAACTCCTTGTAACTCTATCTATCTATCTCTCTCTCGGTACTTATATATATATATATATATATATATATATATAACTTTCAAAATAAAATAAATTTGAAAAAATATTTAACCCTCTAACGCCGACTGGGTCGAATACGTACCGTTTCAAATACACGCATTTAGACTTAACCCTAGAAAAACGTTCGGCGTTAAAGGGTTAAACTCACAAATCATGTTGGAAATAGTTACATTCTCACTGCTTTGTATATTACATAAAATTCTTTTAAGAAATGATACACCACATCTGCATACAATATTTATTAACCTATCAAGAGATTATATTTTTATCAGTATAGAAACTCACAAATAATCGTGGTACTTTGTATAATACATCCAATATGTTTAGAAATAATTCCCCGTTTAATGTATGAGACATTCTATACTCGATATAAAGAGCCTGAAGATCATCAAGTTTATTTTTATATTGTCATGAAAGATTATTTTCATATTGTCAAGAGAAATCAATGTATAAAAAACACGTGCTAAGAGAACGTTTATTCTCATTTTCTCCAGTTTTTTAATTAAAATGTTCAGAACTCATAATGATGTGTAAGTAAATCTTCTAAATTGTAGCGACAGTTACAGCGTATATAAAGAAACAGTTGGCACTTTTGCAACAATTGATCAACAATGCATTGCAATTCGCACTCTACCATTTTGCGGTCATATACTACCATATTTTATATAAATTTATAATTTTAGTGTTCACTGAATATTGGAGAGAGAAGGATGTACTTGTTTACTTCGAGAGATTTAATGGAACTCGTACAAAATGCAAGTGAATTGTTAGCTTATTTATAATTTAATAAAAGATTGGTGGTGAGTGTAATTTCTACGAAATGTGATGTGATGTGGATTGTAATTTATATGAAAATGGCGAAAAATTTGTTTATATGTACTCATACATAAATTGTACAATTTTCGAGAATTTTGAGAGGAGCAAGTTTCCACTGCAAATTTTGAGAATTTCCAAAAACTTCATTTTCACCAAACGAACGGTTGTGTATTCTTGTATCAGGGTAATCTGTGTAATTTAATTGTCTGAGAAAAGTGTAGAATAATGCAACCAAGGAAAATAATTCGAAATGCAGTTGGTGATGTTAGCAAATGATTCGCTTCAGTATGATATCATTTGGCAGCAGCGTAGATTTGGAAATATTGAAATGGAAAACCCCACTCCTTGAAATTCCTTTTAACTCTCAATTAACAAGAAGGAAGTTTCCAGAATGCTGACATAGCAACACCATGTTAAAAATAAATCTTACCAATTAGTGAATATTAAAACGTGAATTTCCTGCATACTGATTTCAAATTCCTATTTTTAGTCAGGTATATTCCCAGCAATCTCATCTGAACTCAATAGAAACAACTGATATAAGAAGCTAGAACTTCTTTTTTTTGGGTGGAAAATGCTTAATTATGTTATATTTTAATGTTTCATGTCAAAAACTACCTATTAAACCTTAAAAATTACCTAAAATTTAAAATTCTCAAAATTCCCCAAATTCCCGACACATTCAGAATTCCAGAAACTTTCTTTCCCTTTGCAACCCAATTAAAAACTACATTAATTCTAATTGTTTTAAGTAAGGGAGGCTAAGGATATTTTTATGATCAAATTCCTTTTAAATTATATTATTATTATTACATTATTTTAATACCGCCAAACGTAATGTTACTTATATGAGTCTTGATAAGATGTCGAAAATCTTTACGTTCGTTGAAAAGTGGTCGGCTGACAATTACTATAAAGTGCCAGCTACCGCGAGTGCAATAAGAGTAACGATCAGTGACACTCCACTCATATTGTATTATTTGTTCGTTAACTGTAAGTCGCGATACAGTTAACCCTGCGTTGAAATACGATTGATGTGAAAAACTAATCTAAAATCCTTCAGTAAAAACAATGTTGTTAACTGATTTTTACCTACTTGTTGCCGATTCATCCTCGATAGACTATTTGAAATAGCCACCTTCTTCAACCTGAAGCCTTCATTAAATGACGATTTTATGAAGTGTAAAGACGAATAAGATGAGAACGGATTGGAACTTAGAGAATATTTAGAAGCCACTTCCCCGAGAAGTCCACTCGATCTAGAGCGCTGATCTAAAGCGTTACAAATCTCACTCGTCTTCACCGTTCATCCAGAGGAACTGTTTCTTTATATACGCTGTAACTGTCGCTACAATTTAGAAGATTTACTTACACATCGTTATGAGTTCTGAACAGTTTAATTAAAAACCTGGAGAAAATGAGAATAATAATTCACTTAGAAGGTGTTGTGTATACATTGACTTTTCATTACAATATGAAAATAATCTTTCATGACAATATGAAAATAAGCTTGATGATCTTCAGGCTCTTTATATCGAGTATAGAATGCCTCATACATTAAATGGGAAATTATTTCTAAATATATTGGATGTATTATACAAAGTACCACGATTATTTGTGAGTTTCTATACTGATAAAAATATAATCTCTTGATAGGTTAATAAATATTGTATGCAGATGTGGTGTATCATTTCTTAAAAGAATTTTATGTAATATACAAAGCAGTGAGAATGTAACTATTTCCAACTTGATTTGTGAGTTTAAATATCTTTTCAAATTTTATTTTGAAAGTTATATATATATATATAGGGTGATCCAGAGAAATGGGACCCAAAAGAAACCCCTGTAACTCTTAAAGTATAAGTCCTTTTATAAAATCATACGCATCATTCGAAAGAGGATAGTTACAAGTTTGTACAGGATTGTATAGGTTTTGACAATACAAGACAAGATAAGATACAAAACAAAATAAAAGTGTTAGTTAAAACTAATCCTTCAAGATGACTGCATGGACTGTGGAACAGCTGCGTTTCATAAATGAGCAATATTATGAGCATGGAAGAAGTGTAGTTTCAGCTCAAAGATCTTTCAAGACAAATTTTCAGATGTCAAAATCACATTCTAAGAGCTGAAACTACACTTCTTCCATGCTCATAATATTGCTCAGTTATGAAACGCAGCTGTTCCACAGTCCATGCAGTCATCTTGAAGGGTTAGTTTTAACTAACACTTTTATTTTGTTTTGTATCTTATCTTGTCTTGTATTGTCAAAACCTATACAATCCTGTACAAACTTGTAACTATCCTCTTTCGAATGATGCGTATGATTTTATAAAAGGACTTATACTTTAAGAGTTACAGGGGTTTCTTTTGGGTCCCATTTCTCTGGATCACCCTTTATATATATATATATATATATATATATATATATATATATATATATATATATATATCCGAGAGAGAGAAGAGAGAGAGAGAAAGTATTACATCCAGCATGGAATCAATAGATTGGAAAATCATTTTTAAAGTCAACAGAAAAGATGCTAATATCGCTCGAGAAGACGCTAAAAATTGTGGAAAAACATGTGCCCCAAAACAACAAAGAGGAAAGAGAAGCAGGTTAGAGAAACAAATGAGGTCATTATTCCGCAAGAGAAAGAGTGACGGAAAAATTAAGAAACTGCAAAGATAACGAAACGATAAACGTTAATACAAAATAATTTTATAATTCTGCAAAAGAGAAAGAACGAAAATAAATAAACCAATAAACTAATGTACGATGGAAATGCTTTCCTGTAGAAGAATTACAATGGGAAAGCAGAGACGATTACTAGACACGGGAGAAGTGCCGAGCATCTTGAAGAGCCTGACCATAGTTCCGATTTATAAAGGTGTTGGATATGAGGTAAAAAACGATATCTCACTGATATCTCATTTCACTAAAATGTTTGAAAAATACTTACAGAAAAAATCAGACTTTTTTTAGACTCAGAGAAACTTAAATAAGAACCATCACTAATGCACTTCAAAGCAATGAAAACAATTATGTGATATACGTAGATTTTTTGAGGCGTTTACCAAGTGTGACTGTTGAATTATAGTACATAAACTGAAATATACTGTATAGGAATAACTGTAAAAGTAGGAAAATGGATATATAATTTCCTTAATGAGCAGCAGCACTTCGTGCTGATTTTCAGACTTTGCCACGGTGTTCAACAAGTATGACCATGGAATCATAACACATAAACTGATAATTTCCTGCTAACTGCCTTAGTTAGCAGCAGCAAGTCGTTACAGTCCAAGAAATATCTTCATTAGAGTCACAAGTCCTTACCTTAGTATCGCAAGGAACAGTACCAGCTCCATTACTATTCATAATCAAGCTAACTGATATAGATGATAAAGTTACCAGTGAGAGCACAGTAACAGCCTTTGCCAATGACCCAAAAATTAGTAGAAAAATAAGAAACCCAGAGAAAATAAGATATCTACGAACAGGCTTGAACAGAATCTGCAATTGGTCTGAAGGCAATAACATGAAATTTAACACCCATAAATTTCAACTATTAAGATACGGAAGAAGGGAGGAACTAAAATCCCTGGAAACTCTAAAGGAAATTCAGAAAAACTCTAAAGTAAAAGATTTAGGCGTTATAATGAATTATGACGCGAAATTTGAAACACAAAATAAGATATCGGTAAACAGAGCAAAAAGAATAACTGGGCTGATACTGAAAACCTTTAAAAGAAGGGACAGGTATAATATAATCATTTGGGTTATGACATTTTTATAACCTCATGTTCCTGTATCATAAATCGATGAACTTTGCCCCCTGACAATGAAAATAACAGTTTTTTCGATATATTTTTTAAAAACTTCACCCCAAAATAAAAAATAAAAAATCAATAAAATAATAAATATTGGTTGCTCCTTGGTATAGCTATTGCAGATGAGTCTCTGTTCCAGTGATTTTCCAGAGTATTTAGTGCTTTTCGGTATTGTTGCAAGATATTGGACAATTTATGATAATCATCAGGTAACCAATCTAGAATGGTGCAATGCAGCTGTCTCGAATATACTAATATACTATATTTGCTTTCGGGGTGACATTTTTTTTTAATTCTGAAGAATTAGGCCCTTTTTTATTGTTTTCAAGCAAACGTTCATCGATTGATGATACAGGAAACAATATTTATGACAAAAAATTAAAAAGTCATAACCCTAATAATCATTCCTTTGTTCAAAACACTGATTATACCCACCAAGTGGCCAAGTGGCCGCTAAAGTTCATATTAAAAAATGCCGAGTTTGGATAAGGGGAGTGGGGGTGGTCCCATAAGACCAAGGTCCCAAAGGTGGGTGTGAGATAGTTCCCCAAAGCCAAGGCCCCAAAGGTGGGTGTGAGATAGTTCCCCAAAGCTAAGGTCCCAAAGGTGGGTGTGAGATAGTTCCCCAAAGCCAAGGCCCCAAAGGTGGTGTGAGATAGTTCCCCAAAGCCAAGGCCCAAAGATGGGTTGGGGTAGTACCCAAAGGGTAGGAAAGGGGGCTAGTAGAAGGACAAGGAAGAAATAAAGAAAAGAATATCCCCTTCAAAAAAAGAGAGAGAGGGAGAAAAAGAAGAGAGAGAGAGAACCTAACCTACATTGTTTGTATGTTTGTGTGTATATATTTAAGGGGTAATAAAACAATTCTTTATTGAGAGGAGAAAGGGAAAGAACCAAACCCTGGCATGTCTTGACGAATATTGAATCTCTCCTTAGCCATCCAAGACGGTTTTTGGAACACTGACAATTGACTTACAATGGCTGGGATGGCTGAACGGCTGGGTATCTAAGCGCAAATAGATGGTTGTATTCCAAAAGCATATATATATATATATATATAAAACATGCATCGTTTATATATTCCATTATCCCAGTTATTTCTGTCGTTTAATATCGTTTTTATTATATATATATATATATTATATATATATATATATATATATAATATATATATATATATAATTTATATATATATCACAATCATAAATAATAATAGTGTTTAGTAACACATCTGAAACGCTACCAGGTGCCTGGCACCTACGATACGTACCCTTTGGGTACAATGGCCCTTGAATATTTATATATATATATATATATATATATATATATATATATATATATATATATATATTTGTGTGTGTGTGTGTGTGTGTGCAGTAAAAAAGCTAAGCACCGTACACTGTATCCCTAATCAAAGGGGTCATATAACTCCTGCCACTATTTGGTCATATCTCTGCCCTACGTCCTCAGTTGACCTCAACAAGCGGTGGAGCTCAGACGTGTATTTTGAAGAAATCCCGCGTAGACGGAAAGTAGCTACGGCTACCTTTGATATTGCGTGCTCGACATTCATGAAGTGGTATTCGATAAAGTCTACAGATGTAGTGAACACTCAAAGAATCTAGTCCTCCTTCCTTTGAAGCTTTTAAGGCCATATTGAACCGAGCGAAGCATGAGAAGCAGGAGGTCTAAGTACTCTACAGGTATTCTGCCGAGAGCATTGCAGGCTTAAGTGGCTCAAACGATGTAATGGACTACGTCAAAGGACTAAACTGTGTAAAAGCGCACATACCCCGCGAAGTGGAAGAAGCATCACGTGCATAAGAGAAGCAACGGGTATGGGTAGTGAGCTTTTTTGACGAATGATGTGACAAGCGGTATTATGTCTTGTTACATCGTACGCATACACTCCGTCTGAGAATATAAATCTTGTTATCATGGACAGTCTAAAATATTTTTATCATTACGTTCATATATATCATGATGAGGATCGCAGTGAGGTTGTGGCTAAAGGCTTGTGCGAGTTTTTAATAGGATTTAAGGATGAGTATCGCTTGCTAAGCAAAAAGGACAGATACGGGAACATGTTTCTCTCAAATAGAGCGCCGAAGTGTTAATGTGAGGAGAAAATGAAAGAAGCTGAATGGTTTCGATAAAACATTAAAGCCGTTATTACTTCATGTATCAGAAAATTTTTCTAAACATCTACCCAGTAAAATGGGGTACACGTATGCACATGATTCTTTCATGTTGGAACAACCCCGTGCACAAATCACTAACTCTTGGTATAACACGCCCCGTGTGACTCGTTCCCCACACCTCCCGCCGAGCCAAACCGCACACCGGCTGTTCATAGTCACTTCAGACCTTGACCCAACTGGACGTACACTCCTTACAATAGAAAACGATGGAGCTTTCGTTGATTAGTATCTTCAATGCTGTATACGATGTGTCCGTGACGAAGTCAGTGCGTGTTCAGGCCTAAAACCGGCGCTGTTAACTATGTACTTGAAACGACTTGTAGACAAACAAACTCTGGTAAACGGAATGTTATTTATTTAAGTGTTGAGGAGATGAATAGAATCTTCGTGATAGTTGAGAAGTGGGGCGAGGGTCTTCAGAAAATACTTGCAGGTATAGGCACAAGAAGAGAGCAGATTAGTGATGCACCTTCAGGTGCCATTATTTATACGTTGTGTATAAATCGCGACCAGCCATGCATTGATATACGGTTGATGTGGAAGAATGCAGCTAATAATAACGTCCTTGTACCCACGCGAAACCGTTTCATACTCGACAGAATGTTTGAAATCGTCGATTTCTGCAAGCTAAAGCCTATATTAGACGCGCGTGTTGCTGATATGCTTTGTTTTGACATGGTTCTTGAATACGCATACACTGCTCATTTCGACGTGTTTACCGAGTGTAGGGCTGAACAAGGCGAGAATGGCTTGGAAATGGATGAGTATTTAAAAGGTATAGACTCTTCGAAATATCTTAAACTGTGGTACAAAGAACTTGTGCGGCACAGGGCTGAGCTCACCTACACACCCTGAAGAGCTATTATTTTAACTGCCGATATGCGTTGTGAAGAAGAATTCACGGTTGAAAAGCTCGGATTGGAAAGAATAAACCCTCGTTTGGAAAGGAGTGTCTATAAACTTGAATTTAGTAATGATGTTGTGAAAAATGATGCCCTCTTTGTGCGTGCTTTTGAATGTATTCTATCCGTGTTTAAAGAGAGTGATAATTTGCCACCCAATTGTAAAGTGGGTACAAAAATAGTGTGAAACGAGCTAAAAGCCATTTACATTGAACATAGACACCTGCGTACTTTTAGTGGTGAATTAATGTTCAATCGTATTTATCGTATTTATTTAGTACAAAGCAACGAGGATGTAGCTGTAGATTCGATCACATGCGAGTTTAGTATTTTAATTAAGCGCAGTAGAACATAAAACACGTATATTTTGATATATATATATATATATATATATATATATATATATATATATATTATCGAAGTCACTATTTTTGAAGTTTATATATAAGTGTGCATTTCTGCGTACATATATTAAACGTGTAGATAGATTTCTCCTGTACTATTGTTATTATTTTTGATACTTATATATAAGTGTGTAGATGCGCGTACAATTTAGTGTGGACCAAAAAAATGAAGGTTTAAACATCTTTGTTCCACATGAGTAATGTTATTCCTTTTGCTTACCTTAATCAAATTACAAAATTTGAAACCTCTACGTCAAGTTTTAGGGGTCACGAGAAAATTGCACTTTTCCTTTTAATGCTGAAAAAATTAGTTTTTCCTCATTTTCATAAATTCTGCTTTATTTTTTGTTGGAAATTCTTTACGATTCTTGAAAACTGTTTTGAGCAGGTATTGTTTGTCCTCTTCTTTAGTTGTCACTGCTTGATTAAATTTTTCAATCAATGCAACACCCGCTCAGCTGTGTCATTTGTCACTCTAAGGGCACGAACTCTAGCACAGCCTCTTTGGTACTCAGGATCTATTCCCCATGTTGATGCAGAATTTTCAGTGAAGAGAGAATTGAGATGTAGAGCATCAAAAAGAGATTTAGTCCTTGAAGTAACAAAATCAGAAATCCTTTTTTCTTTAAAAGAAGCTAGGGTTACCTTTGCTTCTAAACGTTTCAGTCCCTTATTTCTTGGAGGCATTTTGATATTATTTCGCATTTGCTCCTTTTCTTCAAGGGATATGCTTTTGTCAAAGAAGCTTAATCCAACAAGTGTTTCTGAGAGGTACCACAGATGTCGTTTAATGGCATTTTGGGCTTGCTTGATAACACTTGATATCAAAGAATTTTCCTCCATTATTGCAAGATCTTGCAAAAATTTAAGATCAACATTTGGGGCTTCCTCTGGTTGAGAAGCTTTTGCCCAAGATTTTGCGTATACCAATGCAACAAATAAAAAAAATTCTGTTATTGCATCAAGTTCTTTTTAGTCATCTTAAATTGATTTTGGAGAAGAAAAAGCTTAAATGCATAAATTCCTTTTGCCATCCATCTTGCATGATGGTACGCTCCAGGTCTCTTCAAGGGAGTATTAGAAATGCTTTCATCTCCAAAAAACAAGAGAACAAGTTGAAAAAATTCTTTATAATCATCTCTTGGCTGTTTAGAGTTGAGTGCCTCCTTCATGATTAAGACTGTTTGATTTTTTAAATCTTGAACTCTTTCAATTATTCTGCAGCTTTGGGAATCAACAGCAGTTGTGATTTGAGAATGATCCATAAAATCCCATTGAGTTTTGAATCTTTTGAAGATTGGAATATCAGGTTCAGAGGAATGGCCCATAGAAGTCCGGAAGACTTGAGATAGGACAATCTCATAAATATGGTGTCTGCAGGCTAAATATAAAAGCTCTTTTCCAAGTTCTTGTTCAATTTTAGTGCAAGCTCCAGCATGGATTCCGGTATTGGATGCTGTTGTGTCAAATGACAGCCCAATAATTCTCTGGGTCATATCATGTTCTTGCAGGAGAGAAATGCAAACACGAGCCATCTCCGTACCCGTGCCAGCAGTGACTTTAGGAATTCCCAGCAATTTCTCTTCACCATTCCCACTGACTAACACTGCAATCCTTTCCGTTCTTCCTTCGCCTGCAAGAAAAAGTTAAAATATATAATTTAATATAATTTATATATATTTATTTTTAATATTTTATTTTATATATATTATATTATATATTTAATATTTTATTTTATATTTAATATATTTATATATATTATAATTTATATATATATAATATATAATTTTAAATTAAACGAGTTATTTTAAATTAAACTTGATTTATTTTAAATTAAACTTGATTTATTTTAAATTAAACTTGACTTATTTTAAATTAAACTTGATTTATTTTAATTTGAACTTGTTATTTTAATTTGAAGGTAAAATGGTGTAGATTGTGAAAACTAGCTTCAGACAGTGAAATGTAACCTAATTAAATAGAAATTTAGCTATCAAAATGTTTAATTAAAACCAACCAGATAATAACACATTGCCTAGGTGTGAAAACCAGACCCACAACTAAGTTTTTCACCTGAGAGATAAAATATAAATATGCTAAATTAATCAGACAAAAAACTAACCTGATATCTCTGGGAGCATTTTTCCATCCCAATGAAGAACTAAAGGCTCTCCAGGACAAAATGCTTGCTCTTGATATTCTGTTGCTATTTCTTTGCGTAACTTTTGACGAGTTCGAAGCATAGTAGATTTTGACACTGTAATGTTTTCCAAATTATGGCCCAAAGACTGAGCAACAACAGCATAAGACATAGCTGCATCTCGATTGGAAAGATTCATTCTATCATAGGCTGCTACAACATTTTTGTCAATAGGCTTTGACTTTTTAGGAGCCAACATTTTCTTTTTAAATTGCTCTTCAGAGGGACCTTGAAAATTCATTTCAAGGTTGTCGTCATTAGTTGATGGTGATGATGATGATGACGATGTGAAATCATCTCTATTGGCAGGCAAGAATGATCTTTTAGATCGCTTCTGCTCTTTGAGGGCTCTTTCACACTCTAATTCTTCACGATGAAGCCTTCTTTTCTCTCTTTTTGCAAGAATTTGGTCTACTGTACCCATGCTACTTTGTGTAGGATATTCTTGCTGGCTTAAGTAGAAAAGCTTGTCTTCTTCATTTGACATCATCAAAAGGGCATTAGAGTGACCAATATCAAGAATTTCAGCCTTAATTTCATCTTTAAACATAGCTTCTTCAATACGGCATTTTTCCTCGGGCCTTTTTCTGTTTTTCATCAATTTATCATAACAGCTTATTAAAGAGTCAATCTTTCGGATGGCACTGTCTCTACGCATTGTGGGAATCCTGGCTTTCTCCCAGTAGGTCATCACTTCATCTAAGCAAAGATTAATGGATCTTCTTCGTCCCAATTTTTCCTCTTTTTGATGGAAGAAATATGTTTGCAAAACTTGCAGTTTTGTAGGTAAGCGGCAACAAAGTATATCTTTATTTAAATGGCCAATGAGCCAAACTTTAGTTTTAGAACGAGTAGCCATTTTTAGTTTAAAAAATTAAATTTCTGAAATAGTAAAATAAACCAGTTAAATTAGGAGATAAAAAGGATAACTAAAAGGTTCAAGCCAATTAGGCAAAGCCTTTAATTTAGAGTTGACCAATTAAGGATAATATATTTTATCCAAAATTTTTGTTTTCCTTATTAATAATTTTCTCTGAAATAATGATCTAAGATTGTTTTTGTACTCTATTAACACCAAAAATTTCTTAAATAAGAAGAAATTTTTTCATAAGTTGCAACTCAAGAGTTGAGTTGATCATTGATGTTCTAAGCGCGCCTATTCATTGGAAATTTTTTATAAGTCATTAAATCTCGGGACCCCTAAATATTCTCATATTTGACCAACATTTTGCTGACATGTCTATCTGGTCCAAAGGAATAAGGGCATTAATGTGGAACAAGGATTTCTTCAACTTTATAATTTACCCCCATTTTGGTCCACACTAGCGTACATACATGTGTATTAAACGTGTATATAGATTTCCACTATACTATTATTATTTATATATATATATATATATATATATATATATATATATATATATATATATATAAGTGTATTTTTTGCTGTACAGAATTCTTCTACTACTATTATTATTATTATTATTATTTTTGATTGTGTATTTATCTCCTATATATTTCGCATAAATGTATGTTAAATTAATGCCATGATAAATAATTCGACTAAATAAACAGAATGATATAGTTGTGTTTTATTATTCATTAAACGATATTAATTGAAACAAGTGCTTTCCTGGGTATGTATAATATATATATATATATACATTTTAACTGCAAACAACACGCAATATAATTAATGTAAAGAACGACGCTTGTATAGAAGAACGTTCCGCACAAGATGAGGAGGGAGAAAGAACAAATGAAAAATGAGGTAACCACCCGGGAATCGAACCCGGGATCTTCCGATTGCCGGTCAGATATGCTAACCACTACACCATGGGCCTCGTTTAATTAGAAGTCGTAATTCTCCTACATACGAGCAGAAACCAATGCCCTGAGGGGACACCTTCCGCATGCCGCACATATATACATTTTAACTGCAAACAACACGCAGTATAATTAATGTAAAGAACGACGCTTGTATAGAAGAACGTTCCGCGTCGTTCTTTACATTAATTATACTGCGTGTTGTTTGCAGTTAAAATGTATATATGTGCAGCATGCGGGAGGTGCCACCTCAGATCATTGGTTTCTGCTCGTATGTAGGAGAATTACGACTTCTGATTAATCGAGGCCCATGGTGTAGTGGTTAGCATATCTGACCGGCAATCGGAAGATCCCGGGTTCGATTCCCGGGTGGTTACCTCATTTTTCATTTGTTCGTTCTCCCTCCTCATCTTGTGCGGAACTTTCTTCTATACAAGCGTCGTTCTTTACACATATATATATATATATATATATATATATATATTCGGAAGGTAATCGTTTAGTTAATTTTTTCGAGGATAGCTATCTTATTCAAAAAGTTGGGAACCTACGAGGTTGGACAGTATTTAAGATTTAGTAATAACTACGGACGATAGGCTGATCACTGATCTTCAAGTAATAGAACTGTTAAGAGAGATTGTCCTCTCAGTAAGTCACTCGCAACCAGCTAACTCGACTAAAATTCCTAACTTCGAGCACGCAGACTTTTGTAAATTTAGAAATGAATTGTCACACGTCAATTGGGAAAACGTAATGGGAATCTCCAACGCAAAACTAATGTGGGAATCGTTCGAAACAGTATTTAGGACTATAAATGAGGAATGTGTACACTACAAGATTAAGCGTGCGAAAGTAAATAACAAGCCCTTGTGGTTTACTTCTAGTGTAGGGGATATTATAAGGAGTAAAGTAGGGCTTATAGGCTACATATGAGCGATAAAGGCAATTTGTGGTTACGAAAATAACTACATATCTCTAAGGCGTGAAGCGAAAAGCGTACTAAAAAAGTCCAAGCGTGATTTTGAAATCTCCATAACTCGTGACGGTAAAGAACACCCCAAGCGATTCTTTCAATAAGTCAACAATAGGAATCCAGTAAAGAGTGTCTTGGGGCCGTTGAAAAATTCTGACAGAGAGCTAGTTTCCGAAAACAAGCAAATGGCTACCCTGCTAAACGAATTTTGACATCAGTATTTACAATAAAAGATGTAACGAATATCCCTACGGTCATAGACATAATACCTTTTGACCATGGTAATACTTTAGATAATATTGTGGTTAGTGAAAGGGAGGTAATACGCTATATTGATAAAATGAAAATGCGTAAATCACCGGGGCTGGATTCCATATATCCCATACAACTAAAAGAATTAAAAGAAAGCATTGTTGTGCCGCTAACAACGATTTCTAATGCGTCTATTTCTGAGGGATGCGTACCAGATTATTTCAAATTAGTAAATGTAACACCTATCTTTAAGAAAGGCGATAAAGGTGCGGCGGGAAATTATAGGCCAATCAGTTTAACGTCTGTTGTAGTTAAGCTACTGGAATCAATAATTAGGGATCGTATAGTCGAACACTTGCAATTGCATAACTTGATTAGAATTACGCAGCTCGGTTTTGACTTGACTTGACTTATTTCCCATCCGGTTAGAGCCGGGTTGGGTCCCTCTGATGACTTTTGTACTCCATCCAGGTTCGTCTGTCTCTCGCCATCGTTGTCAGCTCTCTCCATTCTCTCCCCGCGTTTCCGCTCTTAAAGCTCGCCAACCATGTTCTTCTTGGGCGTCCCCGCGGTCGAGTTCCATCGTCTCTTGTGTACATGGCTCTTCTGGGCAACCTCTCCTCCCTCATTCTCTCCACATGCCCAAACCATCTTCTCTGAATATCTTCGACTTTGCTATTCACTGGGATCTTAACGTTGGTCCGGTTCCTGATCTCCTCATTGGTCACCCGGTCCATCCATCTCACCCCACAAATCCTCCTCAAACAGTACATCTCAAATGCATTTAACTTTTTCCGCTCTTTCTCTCTCATTATCCAAGTTTCAGCTCCGAACAGTACTGTTGGCAGTACTATGGATTCATATAATCTAATTTTTAGTTTCATACTGATGTGGTTGTCTTTCCAGATTCTATCCATTTTATTCATTACTGCATATCCCAGTTTAATCCTCTCCTGCATTGCTCGATAAGTGTTGTTGTCACTGGTAAAGTAGACTCCCAGGTATTTGAATTCATGTACTTGTTCAATTTGGCTGTTTGCAAGGCGTAGATCCACTACTTCATCTATTTTCCCTATTTTCATTATTTTAGTTTTTGCTGCATTTATTTTCAGATTGTATTTGTTGCATGTTTCTTCCGCTCGTTCTATCATTGTACGAGCACTATGTCATCTGCATACCTCAAGTCCGTGCCGATTTCACCTCCTATTTTGATGGATCCTTCGTAATTCTGCAATGCCTCCCTCATTACCGCTTCCAAAAACAAATTAAATAGGTGGGGTGATAACGGACAGCCCTGGATCACACCTCGTTTTGTTGGAAATGTGTCGGTTGTTATATTTCACTTTCTTACTGCTGCAGATGTGTTCGAGTACAATCGTTGTATTAGTTCTGCTATTTGCTTCTCGAATCCTTCCCTTCTCAGCACCTGCACCATCCCCTCTTTCCAGACTGAGTCGAAGGCCTGTTTGAAATCTATAAATACGCAATGTGTATTCTTATTATATTCCCATCTCTTTTCCGCTATTTGTCTCAATGTGAATATTTGGTCTGCCGTTCCTCTGCTCTGCCTAAACCCCGCCTGTTCCTCCGACAGCACTTCCTCTTCTCTTGTACGCATTCTGTATTGCAGGATCTTTGCCAGAATCTTGTAGGCATTTGATAATAAACACACTGGCCTATAGTTCTTGCCTTCTGTTACATCACCTTTCTTATGAATCGGGATGATTAGTCCATGCAACCAATCTGCGGGGATCGGTTCACCATTTAACACTCTCTGTATCAATGAGGTTAACCATTTGGCTATTGGCTCATCCCCTTCTTTCAACAGTTCTCCCGGTATATTATCTCTTCCTGGGGATTTATTTAATGGTAGAGATGCAATGTGCCATTTCACTTCGCTCTCCAATATATTTAGGGATTCCTCTCTTCTCTCTTCCGTTTCCAGTTCTGGGAAATTCCTAAAATCTACTTGTTCTTCCATTCCCGTAAACACCTTCTCGAAATACTTTTTCCATATTTGTTTTACTTCTTCTACTAACGCAGTTTTCTCTCCCCTTTCGTTTCTTACAACAATTGAATTTGCAGACCATTTTCGCGTTATTTCCTTCACTGTTTTGTATAGTTCTTTTGAGTTTCCCGCTCCGAAGCTGCTCTCACATTTTTCACATTTCCCTTCGATCCATCTTCTCTTTGCTTCTCTACACATGTACTCTACTGTTCTACAGAGTTTTCTATAGTTGTTCGTGTTGGCTTCCGTAGGATTTATGTTTCGTTTTCTCTTTGCCTCCCTCCGTTCATCGCACATCTCCAATATCTCTTCGGTCATCCACTGCTGCTTTGCCCTTCGCTTGATCCCGAGTATCTCCCTTGCTTCATGTTTTATCTCATCTCTTCCCCTCCGCCACACGTCTTCTGCGCTCCCGTCCATGTTCATTATTACTTCAAATTTGAACTGTATTCTCTTGTACTCCTCTTTCAGGGCTGGGTCCCCCAATTTTTGGACATTTATCCTGCTTTCCTGCTTAATTCTAGGTGTCGCTGATGCAAATCACTCGGGACCCCAGGTGATGGGTGACAAAGCCATGTGGTCCACAAAGCATATCTCGACTATTGCGACAATTAATGTAAGAACTTTGCATAGACCAGGAAAACTGGCCTGTGTGATCAATGAGATCAGCCGATATAGATGGGATGTCCTGGACTGTCAGAAACCCATTGGCCAGGGGAAGGTGAAATGGAAACAGGTGGAGTGAAAGTACTATACAGCGGGAGACCAGATGAACTGGCTGGACGCAAATGCCAAAAAGTCATATCTTGAACACAACTCAATATCTTCAAGGATGATATCAGTAACAATGAAAGGAAAACATCGCAACACAAAGATAATCCAGGTATATGCACCAGATTCATCGCACCCTGAAGAAGAAGTGGAGAACTTCTATGAGGACCTAGAGGAGGAGATAAGGAAAACAAAAGAGAAGGATCTACTATTCATTATGGGGGATTTCAACAGCAAGATTGGAGAGGACCGCAGAGGTTACGAGGAGCAGATGAGACCATTTGGAGTGGGAGATAGAAACGAGAGAGGAGAAAGATTATTGGAACTCTGTCAACAAAATCAACTTGTGGTGTCAAACACTAGGTTTTTCCATAAATACAGCCGACGATACACATGGAATCACCCAGATCAAATACATAAGAGCTGTATAGACTTCATACTGGCAAGGAAAAGATGGGTTACATCAGTGAGAAATACCAAAGTGATGAGGGGAGCAGACTGGGACTCAGACCACGAAATGGTGCTGGCCAATATAAAAGTAAAATTTGCACGGTTTTAGGCGAAACAAATCTTCCTTAACTAATCTTTTAGAATTTTTTCAAAACGTGGTTGAAGTTTGCGATAGTCATCGGGCGGTAGATGTAGTGTATTTAGATTTCTAAAAAGCGTTTCACACCGTACCGCACAAAAGACTCATTGAAAAAACTAAGGCTCATGGAATCAGGGGTGTAGTAAAAAATTGGATAGAAGAGTGGTTGCGAGGTAGGAAACAGGGGGTGGTCGTTGATGGAGCGGAGTCGTGTTGGGCTAATGTAGCGAGTGACGTTCCTCAGGGTTCTGTATTGGGCCCCTTGCTTTTTCTTACATATATTAACACTTTAGATGTCGGCCTAGTCAATGCAGTTTCAAAGTTTGTGAATGACACGAAGCTGGGTGGTAGGGCAATTAATGATGAAGATGGAGGTAAAATCCAGGAAGATCTGAACAAAATCGTTGATTGGTCAGTCACATGGCAAATGAGATTTAACGTCGATAAGTGCAAAATTTTACATATAGGTGAGCGTAAAGGTAATTTTGCGTATAGTGAGGGAAGAAGTTGGCAAACGTAGAACAGGAAAAAGATTTAGGAGTTATCGTCACTGGTGATTTAAAAGTGGCGAAACAAAGTACAGCAGCGGTCAATAAGGCGAAGAAGGTGCTAGGTTTTATAACTAGGAATTTTGTGTACAAATCGCGCAATATTATTGTTCCTATTTATACATCATTAGCTAGACCGCATTTGGAGCACGCTTAGGTCGAAGTCGTACGAGGATAGGCTTAAAGATTTAAAACTGACTACACTCGAAACTAGGAGGCTAAGGGGTGATCTAATCCAGGTTTTTAAAATTATCAATGGGTTCGATAACGTAAATAGAGATAGCTTTTTCAAAATATCACAATATAATGGAACTAGAAATAATGGGTGTAATTTGACAAGTAGAAGGTTCGAGACAGCAATTGCCAAAACCTTTTTTACGCATAGAATAGTAAATAACTGGAATACTTTGCCGGTAGCAGTAATTAGTAGCATGTTTAAAAATCGATTAGACGCATATGTTGATAGATTGGGTACTGTATAGCTTAAGGTTGTAAAATTGAGGTTTTTCTGGTTCGGAATGCACATAAAATTGTAGGTCCCCTCGGCCAACACGGAGGATATGCACAATACACAACTATAACTACAGTTAGGTGGACCAGCAGTGAGTGGATCCTAGGGTCTTTGTTGGTCTAAACATTATTACATTATTATAACATTATAATATATAAACGATGCATGTGTGCTTCGATATATATATATATATACACTACGCCAAATGGCTGGTTACACCTTTTAAGCCAGATTAAGCCTTCTAAGCCAATTACGCCTTCTAAGCCAGATTAAGCCAACTGGCTGAATAAGACTCCTAAGCTAGCTGCTGAGGTCGAGAGGACCAGTATGCGACGAGATATATGCCAGGGAAAAGATGTTCTCTCTCTCTTAGGTTACCTTCCTAGGTTAGGGTACCCCTTTTGTGTGTAGGGCATTCTTCCGGACCAGTCCCCTCTCCTCCCCCTTCATACAGCTTGGGGCTAAACATCCTCTCCCTTGCTTGCATACCCCCTCCTCTCCCATAGCAGCCAACCCCCCCCTAACCCCATATGGGTGCGAACACACGGGTTGGCACCTTTGCAACAATTGATGAACATTGTAGCGAACAAAACTCTCTCCTTTTTATTTTGCCCTTTTAACTCTTCGTTCTTTCTTCTATTCTCAATCTTTACTCTTGTTTTCTCTTTGTCTTATTACGAACGCGGGCAGACGAGTAGCCGTGGCCGGTAAGCCGCCATTAAACTTTCAGACAAAGCAAAGGAGGACCGAAGATAATTACACACTTTTATTTACTGTTTACTGACTTTTTATTTATGCCGAAATACTTTAGACGAACGGGGTAGTGCGAGGGCGAATTAGCGGAGACATAATTAATATTTTAAATAAACTATAACATTCTAATACGAAAAACACATTGGGGCAAACCCCCGCCCGAGATTGAATTGGGCATTTCACCTTTTCTCTAGACCCATTTTAGGTGTTGCCAACTAGCATTTTATATTCTTAATTTCAAACGAACCATTATTAATTTCTTATTAAACATTATTTTCTTCTTTATTAAACAAAACATTATTAAATTCTTATAAACAAAACATTTAACTCTTATTAGACAGTATTATCTTATCTTTATTAAAAACCAATACACTACACTCGCATCACCCCCTTGAAAATAAGTTTTCACTTGGAAAACTTATTTATTTAATTTATTTATTTTAACAAATGTATTTATTTACTCAACAACGTTATTTATTTTTCAGTTTTTTTTCTTTAACAAGTTCAAAGTTAGCATATACAAGAAATCATTTCAATGACAAATTCAACACATTAGATATTTTGTATCATTTTATAAAAATCGAAAGAAACATTTATAATTTTCACAACATTTGCATAAAATAACATTTCACACTAATAATCAAATGTACGACCTGTGACAAAGCTGTTACGTGTAAAATGTAGGATAATTTTCTCAATTGGTTACAACAAATTTCAAGTTCACAATCTATTCCAGCGATTCCTCATCAAAGATCGCTTTACATTCGAAACAAATATTCCTATAGTTATATAGTTACTATCAGGGCAATATACAAAGAACAAGAAAATGTTTATAAAAAAATATTGACCAGCGCCACATACTATTTTACATAACAAAACACAAAGACAAATTTGGGCAATAATCGCACCCTTTCACTTTATAATTTCACTGAATAATAATCAGTGTACATTAATTTCTGTACGTTGTTTAGATAACAATCCGCAAAGCTGACAACGGACGTCTTACAGTTTCAATCGCAGCTCTCCTGCTCACTTCGCTAGAATGCAAGAGGTTGCATCACCATGCAACAGATCAGCACATTTGAAGTTCCGCTCTCTCTCCAAAAAGTGGCGAAAACACAAAGAGTCGTCCAATTCAAAGAGGATCAGGGAATGGAGATACACTGAAAGTGGAACCACGCACCGGAATTGGACGGACTTTGCAATTCTAGAAGTCGACGAAGAAACTCGCTTGTCTCATCTCAACTTTTGTCGGTGAACGCTGCTCCTTCTACGTCCAGCTGGAAGACTCCCTACATGGCATTAATCAAACGATCACTTCTCCGTAGGTGGTTTCACAACGAACCTACTGTGTGCCTGTATGGACAGTAAAACTTTAAACACTCGTTCAAACTCTTGTGGTTTGCCTACTGAGTGCTAAAATTCATATTCAGCAAAGCTTCAAGCAGCGGGTCCAGGACTGCCCGAAACACCAGTAAACCAACTTCGATCGAAACTGTCCTGCATAAAGTCGCTATGCATTCGGTTTCGTTTCTCTCGCTCTCTCCCTCTCTTCCTTCTCTCTCTCTCTCTCTCTCTCTCTCTCTCTCTCTCTCTCTCTCTCTCTCTCTCTCATCGGTGATCGATCACCTGATTCGGGTCAACTAAACTCAATGGGTGGAATTCGGAATCAACTTATTTACTTCCAAATCGAACCTCTCGAAATTTTGAAAAAAAATATCGAAAAGTTTGTACTGCTACTGATTATCACTTTTCACATTTAATTTACAGAATTTTCTCAACATTTTACTTCGAAACAATAACTATAATTTGCTCTGGCCAAATTTGCGGAAAAACGTGACAAATTTCACAGAATTTCGCAAAAATTTAATCACGCCCTAGCTACCAACAAGGTTACTTATGGCAGTTACATCGGAGAAGATGATAAAAACAATCATCAAACACAACGAAACAGTAGTGCACACTGCACAGTATAAATATAAACGCGCCTATACATAGTAACCGTTATTATAATTTAAAAAATATTATTGAAACTACCTTCAGAAAGCACATCGATACATTTAAATACAAAAGACAAAAATGAAAACCAGAAACTTCGCGTCATCAATTCCCGATAGCAATGAACCATCTTGCACTTTGTGGGAAACGGAAATAGATACCACAAAAACGTTACTGGCAATCTAAAAATGCTCCATTTCTGGTCAGCAATGAATCTAAGTTCCAATTGCACGAGTAAATCCAAATGAAGTTTAAAAAATAAGTTTCCAAAACATAATCATTAAATAACAAAAATTTAAATAGTAATACGGAAAATTAATTTAATACATTAATTCCAAAGTGAAACAACTCTCTCCTTCAACACGAAATCCAGCATGGTTTGTAAATTACAGGAATTCCAGTAATTTATCGTTTCCAAGTGAAACTAAATACAAATTTTCATCGTTATTATAAATAAGAACAGATATTATGAACCCAAAAATACAGCGCAACCTACTACGTAAACAAAAATTTAAATAATTCGCTGTATTATGAAGAGAGTGTTTACTTTTTGTTATAAGCGAACCGCTATAAAAATATTCCTAACCGAATCAAACTGCATTACATCATGAAATAATTTTGTACTATTTTCTATGTAAACGCGCGAACGTAAAAACAGCTTTTTCACTATACCCAGAATTTAAAATTTTAAGCAGAACACTACATATTACAATAAATTATAATTTCAGAATAAAAAAAAAATTAATGAACCAGCCTATCCATACAAAATATCACTTGGCATTTTCATTAAAACTCATGAAAGAATTAAAAAAATAGACAACAAAAATCAGCCCACCTATAAAATAAAAATGTGTATATAAAAAATTTTAAAAAACGAAATTAATTTATCAAACGAATTTACTAAAACAATTTCTGTATTCCAAATAAAAAAAAATTCTCACACAATTTACACACGGCAAGCAGAATAACCTCAATGAGTCCGAATCGACCCAGTATAAATTAGTCTTTAACCATTATTTTTCAACTTTAAACCTTAAAATTACACTTCTCTACCTTAAAACTACAAATCAATCTTAAAATTGTACACATATGATGGTCATGTGTCGGCTTGAAACCCTTACTTATATACTTCCAGCCAAAGAATGATCTTAAAAACTACCTACAAGATACTGGAAAATTTTGTTACTTATTTAATCTTTTGCAATTCGGTACATATATATATATATATATATATATATATATATATATATATATACACCTAGAAATGCGTTACATATACGATCCAACCTTTAAGACCTATCGTATAAAAAATTCATGTCAATTTAATTACAATTCAAATAATTTAACTCATATAAGTGTGAATTTTTTACCAATTATTATTATTATTATCATAATTATTATTAATTCCGAAAATGTAAACACGAAATTTTTTTAAATAAAATAGGTAGGCTGTATCAAGAGTAATAAAAGTTGAAGAGGAAAAAACTAGAAATGAGCCATCGGACGAGATTTCTAAATTTTAAATAAGTCTCCACGACTGAAGAAAACGAAATATAAAGAAAACAAAATAACGGCCGACTGAGTTTATTTTTGGAGTCAAAATTTTGAGTCGAAACGGTTGAAACATAGACTGCCTCCGTGAAGATTTCGAAAATGCCGCTATGAGAAGAAATTTAAACAATGACGCACCATATTGAATTATAGATACAACGAATTTTTAAGGAATGGGAATCGAAATTTGCTTGCAAATGGGGTACAAAATGCATTTTACTGTTTAAATTACCAACACAGAATATCTACTAATTTTATAAAGACTATAACACGGTTAGCAATGTAATTTGGCCGAAATATAAGGCACGTACAGAGGACGTGGGGTGTTCCCACGTCCTCTTATTTTGCCCTTTTAACTATTTGCTCCCTAAAGACATCCTTAAAGATGTCCCTAAAATTTAATATTAGACAGATTCTTTTGTAGACAAAATTAAGAATGTATGAATTGTTGTAATAAATAGTTAAATATAATTCCGCTTCTTGTGGGACATAATTAATTTCATTAAATTTCCATGTTATACACAAAATTTTCTGCCCTGCCTGCTGTTGCATTCAGAGAGCTGTAGTTTAAGATGTATTCAGACGCCTTCAGACATGTCTGCTTATTTCTTTACAGTCGTCGGTCCTCCTTGGGTAGTCAGATAGATAGATAGATAATCATAATAATATTAGTTTCTAATTTCGGACTTCCAACTTTATATAGATATACGTAAGATCCGACCCACAGATCACAATACCATATGAACGCTTAACCTCGCTGATCTAACAAGAAGCAGTGTTACGCCGTGGCCACGAAGTAGCCCATCTTAATAAAACATCTACAAATACTTTAGCTAGCTCTATCTATAACAAAATGAATTAGGAAAGAATTTTTTCTGTAATATTTTGTTTTCTATAATGCAAACAGTTATTTGTCACTGCTAATGAGAGAGAGAGAGAGAGAGATTCCTGCTATGCGAACAAGAATGCAGTTGAGATACTCTTTTTCAGCGCTAATCGAAAACCTTAAATAAATGAATAAATGAATAAATATAAATACTGTATACAATAAAATTAATTAATATATATTTAAGTGACCTAATATTAAGTTTCACAGAGACTAGACCCAAGGTTTATTCTCTTCCCGCGCTAGGCCATATTCCCCTTTTTCCTTAGGTGTATTTGATTTCCGATCATGACCTATCCCTTTTTATTAATTATATAACGTAAGTGTAATTGAATTCATTCTATAAACAAATATAAGAATAAATATTAAAACTTTGTTGTGTTTCATAAAACACAGTTGAAGGTATATTTTTAAATTGTTACGGTAACCAGTGTAAGTTCGTTGAGGTTTGAGGGAAAAATAATACGAAGAAAAACAACATAAATGGGTTTAGGTTCCCATCTTCATGTCATTAATAATATCGTGCATTAATAAGTTAACACCCATCCACGAACGGTTCAATGGAAGGGTCAACGGAACAGTCACTACAGACCAATAACATTCGGGGTCATCGGGAGAAAGAACGTCACCCTGGGAGAAACCCCGCATTTAACATTGGTAAGTTCGTTGAGGTTTGAGGGAAAAATAATACGAAGAAAAACAACATAAATGGGTTCACGTTCCCATCTTCATGTCATTAATAATATCGTGCATTAATAAGTTAACACCCATCCACGAACGGTTCAATGGAAGGGTCAACGGAACAGAGTCACTACAGACCAATAACATTCGGGGTCATCGGGAGAAAGAACGTCACCCTGGGAGAAACCCCGCATTCAACATTGGTGGCATGCTAGTAGGATTCTAGTGATAACTATGACAAAGTTTTCTTTGGACCAAACTGCAGCTAAGTAAAATAATGTATTGTCCCTTAATTTTAAAATGTAAATAATGTTCCATTCGGTAAAAGTTGTTATAATTTGTTTTTAATTGATCGGATTTTCAACGTAGGTCTAATTGTAAATACTGTAAATTGTTTTCATGTACCAACTTTTTATACGAGTAATTAGTTTTACGGTATGTGAATAATATGGTGTTATGGATTGTGATTTATTTTGTGAATAGTATTAAATAAGTTTAGTTGGACTTTTTAGATTTACGGTTGAAAAATGTATATTTGGTCGTTGAAATTTAATAAGGTGTAACGATTTTTCGAATAGTTCCCAGGTGTTTATTACAAGAAATGTTGGTTATAGTTAGTTTTGTTTCGGTTCGATAGGCATACGTAATTCAGGTAAGTGGCTTTTGTTTCTGTGGACTTCAGGGCAGAATTGCTGCAATACGAGAAATAAGTCTTCACTCAGTAAGGAGGTTTACAGGGTTTTTCTATAAAAGAACACGCAACTGATTTCGTTTGTTTCGACGGGCTATGTTAGTTCGTCGAACGTTTTCCGGTAAGGGATTGTCGATTTGTATTTGTGATCCTCTAACAAACATCAGTTCGGACCACTACGCATCCGAAATAGCAAAAACAATTGATGATCGGCCGTATACAGCCAGTTATTAACACCCAGTAGGTTATTGTCAAAGGTCTCACTTGAGTCGGTAACAGGAAATTGCACTGCTGCACGGAGTTGCTGTAAAAGGTAAGGGGTGATTGGACTGCTTCACGAAGTTGCTGTAAAAGGTCACACTTGGGTCGGTGACACTTCATAAACACCCACTATAGAACGATTCTCACCGTTTGTTTGTGTGCTCAAGGCTACGCAGCAAAGACAAACACCAGCAACGTGTGACTTTTATTTGTTTGTAAAATAAAGTTCATCGTAGTTGAATGGGCCTATTGAAATTTTAAAATTGTGTGAAAAGGAAATTTCCTTGTATTTCTTGAAAAGGTCTTGTATAAATTCTTGTCATTAAGTGTTGTACATAATTTTGTCGTTAGGTGTTTCTTGTTTACTTTAATAGTGTTTGTCTTAGTCCTTGTTCATATTTAATTTTTGTCATTAGTTCGTATCCATTGTTTTGTTTTTGGTTATTAACTTAGGAACCCTTAAAAGTTAGTAACTATAACTGAACGAAAAATTTAATAATGTAATACGGTAAGATAAAAAAATTGTGAAATTATTTTTTTTTTAGGGGAAGGTAATGTCAGGTTTGCAAAATATGGGGATTTGTTAATAAAATAAAACATAGTAAAAGTTTGACAAAAATAAAAAACAAGTTAGACTATAAATTCCAAGTAGACCCAGGTAATTCTAAATAAAATACATGACTTCCTGAACGAAAACATCCAGACAGGTCTCAATGTGTTCTTAGTGGAAATATATAACGATGTTTTGTTTAACCAATGGTGTGTGGGAGAATACATCACGTGATGTCACAACATAAGTTCATCCAATCCTGTGTTCGTAAATAGTCTTATTGTTCAAATAGTACTTGAAATAAATTTAAAAATCAATTAATACTCTCAAATAGATAACATAATTTAATTAAATATCAAAACAGTTAGGAATTTGTAAAATCTGTAAAATAGTGTATTTAAAATTGTTTGTAAATTCTGGGATCACGGTAGAGAAAGCCCTAAAAACAACCGGGCGGGAGACGCAATCACAGGTGGGAAACCACGAACAAGACAAAACAAGAGAGCGCACAAGAAGACTGGATGATAGTCGATTAAAATATATTAGAGAGGGAAGATAAGTAGAATGGGCGCAAAAGGGACGAGTGTAATGCAATGTTGCAAATGTCGATAAATGTTGCAAAACGGGGTTATTCCAAGGGGAATGTTGGAAGGGAAATGTTGCAATGAAGCGGGGAGCTTTGGGGGAGAAGGGAGGATCACCTCCCCCCAAAGGGGTAACCTTAACCTAAGAGAGAGGGAGAAAGGAGGAGGAGGAGGAGGAGGAGAGTCTTTGGGGGAGAAGTTAGGATGTCCTCACCCCCAAAGAGAAACCCTAACCTAAGAAAGTAAGTCTTAACCTAAGAAAGATAGAGAGTTGTTTCATCCACCGGAGTCAGAAGCATAATGAAAGTTCAGGGGACCAGCAGCTGTTATGTAGAA
>JAJOZX010000804.1:425000-945000 GCA_023014485.1 Bathynomus jamesi | reverse complement strand
AGTTTCCATTAAATAAGCTACAGAATACACAAACTAATATTAGTGGATAAAATATTGATGCAATTATTCATATATATACGAACAAAACATCAAACTATACAACGAGTGCGCATCGGAAAACGGTTTTTATCGGTCTCCATACCATTTTGTCGTTTCGTTGAGTGTGACACGGGTCGAATAATTTTAAAAAATTTATAAATTCCTTACCACGTGAAATATGCATGAGAAATGAAAGGCAATACATACCACATACGTCACTAAAATATCCTGCAAGTATTATTAAAATATCCTTGTAGGCGGAAGGGATTCCATACAACTTCATGGATATGCAACTGCTCGAGAAATTTTACAATAACAGGGTCACTCCAGGGTAGAGTACTGAGTGAATCAAAATAGTACATATGGTCCCAATTTTTAAAATAGTTTGCAAACCAATGAATCCCTTCACCACCAATAACATCTGTGTTGACAATAAGACTACCGCAATCTCTTGTAGTTGGCAATTTCAATGTTTCATTCTTCGCAAACACACCGATAAATTTGGAACGTGTGATTTGTTCACTATTCATTACTCTCTGAAGTTTATTCGTATCCATTTTAAAAGTCAGTGACAAAGTTCCTAAATCTGTCAACTTCTATTAGTGCTTGTGACTCAAGGTATACTAGTATATTAATAGGCGCGTCTATCGGCTTGGCGAATTCCAATCTGACTGAGACGTATCCACTCTGTTGTGGACTTAAGTGTGCATTTACACTAGCAGATAAGTCAGGTGTAATATCAAACGGATAAAGGTTAAATTGATCGATGAATTCTTTCTGCGTTACCCCAATCCCGAGCTCGTCACAAGCACCTACAATATGGGCCACATATGTATGCTCTCGCGCAAAGCGGGCACACAGCGTCTGATGAACAATCCGTATCCATAGCCCCGCCCAACGCAACGCCATTGACGTATAGAGTTATATTTTTAAGGCCGAAATTTTCGAATTTAAAGGAACTCTTTTTATATTTTCCATTCACCGAAGCATGGTCCTGCATTCCAATTAATATCGTTGTAGGTAGAACTCTCAAGGCGATGTTTTCTATCTGTTTCGATGCCAACCCTGCTGGCACCGTGTATAATTTGATCTGTGCTATGTTAATTGGGTACTTTACTGTGGCATGTAGTAAGTTTTTCTCAATTTCTATTTGTTTAGGCGAACATAATTTCACTCGCCGTTCGCGGAAGTATGTCTCCATAATGTGAATCACAACGGGTTTTGCGCCCTCTTCTTGATCAGCTCCCAGATTTAAACAGATCTCAGGATTCGTGTGGGTGAGGTTTAATTTCATATCCACCCCATTCACAAGCAAATTCTCCTGGAATGTGAAGTCTGTATGCAGGCGCCCAAAACATTCATATATCTTCTTTTTTAGAATTTTTCAATTTGTCCCTTATACTACTTTCCTCTTTAGCTTGATAATAGCCCTCGGCATTTATAAAGGCATCCTTCGCTTCTTTGGAAAAGTTCAGCACATTTTCCAGATAGGCTCGTAGGTGATAGTACCCCGTTCCTGCCGATATGTTGAACTGATTTCAATACACATTACACTGGTTGAATATGGAGTGCAGCATGTTTGTTTCAGGGTATACAGCATATTTGTCAGCGTATTCCGTTCCATCTGAATGAGATATACGTAGTTTAGCGTACATGTGCAAACAGCTTGGGTCAAAAAAGTAAGGTCCTGAGATGGGTATCACGAATTCTATTGGAGCACTCTGGGAACTAATTGTGTTTAACGGGTTAATTGTAATAAAGTCACTGTGCTCATTAGAAACTTGAGTTGGAGGCATATCAAAGAGGCACAGCTCTGATTTAAAACATTGTGAACTACACGGATGGATGAAGCGTGGCATGACGAATCAGAAATATACCCCCTCTCTCGGCAGGTAGTAAACAGTCTATGATTCATGAGGTCAATGTCCTTAGCTTTTATCAGTCAAGAAAATGGTCAACCATAGGTTTCATTCGCATAGAATACTTCCTTTTTTATATCCTTTTACGTTTAATGCCACGTGCTGGTAGTACCTTCTTCCGAACAGCCCTCTTCTCACCACCACACATTTTTCTCTTTGCATCTTTCACGATTTCGTCCAGTGTACGTTTTAAGTGTTTTTTTTAGAACTTCTTTAAGTTTAGCCCCAGCTAATATGCCTTCTGCCGTGTTAAGACCTAATTGTAGCACTTTCCTCCCGAAGTATCTGGCTCACTTCTTCAGCAAGGGGACAGCTGTACGTGGTGTGGTTGAAAAAATGGATCCAAGTCCAGTATCACGCTGGTATCTCATCCCTCGATAGACTGTGAAAGACTTTCTGTCCATTATAACTCAGTGCGTCGAAAGTGCAGCTTCATCACCGAATGGAAAATTTTTCCCCTCAATCGATCTTATATATATTGAGATATTGGTTATTAGATTAGTCGCGACATTCACATAATGGGGCCTGTCATGTGTAATACTCATGCTCTTCCCTCTATGGTGGGGAATGTGAGCAATGCAGCAGGCATGCTTGGGTAACTCCAACAAACAGGTGCTCCGCTATATTGCTGTAAATATAGCACATGTCTGGGGGTGTATATCCATCTCTCAATTTCTCAAATTTCATCTGATACATTACGCTGGACAAGTCATGTTGTACCTCGTGAAAGGTATCTCTTTGGAAGGCTGATCGATATCGCCCCTAGGTTATAATTTTGAATAGTCCTTTCTCTTTAATATTTGTCAGTCTGTGGTTTTAGGGTTACAGTATGTGCAGGGTTTTCTTTGTTTAAGATTTCGTATAATAAATCATCTGTAAGATTTGAGTTTTTTAAACTTGCGTTTAAGTCTTTCACAACATCCTCAGCCGCACCCTAGCAGCCCGGACCTAGTGTTACTACTGTACTGTAATACCATACATCCCCAATCCGGGCGATACACATTGTTTCATCCCGAGTTACCCCTGCTTTTTCACACTCATTACAGTCTCTAAGAATCGTAAAAACGGGTTCTTTATAATTAATATTTAAAAAGAGGGTGTCCAGCTGAATTTCACATACCCCCACCTTATACGAATCACGACCCATTTCAATGGGTCCATGGAGTTCTGTTACAAAGTTGGCCAGGGTGTTGTTACAATGTACAGACAGGGACGAAGGAGGACGGTAGTGTGAGGTAGAAATGGATAGGCGCCATGTTGCAAACTATTTCAGCTTCATTATTGCATCAGCTTTTACATAGATGTTGAAGCTTTCCTGAAACTTTGCTTCAGAAATTTTTTTCATTTTTAAACACATTTTTTCCGAAATTAAATGTCACTTTCTCGCGGGAAAAGCCTCCTGCGATTTCTTCCCCATTCAAATCTTCAACGTAATACATTATCTCGCCTTCAGGTCTCATTGCCCTAACATTAAAAATCTCGCGTGTCCAGCCTTGCACAAATACCTTCGCAAATTTATTTCCCGAACGCGACAGCCTTACTTAATTATTGATCTTGAAACGCGCAGAGTGTGACGGTGTTCTACGAATATCTCTTCTTACATCAAGCTCTGTGCTCGTACTTCTTTCTAAAATCTCGTTAGGTGTTGTCCCAATCGTGCGATGGTGTGAGCAGTTGTAGGATGAAGCCAATGATTCCAGAATGTCTATATGTCTATGTGTTTTTATGTGTAAAATAGAGGGGGCATGTGTTCCTTTATGGTACGTTGAGCTCTTTCAGCTAAAGACGCCTTATGTATAGAATTGGTAGTGTAGTAACTAATGTTAAACTCTGTCAACATGTTCTCAGAAGCTCGGCCTAAACATTCTTTCCCCAAATCTGTACAAAAATAGAGAGGAACCCTATTTTCTTTCAACATCAACGTTTTGGTGGCTTTAGCAACTGTTTCAAGCGATTTATTTTTCAGAGGAATTAGCCACAGATATCTAGAAAATACATCTATTATGAATAGGATGTAGCGGTAATCATCGTTATACACTGAATATTTTTGCATGTCTGTTAAATCTGCTTGCCAAATAGAGTCAATCGATGCCGCTGTTGTCTTGGATGTTTTAAACCTTTTTCTCACCGGCTTATGAAGTGTATAAGCGTCCTACTCCCGCAAAAATTTCTCAACATCTTTTTTCCCTACTCCCTTATTGTAAACACTTCTGTACAGTCTATCAACGCCTCCACAGGAGGCAGGGCTAGAAATGTCATAATAATGTCTTCTTAATATGTTAGCCATTTGCGTATTTTAGAGGCACGTGGGTAGGGATGACCGTTGTTTAGCCTCCTCTTTCTCCTCTACAGAGTTGCTACCGCTGGGGGTGATGGCGTTCTGAACTGTGGCACATGCGATGTATGTTCCAAGTCTTTCAACCTGTTCAGATTTCCTATCATTGTTTTGGGGACATTTATTTGTTGTGGTCTTGCTTTAATATGCTTCCATCCTGATGGTGAGGACCTATCCCACTTTCTCACCAGATCATGGACGATGACTACGATATTCGAACCCTGTACCTTTGCTCCATCGACAATGATCTCACCTGTATCGGTCCATTGTATAACGGGATCCTCATTCAATAGACTGAAAAGACTTAAACCTTTATTTCTCAATGTACGTGCGAGGGTGCTTTTTAATACATGTCGATATGCTGTGGGGCCGACCCGTTATTCTTTGGCTGGTCAGCTCTATCGTCGGACACAGGCCCATCGTTGTTCGTGCCGTGCCAAATAACCACGGGGATCTCTGTCGGATTCTTATAATTTTCGTACTCGTGAAGAAATTTCTGCAGAGCTTCTTCGTATGCAGAGCTTCATCTTCTTCTTTTCTCATCAGGTGTTTTTTCACTGTTTAATAGGACTAACAATTCGCTTTCCATTCTTTTAAGCTTGCTTTTACGGGGTTCTAGAACCGTGTCTGGCTCTTTGAACTTTGCAATGAAGCATACACCTCGTATGGAATCACTACCACTTTCTTCATTATATTAATCTAGTTTGTAAATGCCCCAAAACAGAAAATAAGATGGGGAGGAATGACCCTCCTCCTTGTACAATAATTCGTTTTTTCTTCCCCACAGTCTGATTTTCATGAGCGAGTGTACATATTATGTTCTTGTAACGGCGTAGACGAGCCTTCTGAGGGGGTTTCATTGATTCATTGCAATATTTCACTGATGCATTTTAAAAAGTCGAAGTCGATATTTTTAGGAAACATCTATTGCATTGCCCGGGGCAGTCGATGATAGATTTTTATTAATTCATGGTATTTCTTTAGCATCTTTGTCATTCTAAAATATACACCGTTTCAGGCTCGTTTGGAAATATATTCGTTCTTAAAAGCACCCTAAACGTGTTTCGCGGATGAAGGTCACAAAGCAAATATCCGTAACGTTGACGTGTAGCTTCTTTATAAACTTTCAAAAGCTCCTTACGCTGATTGGGGAAAATTTGATTGGCGAATACCCCAATTTGTGATACATTTCTACGTTGCGCGAATAAGAGAAGATATTGTGTATTTAACGACAAATCGCGCATGTATCTATTTTTGAAAAATAGATTCTGATTGATGAAGTACACGCTTATGTTAAGATAGTGGGAGAACACTGTAAATATCTCGGCAAACGTTTTATCCATTTCCATCATGAGATCGTCAATTACAATGACTGTATGTTCATTTCCCTTCAACGAATTAACGTCATATACACTTTGTGGAAGAAAATATCATCTTGGTACTTGTTGAACACTGATTGATACGTCGAACAGCACCATATAACTTTATGCACAAATTTTGAGAACATCTCTCCCTTTTCTCTAATGATCTTAAGCATAAACACAGTTTTACCACATCCTGTAGGTCCAGATATGATACATGTGGATTAGGGTGGTCCACTTTTCAATTTTTTTAAAAGTATAGGTTATCGTAGTTTTTCCCATTATTTGGCACTATACTAGCACATTGGTACCATTTTTACAAAAATTGATCAATATTTAGGGGTCTCGCATCGACCTTGAAATTACGAGTTTTTTTTTTTAAATGCGTACGTTTTAACGTTTTACTGAATCAAGATAAATCATTAAGTAGGGATGTTTTCTGAATCCTCTTGATGAGAGAAGTCGTTTGGTGTGCCTTCCAATGTCATACGACTAACGGTTTAAAAGTTGTGCCTGTATACAGGTAATCCCAATATGCTAGTATAGTGCCAAATAATGAGAAAAACCACGATCACCTATACTTTTCAAAAAATCAGCAAATAGCAGACAAATAAGGAAGAAAGAAACAATAACTTAAACAATCACTTTTGCATTGTATTGACCACTATCACACGTCACTGGCTGCAACGTTGTCCTTCTGTGCTATGTCATCGTGGCGAGTGATGACTTCTTGAAGTCGCCGAGCTCTTTCCGGTTCTTTTCCACCACTTGCAGAAGATCCTGCAGCTGTGCCTCGTCCTTTGTGACCGTGTTCGCATAGTCTTGTATCAGTTGGACTCCTCTTTCAGCGACGTCATTGGTGACCTGGAGATTAGAGATCACATCCTTCAGACGACAAAAGCCCTCGTTCTCGTCCCACTTATCAGTTGGCAGGGTGAGCCACGAAGACCCATACATCTTCAGACCTGCAAATAAGAACCAGGAGGACTCGTCGATCAGGTCGGGGAGTAGCGTCATCTCGTCGACTGAGACGTTCTCGTATGTGAAGTCTTTGGGTACAGGGAGGTGGGACAGCTTCTCTGCCATCTGTTGCTTCACAGTGCCATCCACCTTGTTGCTGCATAGAGCGAAGATGACGGTCTGAGGCCTCAGATACCAGAAGTGCCGCCTCATCACTGCCAGTGAGGCTTCTGCCACCTCGCGGTCCACTGCCCTATACCTCAGGAAACGCTGGTATAGTACCAGGTCATTCAACGGCGCATCAGCTGCTACAGGGGCCGCCAACCAAGCTGGTACGTACAGAAGAGCGATGAACACCACGATCCTGTGCAGTTTGTCGACCAGCTCGGCGTCGAGCTCCAGCTGCCTACTGAACATCAGCAGTTTTGTGTAATAGATGACCTGAAACAGAATAGGCACCATTGTAAGTAAGACAGGTTTATTGTTACCAATTACTTTGTTTGCGTTATAATGAAATGTTTATCTTTGAATAACATTTAAACTTATCTCTAGATTATTTTTGTTTGAAAATACTAACTTTAGCCATCCATCTTGCGTGGTGGTAGGCTCCTGGGCGCATGAGGTGAATGCCACGGCGTGGTTGTGTCCCGAGTACCAGGAGCGTGATCTCTGCCACTTCCCGGTAATCGTCTCTGACGAAACCAGAAGCTGTGCTCAGGAAGCTGACCGCCGCGTCTCGGAGTTCTATTAGCCACGTACTCTCCGCCAGATTCTCGACCTGCAGCTTGCAGTAGGTCGAGAGATCGAGCTCGTCCCATCTTCAAAAATAATAAACAAGAAAATTGTGTGAGAAAACTCTGAAGTTCCGGTTTGGCTTGCTGTTTTATAAACTAGTGGAATATCATGTGTGTCCTAACTTTACCTTGCACAAAAAATGAACTAACCTTCTCTTCAACTGCTGAAACAAAGGATCAGTTGGTGCCGTAGTCCTTCCGAGCAGGGTGACGGCTACTGCCCCCACGATAAGCTCTAGGACGTGATGACGGCATCCCAGCTGGAGTAGCGGTCGCCCGAGCATGTTTTCCAGCCGGACAACTGCACCCTGCACCCTCCCCGTGTTGGTGGAAGTGGTGTCGAAGCAGAGTCCGATGACGCTCTCCTCACATCCCCAATCTTCGAGAGCATGTATGGTTGCCCGCGCCTGCGACAGTCCGGTGCCGTCAGCAACAGCTGGGACTGACAGCAACTTTCCTTCTGTGCAATGAGGAGCCCCGGAGATGAGAATTGCTTGGCGGTGCTCCGCCGTTCCAAGGAAGTTCTGAAACACATGCCATATATTTCAATTTCATGGTTGTAAAGTAACCTATTTTTGTTCACATTCAGTTCTCTTTTTAATTTACATTATGCTTCATGAATCTCATTACTAAATTGATAGCTATGAAAACTTAATCAACTGACCTTGACCATTTTGCCATCCCAGTGGACAACAGTGTGCCTCGGTGGCGTGAAGGAGTCCTTCATAGCCGTCGCCACTTCACGGCGATATGACACTCTTCCCCGGCGAGCCGTTTCTTTCGAGATGCTGAACTGATTGAGGTCTGCTGGTGGATCCGCCAAACGTGTGATAGCAGCCACAATGCTTACTACCTATGTAGAGAATGGAAAGTGGAAAGGAAACTGTCAAGAATACATGTGGGTTACGGGACACTTTAAAACTGACGCTATCGATGAATACTATACACAATACGCACCTGATTATTGGACATGTGGAAACGATCAGCCACTTCCATGACAGCAGGTGCATTAAGGATGCGGCGAGGAAGATTGACAGACACACTTGGCTCTTTCGGCAGGGGGAACGCTAGTTCTGTCTCCGACTCTCCTGACATGCCAGTATCATCATTCTCCATGGCCTCATCTCCGGTTTCGTATGCACACTTTAAGGTTTGCGGCTCCTGGCGAGGACGTTTTCTTCCTTCCTGTAGCTTTCTTTTTACAGCGAAAACTTTATCGTTCCCGCTCATCGTTGCCACCCGAGGACCACGTTCATCGAGGTAGAAGTCAATGTCTTCTTTCTTGTCCTTGTCGGACAGCAGTCGATTCTTTATATCTTCGACAGCGTCAGATGCTCCGATATCCCACAGCTTGTCCACACTGTCCGAAAACTTCTGCCGTTTTCCTCCGGCGTCAGTTTCTCGTTTTCTGCTCTTTTGGAGTAAGTGCCACTCTTTCCACAATGCCTCTAGCTTCCGTTCGCAGTTGAGCTTTGTGATTGTCTTAATGCTGGCCATGTTCCAAAACTTTAAGACGTTGTTTACGGTTTCTTTAAATGCGTCTTTCCTGTTAGCAGTGTACTGGATAACACTGAAGAAGTATTGCAAAACCTGCCGTGTTGTTGGCAATTTGCTACCACTGATGGAGGACGACGGTTGACCAACTAAAAAAATTTCCGAGGCCGATCTTAGAGAAGGTAGCGATGTTATTTTCGCCTTTCCTTTTGATGACTCTCTATTTGTAGCTTCAAGAGTTCTTCCAGTTATGGTTGCCATCGATTTGTCCATGACAAAGGATGAGGAACTCAGACAGAATTTCAAAATGTTATGATCTGCAAAAAAAGAAATAGGTTAGGTACCTGGCACAGGCATAGTGCATTTTCTAATTACCTATATACATTATACATTCCGCCCGGGTATGGTGACTCATTTTTTGAAAAGTATAGGTGATCGTGGTTTTTCCCATTATTTGGCACTACACTAGCACATTGGTATTACCTGTATACAGGCACAACCTTTAAACCGTTAGTCGTATGACATTGGCAGGCACACCAAACGACTTCTCTCATTAAGAGGATTCAGAAAACATCCCTACTTAATGATTTATCTTGATTCAGTAAAAGGTTAAAAAGTACGCATTTTAAAAAAAAAACTAGTAATTTCAAGGTCGATGCGAGACCCCTAAATATTGATCAATTTTTGTAAAAATGGTACCAATGTGCTAGTATAGTGCCAAATAATGGGAAAAACCACGATCACCTATACTTTTCAAAAAAAATTGAAAAGTGGGCCACAATAATGTGGATGGGTTTGTGAACCTGAATTTTTCTACAGAATCCATCTCTAACATGTCACATTCCTAAGTGGGTTATTTACAAAATATAATAAAAATTTAAGTGGTGTTCCTCATATTCTACAGTTTTGTTTTCCTCTTCTTCCAAAGAACCGTGAATGACGATGAGGTACAGCATCATGTCCCATCATCGATATTACAGACGATCCCGACGACAGTGTAGTTGTTGTCACAGACTCCAAACCCGCTAACGAGCCCACACCAGCGACACCTGTAACACCACTACGCGACAATTCAAAGCGGAGGCAAGAAGAAGAGCACTACACCTCAGGTATAAAGCGTGCCAGGATTGTGCCGGTAGTTAGACCACCAGTACAGAGCTGGGCACTTGCGGTTTTTTTTGCGGTACTGCGGTACTGCGGTACTACCGCACTACCAAACCGGTACCGCATAACGCAGTACCGCAAAGGATCGCTGAAAGTACAGCCTGTACTTTCAGCGATCCTTTGCGGTACTGCGTTATGCGGTACCGGTTTGGTAGTGCGGTAGTACCGCAGTACCGCAGTACCGCAAAAAAAAACGCAAGTGCCCAGCTTTGCACCAGTAATAGAGCCCCAACCCTGTACATCCTACGACACAACCCCGACAATAGTACCTGCCTCAAATAAAAATATACTCCCTTATTGCTGTTCAATTCCGGGTACATCCTCCACAGCAGCAGCAGCTTCTCGTGCTGTAGAGGATAGTATAACATTCGAGTTGGTGCGCACCGCCACCTCAACACCAGGCCTGACTAGAAATCAGTATATAGTCAGGGTTGATCCTAGATCCATGTATAGCAATGGTGTTGAACACGGACTACGGCGCGTAGTTGAACGTATTGTGGAGTTTGCCCTTCAGAACCGCAACGAACGTGGAGTTAGGACGAGGCTGTCGTTCGAGTTTGGGTCAGATGACGGGGATGTAGATGATTTTTGGGTAGTAATACCATTCAGACGCTTGGCAGCTGTAGATATAGAGTATATTTTGGACCGTATAATGCACTTAATGCAGGCTTCTCAAAGTAGTACAGCCTTCAATATGGACAACTTCACGGTAAATATTGACCGTGTATTCCGTGTTGCGGGTCATAGTGCCACACCTTATACTCTTATACCACACCTTATACAATTCTCAGGCTATTTACGGGTGGCATATAAACGTCGATCGTGGTTGCTGCTTTATAGTATTAGTCTTAGCTCATATGTTCACTGTACTAAATGCATGGGTCAAAAATATTTGGTTGCTTACGGTTGTGCAACGTGCCCGGAAACTAGCTGTAGACTGTAAACTTGAGTTTGAGTGTAATATGAGTCCTGAAGAGCTGAGAAGGGTTGAGCAGGAAATGAGTGTTGGTATAGTTGTATTTGGAAAGGATGAACGTCGAAGGACTGTGTATGTTTTTAAAAACAGTGTGAGAGATCGTACAAAACCCCTACTTATTTTAGGGCTGTCAGGAACAACGTATCTCCCCATCCGCAATATAAGGGACCTTTACGCGAGCTATGATAAAAGTCGAAAATATGGACGGCATCATGATTTGTGTTAGGGGTGTCTCGAGTTTGCGGAAGATATAGTGAAACATTGTAAGGATTGCCACATGGTATGTGCGCAATATAAAGGTTCCAAATGTGAAAGCCGTGTGGTTGAAGCTGAGAAGACGGACTGTGATGTATGCAGACGCACATTTTTCAATAATAATTGTTTTGAGCTCCATAAGTCGATTGGCACGTGCAAGAAAATGAGTATCTGTGAATGTGGTATGTTTCATATGATGGATAATTGGGGGAATTTCAAGCATAAATGTGATGAAATTCACTGTCCTACATGCCATGAGAAATATGAGGCGGATGGAGTGAAGCATGTATGTTATATGAAAGACACTAAACCTAAAAATAGACCTTGTATAACTGTGTATTGCGATATAAAAACATATAAGAACGCTGTAACCAAACAGGTTATTCCACATCTACTTGTAAGCCAGACTATCTGTGATGAGTGTATGGAGGTCGAGTGTGATGAGTGTCACAAATGTGGTAAACGGAGAAACGTTTTTAAAACGATTGCACACGACAGTCCCGTGAAACTCTTTGTGTCCTATATTGTCAAGTTACCGGACAAGTTAAAAAAATGACTGTGTATATTCTTGCCCATAACGGGGCAAACTTTGACACACAGTTCCTTTATACGGAGTTGCTTGAGCACGAATCATCTGAGCTATTTACAGGTGATCCCTTGAAAAGAGGAAACAAACTTATACAGATGCAAATAAGAGGTAATGTACAGTTTAAAGACACTTTATTATTCACACCTTGTAAATTAGCAAAGCTACCCAAGTTCATGTGCGTAGCCGCTGAAGTATCTAAAGGATATTTCCCTTACATATTCCTCACTAGCGAAACTTTAAATTACGTAGGACTACCTCCACCCAAACATTACTTTAACTATGAATGTATGAGTACTAGGGTGGATCGATTTTACATTTTTTTAGATTTCCATATTCTAATAGAGACAAACACTTGCGTATGCATGAGAAAATAGCCTCTGCAAAATCTTAGCTTAATAGGTAATCATCTTCTGCCCCCGGCAGAGCGATGAAAATCATATTTTAGTAGTCAAAAACGTATTTTTCTTATAATTTTTAAAATATTTCAATATGCATCAAAATTATTCCTAATAACTATAAAGTCGATGAAAAAGACCTCATATGATCGTTTTTCCAAGCGCGTTGTCCTACATTAATATATTTTGCCCCGGCAACAACGTCAAATGTTGAAAAAATAGGTAATTTATATACATATTTTCAGATCGGCTCTTTGTCTTAAATAATGCATTTATATATTTCCCATAGCATTTATATCGTTGCTTAGGCATGAAATAACACACGCAAAATTTTATGACTCTAGGCTAGGGTTTAAAGGTCATCTCTGGTGAGTGCTGCCAGCAGCAGCTGCCACTGACGCGCCAGTACGCACTGCGCAGTTCCCTCAGTTGCCTTTTGACAGCGTCGAAGGCAGGTGTGTATTTTGCAGCTGGCTCCTCGAGTCCTCAGTGTGTGTGTGTGTGTGGCTCCTCACTCAGAGTCCTCAGTGTGCTCAATCTCTCTGCTCATATCCTTGTTTGTTTTTCTCATAACTGTTTTTTTCGATTTTATTGCGTAACAGAACAATACATTATTCTTTAATCTTTACAGGATGGCTACCGCTACAACTAGAAGATCGGTTACGTGTCCAATATTTGGTGCTGGGAAAGATTTGAATTTGCGATGTTTTCCCACATGTGAAGATGTGATGCAATACTACCATCATGTGAGAACTGAGTTGAGATCATCAAAGAAGGAACCTCCATTCAGAGACATCGCCGCTGTGGTCACGGAGAGACTGGAATACTTGTGGAAATTAGCTTCCACTCCAACAGTTTCGACAGCACGGATAAATCAAATGTTGAAAAGTTATCGTGATAAAATGGCTAACATCATCAAATCACTGAACGCGAAAAAGAAGAACGAATCTTTAGAGAAAAATCTTGAGGCCTTCAAGAAATCAACTAAGACCATCTTATTTGACATATCGGCTTGTAAATGCCCTGATTTGACAAAATGCAGCTGCCCTCGTGAACGACGAGTACCACTGAAAGAGCAACAGTTTTTACTCGACCAAAGAAGTGATCGCAAAATGGCAATAGGAACTTTGGATGTTGAAACAACAAATAAAAACGAGATGACTCTTGCAAGAAGATTGGCGATATTGAAACAAGAAGGAATAGCAGAACATCAAGAGCCGTCGACTAGTAAACGACAAGAAACTTCTCAAGAACAACCTTCTTCGTCAGCCTCTAGTGAAACCGAGGATACATCTATAGAATCATCGTCATCGTATGAACTAACACCAAGAGATAAACATGACATGAAGGAAAAAACACGAATGAAACTCCAGGTAATTGCTGAAGCTTGTGATCGTACGGGCGTCTCAGACAGAGCTGCTTCATTTATTGCTTCTTCGTTGTTAGAGGATGTTGGCTGGATACGAGAAGATGATGTCAGTTCAGTGATTGATCGAAATAAGATAAGAAGAGCCAGAAAAAGAGTTCGTTCTGAGCATCAGCAAGATGACAAGATCACGCTACCATTACAGGGCATTTTCTTTGACGGACGTAAAGATAAAACAATGACACAAGAAGAAATAGACAATGTGAAGCATAGAAGGACTGTGGTAGAAGAGCATATAGTTTTAGTTCAAGAACCAGAATCCCAGTACATGGGGCATTTCACTCCTGCATCAGGTTCTGCCACTGCAATAGCATCAGGTATCATCAACTTTCTAGAGACTAACAATATTAGCACGGACGACATTGTGGCTATCGGCTGTGATGGTACTGCGGTGAACACGGGTCGAAAGGGTGGAGCCATTCGTATGATTGAAATGAAACTACAAAGGCCAGTGCAGTGGATCATATGCCTAATAGTCTAGAGTCATAAAATTTTGCGTGTGTGTTATTTCATGCCTAAGCAACGATATAAATGCTATGGGAAATATATAAATGCATTATTTAAGACAGAGCCGATCTGAAAATATGTATATAAATTACCTATTTTTTCAACATTTGACGTTGTTGCCGGGGGCAAAAGATATTAACGTAGGACAACGCGCTTGGAAAAACGATCATATGAGGTCTTTTTCATCGACTTTATAGTTATTAAGAATAATTTTGATGCATATTGAAATATTTTAAAAATTATAAGAAAAATACGTTTTTGACTACTAAAATATGATTTTCATCGCTCTGCCGGGGGCAGAAGATGATTACCTGTTAAGCTAAGATTTTGCAGAGGCTATTTTCTCATGCATGCGCAAGTTTTTGTCTCTATTAGAATATGGAAATCGAAAAAAATGTAAAATCGATCCACCTTAATGAGTACAAGTGAACGTGAAGATTTTGACCGCTACTACAACAGTTTTAATGAATCTAGTCCTCACAATATAGCTGATGAATGTCAGCGTTATTGCGTGAATGATGTGCGCGTGTTAGAGTATGTTTCCAGGCCTTTAAAAGGATGTACATAGACCGTTTCAAATGCGATCCGTTGCAAGTAGCAACCACGATTGTCTCATTGTGCTTTACGGTGTTCAAGAACAATTTCATGCCTAAAGACACATTAGTCGTCATTCACAAAAACAACCCCGCAGTTATGGGGACAAGGCCATTTACTGGCTCATATACAGTATATCAGCAGGAGACAGATGTATACATAAAACATGCCTGCAACACGGGGAACGTACCCATTGGGTTGATGGCCTCAGCGAAAACTGTGCAACTGGTGAGAAGATTGTGTACTCCTTTAACGGTTGCTGGTGGCACGGATGCCCACGTCCTGAGTGTGGAATCGTAGGAGATATCCACGGTAGATTTCCTGTCGACAATCTTGCATGGACCCGCATCAGCAATCAGCTTATAGGCATCCAGTTCACTCACAAGGTCTTGTGGGAGCATGAATATGATGTACGGATAGAAACAGATGGACACTACCGTGTAGAAATAAACACGATCAAGCGTTCAATGGTGCTGGATACTCCCAAAATGCGGTGATAGTTTGTTCGGAGGGGGTACAAATCCCTGGAGCACCGACAATTCAGCGCAGGACAATTCAGCGCCGACAATTCAGCGCCGACAATTCAGCGCAAAGACAATTCAGCTCAAAGACAATTCAGCGCCGACAATTCAGCGCAAGTCAGTACAGTTAAAAGTTTAGTTAAAAATGATAAAAATAAATCGCAATAAATAAAAAAGAGAAAAATTTGTATATTTATATATATGCTAAATTGGGTCTGTATCGAAGGAGTGACATTTCAAAGGAGTGACATTTCAAAGGAGTGACATAACAAAGGAGTGACATAAATACCGTAACGAAGGGGTGACATAACGAAGGAGTGACAAATCGGAGATAAAATTCAAAGGAGTATAATTATTAACATTTTATTTAAAAAAACAAAATTTGTTAGAATTGTTAAAATTAAGATTTTATTTCAAAAACTAGAAACCTAACCTAACCTAACCTAACAATTGCAAGCCTCTCTTCCCTCTGGATTTGTTCTTTCTTCTTCTTTGTTGGTATTTTCGCGCTGAATTGTCTTGCGCTAAATTGTCTTTGCGCTGATTTGTCTTGCGCTGAATTGTCGGCGCTGAATTGTCCTGCGCTGAATTGTCGGCGCTGAATTGTCCTGCGCTGAATTGTCGGGTCACGCAAATCCCTTCAAACTATACTTTCCGCGTACGGAGGGAGTGAAACTCCATTGCTATGACTTCTGTTCTTTATATTCCTATGTGATGAAGAACAATCCGTACCCCCTAGATGCACCTGAAAAACTGGTTGGAACTGACCTGCCTCCCATCGAGATATTCTCAGCAAATTTGAACGGGTATTATTTCGGCCTTTCTTTCGTAGATGTGCTCCCCCCTCGCAATTTATGGATGCTGATCTTACCCGTCATTATAGACCACAAGCTCATGTTTCTCTCATGTTTCTCCTGTGCGTGAAGTGCGAAGAGAACAATGGGGCCTGTAACTACACAACGAACTAGCGTAAGATCAGAGGTGTATATACAAGCCCTGAGCTGGACCTAGCTTTTCGCCATGGCTACAGAATATTGAAGATATATGAGGTGTGGAGGTTTCAGAAGCTACCCAACCTTTTCACACCATATATAAACACTTTTTTCAAGGATAAGTTAGAGGCGTCATGGTATCCGCGAGGAGTTGATACCGAAGATGAAAAATCGGCTTATATTCAGCGTTACCTTGACTGTGAAGGGATACAGCTTGACCGTTCCCAAATTGTCAAGAACCGAGGCAAGCGCTTTAGTGCAAAGTTGTGTCTAAACAGTCTTTGGGGAAAATTTGCACAGAATATAGGCAAGGGGAACGTTCATTTGGCACAAAGTTATAGTGAAGTCTGGGATTATGCCAACACTCCCGATAAAGAGGTCATGGAGATCGTGAATGTTGGTAATACTTACATAATAAAGTACAACATTACCGAATTGGCCACATATACCTCACGGGTTACAAACATACCTGTAGCCAGCCTCACAACGGCATACGCACGCATCAAACTTTGGGGTATATTGCATTCTCTTGGACGGAGGGTTCTGTACGCCGATACAGATAGTGTGATATTCACAGCGAGGGAGGGTGAATACATGCCGCCTATTGGTGAATTCCTCGGAGAGTTAACTAATGAGATCAAGGATGAGTATGGAGACATCGCATACGCCGACTCTTTTTTCTCAACAACACCAAAAACGTATGGGATACGGGTGAGGGCGGGGGAGGAGATGAAATATATCGTGAAGGCGAAGGGTATCACGCTCAACCAAGCGAATCGTCGGGTCGTTAACTTTGAATCGTTGAAGGATCTAGTATGCTTGGAAGATGAGGGCGACCAGCCACCCTAACTAACTGTACAGACCCACAATTTTCGGGCGCAGAAATTAGGGTGTGTGAAGGAACTTAGGGTTACGAAGGTGTGCCGTAACACCTATAGGAAACATTACCAGGTGCCTTGTACCTATGATGCCGTACCCTTTGGATACCATAAGCTTTGATTGTTTTATATATTATATATATATATATATATATATATAATATATATATACTACTTTACTTTTGTTGAGTTTGAACGCCGGTTCAGGATCGACCTGCTGTCGACCCCTCTGCAGCATCCCGCCTCATTTGCAGGACTTGGTGAAGGAGGGAATTGCTGCCTGATCTCTTCCTGCCCTCGTAGCCAGCCACGCATGGCTGGTCAGAGACTTTGCACAAGAATCTGTCCAACTGGTTCTTGAAGTTATTCAGGTCGGTGTGCTGGAGATTCCTCACTTCTTTTTGGAAGGACATTGAAAAGCTTTGGGCCCCGTATTCTGAGGGTATTTTCCATCCTCGTTTTCATGGCCCCTTGTTCCACCGCAGCTGGGACCTTACAAAATCTGCCTCTTCTCTCATTCCAGTTTGTTTCAATTTCATTTCTGAGGTTAGGGACAGAGCCCTCAAGTATTTTCCATATGTATATTATTGTGTACCACTCGCGCCTTCTTTCAAGAGAGTAGAGTTCCAGGGATTGTAGTCGAGACCAGGAGACCAGTAGTGTTCACCTTCCGTTTCCTCTATCTTAGACGTAAAGGTCCTTTGTATAGCTTCAATGTTCGCAATGTCTCTTTTTCTGTGTGGGCTTGTGAGTACTGAGCAATATTTAATTATTGGTAGTACTAGACCCTTCCATAATTTAAGCATGATGTCTGCTTTTCTGCTGCAGAAGCTCCTCCAGATGATTCCCATTATTTTTCTAGCCGTTGTGATTTTGTTTTTATATTGCTCTCTGAATTCTGCATCCGACGACATTATTACTCCAAGATCCCTAACTTGTGGATTTGGTGTTATCTCTTTGGCTTGCAGAGTTTTGTACCCTTTTTTCTGTAGCTCTTTGTTATTACTCTATCTTAGAAGTTGGAATTTTTCTTCGTTAAACTTCATATTGTTGTCTTCTGCCCACTGGAATAATGTTTCAATGTCGTTTTGTAATTTTCTTATGTCATCTTCGTTCAATATTTCCTTACATACATTTGTGTCATCTGCGAAGCATGATACAATACTGTCCTTAATATCTGCATCAATATCTGCAATCATTATTATAAACAGGAAGGGAGCTACTACTGTCCCTTGTGGGACAGAGCTCACGACTTCCGAGATTTCCGATTTACTGTAACTCCTTTTCCCACCACTCTTTGCGTTCTTTGTGTGCTATGATTCCATGGTCACATTTATCGTAGGCTTTAGCAAAGTCAGTATATATTACATCCATGTTTTGTCCTCGACACAATGTTTCCAATATGTCCTCTTGGTGGTTTAGTAGCTTTGACAGGCATAATCTTCCCGCCCTGAAGCCATGTTGATTTGGGTTGTATAAGTCTTTTTCTTGTAGGTAGTACGTATTTTTGCCCCTAATTATGCGTCCAAAACACTTTATAAGGTGTGGGGTGAGAGCCACTGGCCAATAATTTTTGGGCATTGCTCTGTTACCACCTTTAAATAGGGGGGCAATGTTCGCGTTCTTTAAGGGGAGTGGAATATATTTATGTCTGTTGTTAACGAAATGTTTATTTTACTTATTACACGTATATGTTTATATATACCGTGAATAATTCGATGATATGTTTATTAAATAAATCTTTTTTCAATTAACGTTTCACTTTCTCCTTTGTGTGTGTGTGTGTGTGTGTGTACATGAGAAAGTTTTAAGCTTCGCCCACTGTATGATCGATCAATGGTCACGTGACTCCTACTACTACCTGGGCATATCTTTTCCCTATGTGCTCAATTGACCGCTGCAAGCCCTGGATCTCAGACGTGCATTTGAAGAAAACCCTCGTAGACAAAAAATAGTAATGGCTACCTTTAGTTTTGCGTGTTCGACGTTTTTGAAGTGTTATTCGGCAAAGTGTGAAGATATGGTGAATACTGAAAGACTCCCTACTCCACCCTCCTTTGATACCTTTAAGGTTACCTTGAACCGTGCGAAGTTTGATGAACAAGAGGTTTAAATACTCTACGACTATTCTGGCGAGATCATTGCAGGATTTCGTGGTACAAACGATGTATTGAACTATGTTGTAGGACTAAACTTTATAAAAGCTCACATATACCGTGAAGTGGAAGAAACAACACGTGCAGAAGAGAAACAACGGTTATAGCTCGTGAGCCTTGTTGATGAGTGGTATGGCAAGCGATATTATGTCATGTTGCATCATACAAAGTACTCGTTCCCTGTGGTTGGGAATGTAAATCTTGTTATAATGGAGAATCTGAAGTATTTTTTCCACTACATTAATATATATCATGACAAGGTTTGTATTGAGGTTGTGGCTAAAGGACTGCATGATTTTTTTTTAACAGAATTTAGAGAGGAGTATCGTCTGCTAAGCAAAAAGGAAAAATATGGGTACATGTTTCTCTCAAATAGTGCGCCGGAGTGTGAATAAAATGTGTGAAAAACTCCCTGAACGAAAATATCTGGTGCGCATTCTGGCGAGTGGAAGTGATAAAACATTAAAACCGGTATTGCTTCATGTATCGCAGATGGAAAATTTCTCAAAACACCTACCCAATATAATGGGATACAAGTATTTTCTTTCACGTTGGAACAACGCCGTACACGACTCAACAGCTTATGGTGTGACTCACTCCTCCCGTCGAGCCGATCCGCACACCCGTGGCTCATAGTCATCTCAGTGTTCGAACCGACTGGACGTGCACTCTTCGAATACGATGGAACTTCCTTTGAGAAGCATTCTCAATGCCGTGTACGATGTGTCCATGACGAAGTCATTGCGCGTGTGTCATTAGGTATGTACTGGAAAAGACTTGTAGACAAACAAACTCTGGTAAGCGGAATGTTGTTTATTTAAGTGTTGAGGAGATGAATAGAGTCTTCGTGATGTTGAGAAGTGGAGTGAGTATCGTTATGAAATAGGTGCAGGTGTAGGTACAAGAAGAGCAGATTAGTGATACCCCCTCATATGCCATTGTTTTTACGTTGTGTATAAATAACGAACAGCCATGCATTGATATACAATTGATGTGGAAGAATGTAGGTGATAATAATGTTCTTGCCCCTATGCGAAACCGTTTCATCCTCGACAGAATGTTTTAAATCGTCGGTTTCTGCAAGCTGAAGCCTATATTAGACGCACGTGTTACGGATATGCTATATTTTGATACGATTCCTGAATACGCATACACCGTTCTGCTCGACGGGTTTACCGAGTGTAGGACTGAACAAGGCGAGAATGGTCTAGAGCTGGATGCTTATTTAAAAGGTTTAGACTCTTTGAAATATCATGATCTTTGGTACAAAGCACTTGAGCGGTACAGGGCTGAGCTCGCCTACACCGTTCACTCTGAAGAATTATTTCTTTATATAATGAGCAACTGTCGTTAAGACTTAGAAGATTATTTCAACTGCTGCTATGAATTGTGAAGAAGAGTTCACGATTGAAAAGCTCGGGTCGGTAAGAATAAACCCTCGATTGGAAAGGAGTGTTTGTAAACTTGAATTTAATAATGATGATGTTGCCAACGACGACCTCTTTCTGCGTGCTTTTGATTGTATTCTATCCGTGTTTAAATATAACTTGCCAGCCGAATGTAAAGTGGCCACAAAAGTAGTACTGAACGATATGAAGGCCCTTTACATGGAGTATAGGCATCCCTATAACTTGAGCGGTGAAATAATATTAAATCGTATTTATTGCGTAGTGCAAAGCAACAATGATATGACTGTAGACTCCATCACGTGCGAGTTTAGTGTTTTAGTTAAGCGCAGTAGAACATAAAGTGTATGTATTTTGATGTATATTTATTTTCACTATATTTAATTATTTAACATAATTGTGTATATATAACCTTTGGTTAGCTTCCGCCTGAATTGTTCATTGTGACGAAGGTCAAGCTTTTCACTCCACCTTAGACCTACAGTTTAACGTGGAATCCGAACGACGCCCCATCAGCAGCCCAGAGTCTTAACCACTAGGCCACATAGGGTACCCATTTTTCTACCAACCACTTTCTTTATTGTGTGGAAGGATAAACAGCTAGGTTTTGCTGCGCGCCGGCTGCCGTCGGGTCTCGAACCCAGGGCCGATGGATTCGTAGTCAGCGACGCTAACCACTACACCACTGCATATATATACACACATATATATATACATATATATATTTCTCCTGTACTATTATATTGATGGTTATTTCTTATATTATTTTTTATTTTATTTTTTTATTATATAATAGGGTGTCAGGAAATGATTGCCCCCCCCCTGTACAGAAGAAACTGAAAGGAATAGAAAAAACAGACAAAACCACGCGAAAGAGCGTTTAATTTTGAATAAAAAACACTTGTTTTAATATCGGGTGTTGCCCCCATTTGCAGCTCTGACGGCCATTAATCGACGGGGGTATGATCCCAGAAGTGTCTCAAAGAGATCGGTATCATGACTCATTTCTTCAAGGACTTCGTTGATCTTTGCAGTCATAATTTCTGTTGAATACCGATTCTGAATGGGTTGTTCCAGCATTAAGGACTCCACCCGATCCTTCATGATGGATCCGACATGTTCACAGACATTAAGATCGGGAGAATTGCCAGGCCATTCATTATTTCCGAAAAAATCAATGTTATTGTCCTTAAGCAGTTGTTGAGTCGCAAGTGCTTTCATACAGGGGCTTTGTCGTGAAGAAAGGCTGCCTGTTCAACATCCAAAACACACTCGGGGTCTTTCAAAAACGGAATTACATGTTGGGCTAAAATTACATTTCGAAAATAAGGCCCATCCCAACTGGTTCCTCTTGGTTTGATAACCCAGATGAGCTTCCGAATAGAGAACATAATGAAAACACCCACACATGCTGGATTTTTTACTATTTCTCGATACTTCTGGTCGTCTGGGACTTCATCAGGAGTTGTTGCCCAAACCCGATCATTCTGAAAATTTGGTTTTCTGGAGACATAAACGAAGAATTCATCGCTGACAACCAAGTGAAGGAAATCGTCTTCCGTCCATTCCTCAAGATAATCACAAAACCATAGCCGATCTTCAATATTAAGATCACTCTTCCGTGGCTTAGCTATTTCATGCCAAGCACTCAAGCCTTGGCGAACTCGAAATTGATGCACAAGTTGGCGATTGACTATCTTACCACGACGGATAAGTATCTCTTTCGCTACCTCAGAGCAGCTCTTCTTTCGGCGCCGTGATGCAGCAAGCACAATGTCTTTCGATTCTTGAGATAATTTCTCCGGTCTTCCTCCTCGAAATTCTGTTTCACAATCTTTAGGATTCTTATTCCAATTCCTTTTCACAAAGTCTTCTGATCTTTTTAATCTCTCAGCCACCCAGTGTCGAGTTATGAAAGTTGCACCAGCTTCCTTTGCTTCACGAAATGTGACAGCTCGAATGCGGTCAAGAACTCGCTTTTTCTCTGAATCGTTCAAAACAGATGATGCCATGGTTTCTGTGGGGAAAAAAATGGTAAGAATTAAAATCACAGGAATAGAATATAATGGTTTTTATTCAGATTTTAACGCTCTTTCAAGTGGTCTCGCCGGTTTTTATCTATCTCTTCTAGTTTTTGCTCTACAGGGGGGGGGGGCAATCACTTCCTGACACCCGTATATTCCTCGTTCGTATTTCTTATACTATTATTATTTTTTGATTGTATATATGTTCTTCGTTTGTATTTCTTATACTATTATTATTTTTTATTGCATATATCCCTCGTTTGTATAGAATGAACTAATTTGATTGTATATTTAATTTCTATATATTTCATGAAATTGATTCCAATAATTCGTCTAAATAAACAGAATGATGTAATGGTGTTTCATTTAATTCTTTTGGTTTATATATATAAACGAAATTATTTAATTATGTGTGAACCCAATGCCTGGTTACGCCTTCTAAGCCGTCTGGTTGTTTAAGACTTCTAAACCAACGGTCAAGAATATCTGCTTTAATTAAATAAATAGCGTAATCTGGCAACTTAACTCTAATAATGTATACTTGAACATAATTAAATTAGATAGGGGTATCTGACAACTCATCTATATATAAATAAATAAAATAGTGGTATCTGACACCTATCCTTATATAAATAAATAAAATAAATAGTGGTATCTGGCAACTCCCGACCCTCTATATAACAGGGGCTGGTACCCTCGACGCTCATTATGCGCATGACTCTGGTGGATGAAACAACTCTCTATCCTTCTTAGGTTAAGGTTTAGGTTACGGTTTCCCTTTGGGGGTGAGGACATCCCATCTTCTCCCACAAAGACTCTCCTCTTCCTTTTTCTCTCTCTCTTAGGTTAAGGTTACCCCTTTCGGGGGAGGTCATCCTCCCTTCTCCCCCCAAAGCTCCCCCTTCATGAAACTTGGGGGATAACCATCCCCCTTGTTGCAAGACCCCTCTCCCTTTGCAACATCCCGCTCTGTACCTTTGCAACTCCCCTTGCAACATTCCATTGCACTCGCCCTTTTTGAGCCCATACTACTAAGATAGACTGGAAGAGCCAATCAGAGGGGGAAGATAAGTAGGAACAGCCAAGCAGAGAGAGAGAGGGTTGTACACAGCCCATCAAAAGATCGTATTTGCCCTGTCGTGTCATTTTTAATTTATATTTCCACAGCCCGTGAGAAATGGGGCCGACTTTTAAGATGAACTTAAGCCAGTACATTCAAGTTAATTTTTCCCTGCGGTCGTCTTACGAAAAATTTCTTTCTGCCGTACATTTATTCTTGTCCTGCATGAGATCATATTTCCCTTTTTCTTTTGGCCGTTTGTTTTCTGATCATAACATAAGTGTAACTGAATTCATTCTGTGAAGAAACAAGATTAAATATTAAAACTTTGTTGTGCTTCATAAAGAACAGTTGAAAGTATATTTTTAAAATGTTACGCTCACCAGTTAGTTGAGGTTTGAAGAAAAAATATTACGAAGGAAAACAACATAAATGGGTTCACGCTCCCATCTTCGTTTCATTAATAAAATCTTGCATTAATACGTTGACACCCACCCACGAATGGTTCAATGGAAGGGTCACCCACCAGCCACCGACTACCAGAGTTCACCGGGAAGGGACGTCACTCCAGGAGAAACTCCGCATTCAAAAATTTTCATTATGCTTCCATTGATTATACAGCACGGAGGAAATTTCAGATTGTTTTCATTGAAGGAACAGAAAATAAAACAAGTACGGGGATTTCAAATACAGTAGATACATCTTGGCAAAAATAAATCACTAAGCTCACAAAATTCTTTCTAAACCACAGTTAATACACAAATTGAACACTTGACAATTACTCATTCGTTCAACAGTTTCATCAGTTAAATAAAACTGAAATGCATTTTAAAGCAATAACCACACTTAAATGAGATGAAGGAGGAAAAGGGAACAAAACTGGAAATTAGGAGTTAGTGGAACTCAAACCCACCTAGCATAGTTATGGAGTCAGTACTCCTACCAAACACGCCACTCAGCCGACCCCCCCCCCTCCAACTCTCAAAAAAAGGCCAATATTTACGCTATTTGAGCATGATACATTTAACTCCCTCCTTCGCATTATACAGTAGAGCATATAAATGCACCCTTTTTGGGAGGTTTGGATAGAAGACCAGTCTCGGAAGACACGCAACCCGGTTCGAATCCCACAAGTTTCTAGTTCCCTACTTTAGTGCCTTTTCCCTTTCCAAATAAAATTGTGAATATGTTTCAGAAGCGATTCCTAATAATGGGAAGCCCATGTCAAAGAAAAAGGTGTCTTAACAAGTAGAAGCTCGTTTATACGGTAAACAGTTTGTAATTGTTAAAGAAATAGCTCAACAATTCTCTGTTAATAAAAGAGATTGAACTGTCACAAAGGGATAAACCAGACAGTTGCCCATTCCTCTACAATTTAAATCATGCAGGTAATATTTGTTATTAAAGTCAAGGAATACTCACTGTCCATTGTTGAGTTAAGGCTGGTTGATGTCACTGAAAAGTTAAAAAAATACATTAAAATAAAAATAATTAGTGTCACTCAATAAGAAAAAATGTTTATTACTCTACAATTACGACAAACCACGGTACATTATGAGCTATAGAAAAATATAAAAGTAGATACTGCATGAATGTTACAGCAAAAATATAAAAAACGACGCATAACATCTTTTTCCGGCAATATTGTGAAGTTCATTGTTGTGATATGAGCTAATTAAGCTATTGTTATGGACTTGACGCACACAGTTTTGCTTAGTTTTACTTTAAAAACACAGTTATGAAAAAAATTAAGGATGTAAGTAGTTATAGAAAAAACCTGATAACTTAAATATTCTAATTTCCCTTTTTGCTTGCTTTAATGTTTTCACACCCTGCTGTACATTACTACATATACTACCCAACCCAACTGTATTCACATTTACCTATCGTTCACGATGTACCTTAGCTAACAGCTCAATAATGTACTCTAAGTTTATCACGTATTTGCCTTTCTAAGTTAAAACATTGTCATTCTATTATTTCGTATAACTAATCTTTATCAGGTTGTCCTTTTCACTTTCTTAAATCGATCCAGAATAACTTACTTTTCATTACATACTGCTCATTGTTTCTCCAAGTCTTCTCCGCTCCTAACATGCTTCCTGCATTTTGTATACTATTCATTACACCTCGTTTAATAACTAGACTGCAAGACTTTTTTTTCCTTTTTTACTGCATTCTTCACCTAATCGTTCCATAATATATAGGGTGGGGCACGGGAATCAAGTGTTTTTTGAATAGCTAGTAATCGGCCATTAGGAATGGGAGGGGCGTGCGGTAGGTAGCATTCCATTCCTGGGTTCATAGCATTTAACTTTAACTAACACTCACCTTTATCTTTCAGGTGCCATCATGGAGCAGTGGACGTTAGAACACCGCATGTTCGCGTATGATCATTTTGTTAGGAGTGGCGAGTCAGTGACAGCAGTTCAGCGTGCGTTTCGCCGCAGATTCAACATTCATCGAAATGACTCTGTTCCCGCTCGTGACACAATCTTACGTTGGGTTAACAATCTTCGAACAGGAGGCTCAATAATGAAAACAAAACCGAAGGGGCCGCAACGCACTGTGCGTACTCCAGAGAACGTTGAAAGGGTCAGACAAGCGATGTTGCAAAGCCCAGGCCGCTCTGGGCGTTACATTGAGATGGTGAACACCTTTTTCATCCCTGAGTTACGAAGAAGGCGTATTGCTCGTCGACATTTGTGGTTTCAGCAAGATGGGGCCACGCCACACACCGCCAGAGCGTCAATGGCTGTTCTTCGCCCCCCTGTTTCCCAACCATCTCATTTCGAGATTTGGTGACATTGCATGGCCCCCTCGGTCCCCTGACTTGTCCACATGTGACTTCTTTCTATGGGGGTACCTCAAGTCACGTGTCTACGAGGACAAGCCCCGTACATTAGATGCATTGAAGGAAGCGATCCGTCAACAAATCATCCAAATCAACAGAGACCTGCTGGGAAGAGTGGAGGCCAATTTTCGTAAACGCCTTCAGCAATGCGTCGACGGCCAAGGACATCATATGCCAGATATAATTTTCGGTACATGATTATTATGACATGAAATGCTATGTTCTTACGAATGTTGTTCTACCAATATATTTTCTTTACAAAAATAAATATCATTTTCCTGATTATTCCAAAAACACTTGGTTCCCGTGCCCCACCCTGTAGTAGTCTGTTCCTTAAGTCCATTTTGTGCACATTCGCACATATTAGATCAGTGGTCGGCAACCTCTGACCCGCGGGTCAATCGTAGTAAAATAACAAATATTATTACATGAAGAGTGATTTTATTTTAAAACGTCCCGAAAATAGTGTATTTTGACTTAAATTTTGAACACTGACCCATTATCAAATTACCAATAAATCAAATTGACCCAGTTTCAAAAAAGGTTGCCTACTACTGCATTAGATGATAAACATTCTTCATATTGAAAAGGCAGATTCCAAAAATACCATCCAAAAAATTCCATCTCTTCAACTGTTGTATGTCTGTCTCTAATAAGTTCCTCTTACGTAATAAAAGTCGAAGTAATTCACAACCTTATCGGACGAAGGGTTTGTAATTGTAACGCACAAACGACCGATCTGCGCGATCGATCGATCGTGCTTCAAAATCGATGCATCTATTGTTCGCGCAAACATTTTAAGCACTTCTCAGTGTTGAGAAGTGTTCAAATTTTCTTAATATTTTATCTTAACTGTAATTAAGCAATGATAATTGTCAAAAGCACTTATTGAAAATTCTGTACAATAAAATAACAGTTTATATGTGGAATAGTTTTGCTAACAGATACTCCAAAAGTTTAACCTAACCTAACCTAATCTAACTTAGCGTAACCTAACCTACATTAACCGAGTGTAACCTAGCGTAACCAAACCAATATTAACCTAACCTTATCTAACCTAGTGTAACATTGATGAATAAACATATCGCTGTGATTTGAACACTTCAACACTGAGAAGTGTTCAGATGTGTGTGTGAACGATGGATCCATCGATTGTGCAGCGCGCAGATCGCTCGCAAAGATCGGTCGTTTGTGCGTAACATAACCATTTCTAATACTAATACCAACTACAATAAAATGATCATAATATTGTAATTTTTTTTAAGCAAGAAGGAGGGCAGAGCGAATGCCGGCTAAAACGCCCCAGACCCTTAGACGAAGAGAACCAAAATGAAGGTCCAGAGTTTTCGAGATGCCTAGACACTGCGTTTGAAAGATTGGAGGTTATAGACAGGGGAAAAGATGAATTAAGGAAGATTGTTTCAGAGTTGACCGGTTGAGTAGACGAAAGACTGAAAATAACGATTATAACCCTTGCTTTAAAGAGTTGGACAGAAGGAATGAGAATGTATAGAAAGTCTGGTACTGCGTGCTCTCCTTAAAGGAGGAGGCATGCAATTAGAGAGTTCAGCAGAAGAGCAGTGTCCGTTAAAATAGCGACAGTAAAGAGAGGATGAGGTAATATTACGGCGAAGAGAGAGAGATTGAAGAACTCAGTAAGAGGCGGGAAATTGATGAGACGAAAAGCCTTTCAGTCCATCCAGTCAAGTAGGGCTGTGTGGGTTGAGCCACCCAACACACGAGAAGCGTACTTCATACAGGGGTTTTCAAGACCGCTGCTGTACAGAGAGAGAGTGAAGAATAAGAATGAAGAAACTGCAGAGCCGGTACGATACACCTAACCTCTTAGAAGCTGCTTTGGTGAAAGAATATATGCGATCTTTCCAAGAAGGATTACAAGAAAAGGAAAGGCTAAGAATTAAGAGAAGAGGAAGGATCGAGTTGTGTATCGTTAAAGGTAAGGGGATAGTCGTGTGGAAGATTGTGACGAGTAGACAGATGGGGAAACTGAATTTTTGAGGCATTGAAAACCACAAGGTTTTCTCTGTCTCAATCAGAGATAGCAGAAAGATTAGAGGTCAGGTGCACCACAGCCGTCCTACGCGAAGCATGGAGAAAGTGTTGAAAGGGACGCTTTGTGAAGCGGGTGGAGAAGTAAAGAGTGGAATCCTCGGCATAGGAGTGGATAAGACAGAACGTGCAACTTAATAGATCATTGATAAATGAAAGGAAAAAAGTGGGTGACAGGACAAAGCCATGAGGAACACCACTGTTAATAGCTTTAGGAGAAGAACACTAGCCATCTACAACCGCAACCATATATCGTCCAGAATGGAAATCAGAGATGAAGGCACAGATAGAAGGATAGAAAGGAGGGCAGTTTGGATATTAAAAATTTGTGCCAGACTCTATTAAAAGCTTTTGACTTATCTAGCGCAACAGCAAAAGTTTCATTGAAATCCCAAAAGGAGTCAAAGAGATATGTAAAAAGGTCGCCAGTAGAGTATCTTTTGCGGAACCCATACTGACGATCTATAAAAACATTGTGAAAAGAGAGTTGTTTAAGAATCTTTCTATTAAAGACAGATTTATGATAATAAAAACCCACTCTAATAGACAGTTTATATTTCCACAAGTTTCGATGCCCACTGGCATCCTCTTCGGGTGGATACAGAAAAACGAATGAACCAAAAACAAGAGGGAAAACAGTCCAGGGACCATTAAGAAATTCGCACCTAGGTTAGATCCCGTTCTCCCACAACGGAAGGGCATTTTATTACAGGGTCCCGCTTATAAGTACATTCGCACAAATTAAAACTATCTTCTTGTTCTATACATACAGATTCTAATATTTTGACATAATTACTGCATTTATTATTGCATTTACATTTTTTTAACATTACATTTACATTTTTTCAACATTTATTATTATTACCTTTACGCTAATTATTACATTTATTTTATTACCTTTATTATTACATTTATTGCATTTATATTTATTTCCACATTTATTACTTCCATTATTACATTTATTATTCTATTTACATTTTACCGAGGAAAAAAAAAAAACAAGCGAGTAAGGAAACAATCCAGAGACCTTTAAAAAATTCACACTTAGGTTAGAACCCGTTCACCCGACTCCGTAAGGGATTTTTTGACCAAGAATCTCATTAAAGGGTCCAACTTATAAGTACCTTCGCACAAATTAAAATTATCTTCTTGTTCTATACATACAGATTCTATTATTTTTCTTTTGACATAATTATTACATTTATAAATAAACGTAAATAATAAACGTAAATGTAAATGTAATAATGGAAGTAATAAATGTGGAAATAAATATAAACGCAACAAATCTAATAATAAAGGTAATAAAATACATGTAATAACACTAGGGAACAACATTTTTGTTTCTTGAAAACTATTTGGTGTTTCTTATAGAACTTTTGATGCTGATTCCAAATATGGTTTCAGAATTTTTCAATCACCCATAGTTTTCGAGAAGATAATATTTCCATTTACTCAGAGTTTTCCCAAAATATTAGTTAAAATTAAGTGTACTAATTTAATTTTACTTTCTTTTTTTTCCAGGTTAACTATATTTAATAGTATTTTTTGCATTAAAAAATATAGCTATTTAAACAAACAGATTTTTAATAAAAAGAAAGAAATTTTTTTCAAGTTTTGCTCAAATTTTAAAATTTTTCATAATAGAAAAAATTGGTTTTTCATTCCAAAAAGTTTTCCGTGATTTCAATAATTTTCCGCCAGCATGAATCGAAACTGTATTAATCCCAGAGATACATTTTGCTACGTATGTGGAGAACTGACTATAATGGCACAGAGGAAGACGATGACCCCACTCGTGAAGAAGGCTTACGAACTTCATTTTGAATGTAAGGTAGGCGACCAAGACAAATCCTGGGCATCTCATATCTCATGCATTTCCTGTGCCGTCACTCTTAGGGGTTGGATTAAAGGTACCCGCAAATCTATGCCATTTGCCATACCAATGATTTGGAGAGAGCCCAAGGATCACCTAACGGATTGCTATTTTTGTATGACTAACGTTTTAGGATTCTCTGCCAAAAATAATAAAATTCAATACCCAAATCTTGCATCTGCCATGAGACCAGTACTACATGACGATGATAACCCAATTCCAACTCCCCCAAAGTCATGGACACTGGATGAAGAGTCTGAAGTTGAACCAATGGAAATTGATGACACTAAAGATACAGACTTTCAGCAACCTGAATCAAATAAACCACGTATGATAACGCAGGTTATGCTGAATGATCTCGTGAGAGATTTGGACCTTCCGAAAAAGAAAGCGGAATTATTGGGCTCCAGGTTACGTGAATGGAATTTGCTGGCAAAAGATACAAGTATATCGGCGTTCCGCACTCGCCAAAAAGGTCTGATGCAGTATTTCTCCTCGTCAGGTGGTTTATGCTACTGTAATAATGTAAATGGACTGCTGTTAGCTCTCGGTCATGAGCACAAATCTGAAGATTGGCGTTTATTTATTGACTCTTCGAAGCTAAGCCTCAAGGTTGTACTACTTCACAATGGAAATAAATACCCTTCCATTCCTGTAGGGCACGCTGTCCACATGCAGGAATCTTACGAAAATATGAAACTCATCCTTCAGCAGATTAATTATGACCAGTTTCGTTGGTATATATGTGGGGATTTAAAAGTCGTCGCGCTTCTTCTGGAAATGCAGCTCGGTTATACGAAGTTCTGCTGCTTCCTTTGTGAATGGGACAGCAGAGCCAGAGATTCGCATTATTTTGTAAAGGATTGGCCACTTCGTCAAAAATGTATCCCAGGACTGAAGAATGTGTCTCATGAACCCTTAGTTGACCCCAAGAAAATATACTTAGCGCCACTTTACATCAAACTTGGCATCATGAAAAATTTTGTCAAAGCAATGAACAAGGAAGATGAGGCATTCAAATATTTAAAGGAAAAGTTTTCACGACTTAGCGATGCAAAGATAAAAGAAGGGATCTTTGTTGGTCCCCAAATCAGAGAGCTCATGAAAGATCAAAAGTTTGATGATGCCTTGAGAGGAAAAGAAAAAGTGGCATGGGAGGCCATGAAGAATGTTGTCACAAATTTTCTAGGGAACATCAAAGCCTCTAACTATGAAAAAATAGTGCAGGACATGATTGAAGCATATAGGTTATTGGGATGTAATATGTCACTAAAAATCCATTTCTTGCACTCCCATTTAGATTTCTTCCCTGAAAACCTCGGCGACGTAAGCGATGAGCATGGAGAAAGGTTCCACCAAGATATAGCTACTATGGAGAAACGCTACCAAGGGAGGTGGGATCCGGCAATGTTAGCTGATTACTGCTGGACATTGATGCGAGAAGCTCCTAATGAAAACTACAAGAGAAAATCAGTGACAAAGAAGTTTTAAGAAGAATATTTTAAATGCCAATCTGCCGCTAATATAATTTTTATGAAGTATTTTTACTAACTTTATACACTTTTTGAATAAATATTAAAATACAAATTTCTCAGTAACCTTGGGTGATAGAGAAATTCTACGGCTATATTCGGAATCAGCGGAAAAAATCCTATAAGACCGACCTATTCACGTCCAAGAAACAAAAAAAAAGCTAAAATTTGTTCCCCAGTGTAATTAGTGTAAAAGTAATAATAATAAATGTTAAAAAAATGTAAATGCAATAATAAATGCAGTAATTATGTCAAAATAATAGAATCTGTATGTATAGAACAAGAAGATAGTTTTAATTTGTGCGAATGTACTTAGAAGCGGGACCCTGTAATAAAATGCCCTTCCGGTGTGGGAGAACGGGATCTAACCTAGGTGCGAATTTCTTAATGGCCCCTGGACTGTTTTCCCTCTTGTTTTTAGTTCATTCGTTTTTCTGAATCCACCCGAAGAGGATGCCAGTGGGCATCGAAACTGTTGCGGAAATAAACTCTGTCCATTAGAGTGGGTTTTTATTATCATATTTTGACCTTCACGTAGAAAAGTGAAGTTTTTTGCATTTAAAGATAGATTTCTTTGGTAAGGTTCATACTATGATGTCATTCACTCATGTATACAGTATGTATTCATTTTTCTTGTCACCCCCACCCCCTTATCCCCTATTCAGAGGGTCTTTGGCATGATTCACGTTGGCATGACTCATCATTAGAAGTCATCATCATAAATACACATGTATAAATAAGACACGCCCAGTTTCTTGTTTTTTCCTTATCAGACTCCCTCACTCCATTTCACCCTTATAATTCCACTTTTATATATACCGGGTTGCCCAGAAAAAAAGTAAGCTACTGCTTTTAAGATTTTTTTTCAGTTTTATAGAAAGATATACAAAATAAATAATGCATGTTAATAAATACTCTTGTTTATTTTCTATATTATGACATCAAATACTCAAAATATCCACCACCTTGTTGGACACAAAGCTCCAAACGATAGCGCCAGTTATTAATTGCCCTATTTATGAAATTTTGTGGTAGCGAATTCCATTCTTCCACAATCTTTTCTTTTAATTGATCAATGTTAGCGAAATTAGTATTCCTATACACTCTTTTCTTCAGTTCATCCCATATTGCATAATCAAGAGGAGACAAATCTGGGCTGTTGCCAGGACAATCTTTATGTTTTATTTAGTCAGGAACTTCTTTGTTTAAATGTTCAATTGTAAGGTGAGCAGTATGACTTGTTGCACCATCTTGCTGAAATGTATATAGATTTGCCGAAATTTCGCGAATTTTTTATAGATGTTTCTCTAATATACTGTTGTAATAATAAACAGCATTCATTTTAACACCGCTTTCAACAAAAACAACATCACTTTTACCCAGTTTTGAGACAAGCAGGAGATCATTAGTTTTTTAGAAATGTTAACCTGTTGAATTAAGTCTTTCCGGTGTTACTTATCTCTTGGTTCTTGCTGTAATACACTCGATTGTTTTGAGTGGTGATGAGTGATCGAATTGAAAATGATTTTTCATCACTAAACCAGATTCTATTAACATTGGGAAATCTTTCAAGAAAAGATTAACACGCTTCCATTCTGTTCATCTTATTGACTTCACTCAAGATCTGCACTGGATAGCGTTTATAAACTGTCAATTGCAGATCTTCTTTGATAATTCGTTGTATGAAACTTCTTGAAATTCCGGTTTCTGCTGCAATTTCATTTGGTGTCATGTGCCTTCCAGGCTTTTTTTCTTGACTTAAAACCATTTCCTCAACCATTGCAATATTTTCAACAGTGCGAACTTTTTTCTTCCACTACCTTTGGTTCTAGCAACACATCCAGTTCCATCAATTTTACGAATATTTTTTTCTACACCAGAACGAGTCCATGGTTTATTTAGAAACATTGATATAATTTTTCTGGCACTATATAGTGTTTCTCAATACGTAATTGTTTTATCAATATGAGATCTTCATGACTATATGAAGGCATTTTTGATGGGCGATTAAGTATTTTTGAAAAATCTGCAACAAAGATAAATAGAGTATTAAAAACAATTATTATAAAGACAGAAGTGCTACATATAAAAACAAATTATTTAAATCGTTATAAAAGCAAGCAAATCTTGACAATAGTAAATATAATAGTTGATAAAAGCAATAGCTTACTTTTTCTGGGCAACCCGGTGTGTGTATATATATATATACATACACGGAAAATTTAAGAATTTCTTGCTTTGGGGGTTCAGTTCAAAACTGAACGAAAGTTAAGGTAGAAGTTCTGGTTAAGGGGTTGTTACCACAAAGTCCCACTCTCAAGGTCGAAGCTGTAGAGGTTGAGGAACTTTGTGCTCCAGTCATTACTTGTTTGGATATGGCATCTGTCCAAGAATTGCAAGTTAAAGGAATTAATTTGGGCAATAATAAGTTTGAAGGAAAAGAAGATATTAGTCTTTTGATTGGAGATGACTATTATTGGGACTTCATCACTGGTAACATTGTCCACACATCTCAAGGTCCTGTAGCTATTGAAAGTAAGCTAGGTTGGATGCTACATGGTAGCTATTGCAATGAAATGGAGGTTAAAGCTCTTTTTTTGTTAAGATTGAGGAGAACAGCCATAGTTTGGAAAGGCATTTGAAAGCCTTTTGGGAACTTGAATCCATTGGCATAAACGACAAATAGGAGAAGCAGGCAGTCGTTCTGGGAACTTTTATGTTCTGTACTTTATTTAAATCAGAAGCTAACCTTTTCCAATATTTTGGTCTTGATTTGGAATTGGATCATCCCAACCTAGACTTTGATTCCAAAGTTTTTGAATAAAAACTCTAGATCTAATTGTGGCAGGAAGGAATAGACCCATTGGATCAAATATTTTGGATGATTCTGAGAGTATTTGTCTTTAGTGTTAGCTCCTAAATTGAGTTGAAACTCTTTAGTACAGATTGAATCATGTTTATTAGAAGATGAATCCAAGTACCATGAAATGCCCAAGGTTTTAACTTTGTCTTTAGGTTCAGTGAGACCCTTACCATCACACAAGATTTTCTAGTTTAAACCCACATCATTTGAGATCCACTCTCTTAATTCAAAATTACCCTCACTCATGATGTCTTGAGCTGAGCCATAGATCTCAAATAATTCAGGCTGAGTAGAAGTGGAGCCTCTTAGATTATCAACAGAGAAATAGTGTCTTAAGAAATCTATGTTGAAAGAATCCTCAAATGTATTTAAATGATGTTTTAGAGTTAAAGCTAATAGGCTAGGTGAACAATTAGCACCAAAAAGAATAACATTGAATCTGTATGTGACAAATCCTTTATTTAAATCATAAGGGTCTTTAAACCATAAGAATATGAGTTGATCCTTATCACTGTCATTCTTTAGATGAATTCTTAAAAATGCTTTAGAGATGTCACTCTGTAATGCATGTTCATTTAACCTGAACCTCAGCAAGCTTTTCACAAGGTCAGAAATTAAATTTGGACCCTCTATAAGGCAATCATTTAAACTATGTTTGTCGGAATCATTGAGGCTGTTGTAAACAACCCTGAGTTTTGTTGTTGGTGCATTTTGTCTGTAAACACCTCTATGGGTTAAGTAATGACAACCTTCCTTTTTAAAAGGATTAGTTGTAACTTCTTCAATAAACCCTTTTTGTAAATGTTCTTTAAAAACATCATTATATATTTGAATTTTGTTGTCTGCCCTAAGTTTTTGTATCACTTTATATAAATGACCTTTAGCAACTTTAAGATTATCTGTTAAGGTAGGACAGTTTGTTTCCCAGGGTAGTTCAACTAAATAATGATTGTTTTTGTATTCAATTGTGTTTTCAAAATGTTCTGCCATTAATTGATCTTCATCTGAATGAATATTGTCATAAATGCCTACAGATTCCAGCAACCATAGTTGTTGTAGCCCTTCATCTAAAGTTTCATCAGAAATGGGGAATTTAAATTATTTGTTATAGCAGTGTTTAAATTATTAACATTTTTATAAGAGTTTTGCAAAACTGTGTTCAAACCAGGGTTGTGGAGTCGGAGTCGGAGTCGTGGAGTCGGAGTCGTGGAGTCGCACGTTTCAGGGCGGAGGCGGAGTCGGAGTCGGAGTCGGTAAAAAACTTCCGACTCCGACTCCAATTTCTGTCCTGTGTCACCCTTAATTTCTAAATCCTAAATACTAACATTTAGGTTATTTAGTTTTTTTGGTCAATAAACCTTATTCATTGATAGCCCCTAGATTAAGTTTTTTTAATATTTTTTTTTTACATTTTCAGAATATACAATTAATATTTATTTAAATATAAAATATAAAATATAAAATTTCACACTTAGTGTGTGGTGATGAAATGTCTTATTATTATGATAATTATAGAGTGAAACACTAGAGGAGTCGGAGTCGTATATTTAAAATGTGAGGAGTCGGAGTCGGATTTTTAGATTTTTTACAATGTGTGGAGTCGGAGTCGGAGTCGATTTTTTACAATGTGTGGAGTCGGAGTCGGAGTCGGAAAATTTTGGACCGACTCCACAACCCTGGTTCAAACACATGCTATCTGGTAAGCTTAGTCATAAAGACTGTTCTTGTTTGTTATCCAAATTATATTTGGTTAAATCTCCTAAGGGTGCTATACCCAGTGGTGTATTGATGGCTGTTCCATCTCCAATTTTAACTATACCCCTTTGAATAAGGTGAATATAGTCAGCCCCCAATAACATTTGTATATTATCCACTATATTGTTTTTAATGTACCTATCTGCTATTACATGATGTTTCTTCAATTCTTTAATTGTCTGACTCAGTTTAGGGACTACAGGTTGATCTTGTCCTACTTGTTTAACAATAACAGCTCTTAAATTATGAGTTTGGTTTTCTAGGTCCAGTCCCAGTTCAACTGTCTTATAGTTAGTTTTTTCTGAGCTATCATTAACAAAAGATGTTAAACAGAGTTCTTGTTTATTACTTTTAGGTGTTAAGTCTAATTTATTTATCAAGGATTGACTGACAAATGTTTGTTGTGAACAAGAATCTATGAGACATCTAATGGGAGTAGTACCACCTTTGTTGTTCTTTAAATCTAATGTAATGGTAGGTAAAAGAATTTCTGAATTTTTAGCTACACTATTTGGACAGATGTGTCCACTAAAAGTATTACCACCATCTTTTTGTTCAGTTTGAGATAAACTCAAAGTTTTATTTTGACTAGGTCTACTGTTATTGTTTGAATTCTTTTCAGAGTTACACATTGATGTGACATGATTTAAACTATCACAAAGTTTACATTTATATTTTAGTTTAGATTTACAATATTTTTTATGATGTCCTGTCCCAGTACATTTCTTGCAAAGATTAAGCTCTTCACAACGTTCAGATCTAGAATTAAAGTTATTAAATTTAGTACATCTTGTACTACTGTGTTCATTACTGGAACAAAATTTACAGTATGGAGTGTAATCCTTTTTTGTTGCAATATTAAAATTTTGCAAAGTTGGTGTTTTAATATCAGAGTTTTGTTCTTGAAAATGGGCTTCATGAGCCTCAGAAGTGGAGGCAAAGATGAATTTTTACTTTTATAAATTGATAACACAGTGGGAAATTCAGACCTCAATTCATCTAAAGTCGGATAAACGTCTGCTGTCTTACGTTGAAAAATCTCCTTAACCTGTGGTGGTAAACACTCAAATACAATAGCTTGAATAAACCAGGCAGATTCTTTTAAATTTATTTTGTTATTTGTAAGTTGGCCTAAAGTTGATTCAAAGGAACAGTAAAATTCATAAATACTACTGTAATTATCTTTACACGGATTCATTTGTTTGAGTTTAAGAGCAAGTTCATGAATTATTTCTGCTCTATTAATATAATTTCTTTTTAAAAAATCTATTGCTACTACATATGAGCTCCCAATAGCAGGCAAGAATTCAACAAATTTGAGAGCAGGTCCTTTAAGGTAATTTAGTAAATAACCTAGTTTATCCACTTCAGAAATATAGTCTTTACTCCCAATGAGGCTATCAAATTTCTCATAAAATGACAAACTTAGTTCTGTCACCTTCAAAGTTTGGAACTTGTAAAGTAGGTAACCTTGCTTTTAATTCTGTTTGTTCAGAATTACCGCGAACAGAGGAATTCATCAAAGCATTAGCAAAGCTTTGATTCATATTCATTTCTTGTTGTAAGGTTAACGTGTTTATTTGAGTTTGAAGTTCATCTATATAACTGTCTACCTCACCTAAGTAGGCCTCACTTTCTATTAATAGTGATGTTAAATCATCAATTGATAGTAAATTATCATCTTCAATTTCTGATCTTATTTTCTCATCAATTATTATGATTTCACTTTTTATTCGATCTATTGTGTTTAAGACTTTCAAAATCAGCCGTTGAAGGAGTAGATTTTCTTCTAAAGTCATTAAGTGACCTAGTAATTACACCCTTTCTCACAGCCTTTTTCTTTTTAAGGGTTATTAATTTAGAATTTGTGTTGGGTTTAGCCCTAGGCCTATCTGTATTGTTTGTTTCTGTATCAGCCATTGTTAATAAATCTAGCCTAATTGATCAGTTGAATAGGCTAAATCTACGTTAGTTAGATGTAGGCTATAGCTTAGGCTCAAAATAACAGGCCCTAACTTAAATCAGAAGAAGGAAATCTTAAAGAGGATAAATTGTACAAATTTTAAAGTAACACCAGGCAAAATTAAATGTATAGGGGTTTAACCTAAATCTACGCCAAGTGTATGACCCTAGGCTAAGGTTACGACTAGGTTAGCCTAGCCTATGTTATTGTCCAGTGTCCACCCTTACGAGTCCTAAGTTAAGCGAATTCAAGCCTAATTGAGTAGCCTAGGCCTACGCTAATAGGCTAACAATAAATTCAATAAGTTCACACTATGTTAAATTAAATTTGTAATTAAACTTATGTAGGCCTTACGTCATTAAATGTAGGCCTTAATTTTAATTAAATAATCAGTTCACCTACTTTAAAACTGCAAAGAACTTTTGTTTACTTTCGGGAGCAGAGTACAGTTTTGTATAGAGTTTGTTCGCAACCGCGAGTTACGATAAACGAAAATCGAGCGTTACGTGTAATTTATAATGTTCTGTGGGCTATGTTAAATGCACTCAAGAATTTAATATATCTGTTTTATTCCTCCCCACACGGGCCACCAATGTGGAGAAATTGTACTGCTGGAGATTGACCTCAATTAAACCTACCTCAGTTTCCCAACCTCTAACGCAGGTTAAATTAATCTAACCTATTCAATTAGGACTCGAGAATCCAGAAATGGTCCGGAGCAAATAGGATGATTAAAGTCACAGATACAATTCCCACAAATAAAACCACAGAAATTTACTACGGTTTATGTAATAAACTGGGGATATTTGTTAATTGTTAACGAAAAGGTAAAGTGAAAGAATTGACTCACCTCAGTTGGTCAGTGGGATGATGTAGCGTCTTGTAGAGTTAATCTCAATATCGTAGTCTTCAGTTAAGCTAATTTAAGTAGGCCTATTCTGGGTACACTAGCCTGTATTGTTTTTTAACTTCGACTTTCGTTTCAGTCACTATTTCTGTAGAGTAGTTCGCAAGCCAACTGCGTAATTGTTCTTCTCTTGATGCGATCAAAAGGAAGAAGGACCCTGAAGCCAAGGTTCTGGTGTTTGACTTCAGTTTTGTTGGCTGGTTGTTGTCGGTAGGAGATAATCTCACCGGGCACACCCTTCACCACCTAGTAATAAATTACTAATGTGGATATGACCAGTATGATGAACAATTATTCACATACCTTTGTTAACCATAAATTATTGTACATTAAAGAGATTACCAAATCTATTCCCTCTGAGGACCATGTCTGTTCTCTCAACCACCCTCCCGATATCTTAAATTTCATACAGTACGATTTTAAGAAATATTCTGAAGTCTATCGTAATACTATTGAACACATAAGGCAAAATTTTTATGTTGATGATTTGCTGTGTTCAGTGGATAATACAGAAATGGCTAAACAGATATTCATGGAGGCTGGAGCTATAATGAGGGAGGCTGGCATGGAGCTTAGAAAATGGCAGACCAATCATTCTCAGTTACAACAGTTTATGAGTCAGTCCTGTGTAGGACCTGATGCAGCAGAAAGCATTGAGGATTCTGGTATGAAGGAATTGTGGGCAATAGACCCAAAGGTGCTAGGCATTATTTGGCAGCAAGGAGAGGATTTGTTTACCTTCAATGGGAAATCTTTAGTAGAGCTGGCTGAGTATGAGACAAGGTGGACAAAACGTACAGCTCTTAGTTTGGCCTCGAAGGTCTTTGATCCTCTTGGATTCCTGGCTCCATTTGTGATAAAGTAAAAAATTTGGTTTCAGAGCCTCTGGGAAATTGGACTTGGTTGGGACCAAGAGTTACCCGATCATATGGTGGTAAAGTGGAAATATTGATTCAAAGAATTGGCACATCTTGAAAACATTGAAGTCCCAAGATGGTACTTTGGAGAGTTGAACAATAGTCCAGATAATTTGGAGCTGCACATCTTTTGTGATGCAAGTGTGGAAGCCTATGCAACTTGCATTTATATAAGAGGCACATTCGAAGAGGAGGTAAGTTGCAGGTTGGTTGCTGCAAAGAGCAGAGTAAAACCTTTGAAAAGTCTTTCTATTCCAAGGTTGGAATTGATGGGTGCAGTCATTGCTAGTCGGCTTGTAGTTACAGTGCAAAACTCTTTGGGCCCTTATGAAATTCTAAGCTATTATTGGACAGACTTCACTACAGTTTGGCCCTGGTTAAGAAGCCACGCAAGGAAATGGAAACCATTTGTTGCCAATAGGGCGGAGGAAATTCAAGCACACACAGATCCAAAGCAATGGAAGCATTGTCCAGGCACCTAAAACCCAGCTGATTTACCAACACGAAGAATTTCAGTGAAAGATCTTGCACAGACAAGTTTGTGGTGGAATGGGCCAGAGTGGCTAAAACTTAGAAGTGAAAACTGGCATTCTAATCAGCCTAGTGTAGGAGAATGCCAGGCTGAAGAAGAATGGGTGAGTGAGATGAGAAAATGCACTGTGAACAGTTGTCAAGTTATGCAGCAGGACCCCATATTGAGGCTTGAGGACATTAGCAGTCTGAAAATGGTGTTAAGAGTGACAGCAGAAACAAGAAGGGAAGGAATTCTGAACAGTAAGGAGATTCAGCAAGCCAGGCAATACTGGGTGGTAAATGTGCAGAAGGAAAAATTTGGTTAAGAGGGAAAATTGCTCACCAGCAGTCCATTACAAGTTCTACCAACACATTCTGCTCTCAAGGGTTTGGATGTGTGTTTGGATCAGGATTTATTGAGAGTAGGAGGTAGCCTACAGTTTTCTGGGCTTCCAGAGGAGAAAAGCTATCCAATTTTGCTACCTTCTGGGGGGCACTTAGTGAAACTTTTGATCCTGGATACGCATGATAAGTTGTTACATGCTGGAATTAGAGAAGTGATAACAGAGATCAGACAACAGTTTTGGATTCCCAAAATTAGACAAGTAGTAAAAAAGGTCTTGCATAGATGTGTGGTTTGCAAGCGTTGGAGTGCAAAGCCTTATCATGAAAAGGTGACTCCACTTCCAAGAGAAGGGTGTGTCTATACTGCCCCATTTGATGTAGTGGGAGTAGACGTTGCAGGTCCAGTCTATGTGTATGAACAAGGGGGGTCTAACAAAGGTCATATACAGTATGTCTTTTCACATGTGCTACCACCAGAGCAATCCATTTGGAGTTGGTAAGCAACTTAAGTAGTGATGTATTTTTTTTACCTTTAAAAGGTTTGTGAACAGAAGGGGTTTCCCAAATAAAATCATATCGGATAATGCAAAAACCTTCAAAAAGGCTGCAAAGGAACTCCAAGAAGTTTGGTCCTTGCTAAAAGAGGAGGGATTCCAATCCTACTTTTCACACCATGGGGTACAGTGGGAGTTTATTGTTGAGAGAGCACCATTGACGTAGGGGGATTTTGGGAAAGGCTAGTGAGAAGTGTACAGTGTCCATTAAATAAACTTTTAGCTAATGCTCATTTGAGCAAAGAAGAATTCTGCACTGTTTTGTGTGAAGTAGAAGCAATGGTGAATAGCAGGCCCATCACCTTTGTTTATAACAGTATGCAGGATGCAGAGCCATTAACACCAAATCATTTTCTTTATGGTAAACGATTAACATCAAGCCCCAGTTTGCCAGTAGACTTACAGCCTATCCAGAGCAGTCAAGAAGAGTTAACCAGAAGGTTCAAGTACCTTGAAGAGCTACAAGATCAGTTATGGAAGAGGTGGCAGATGGAATACTTGCCAGAACTCAATTATTACCCATCAGGCAATGTAAAGGGCTCCAATGCAAATTGTATCAAGGTGGGAGAAGTGGTAATGAATAGGGATGAAAGACCAAGGCAATGTTGGACGCTTCGCATAATTGAAGAATTGTTTGTTGGCAAAGACAATTTAGTTAGGTCTGCACTGGTAAAGACTTCAAGAGGAAAATTAAAAAGACCTATACAAAAACTCTATGCTTTAGAAATCAGCAAAAACACTCCCCACTCTTCTGTGGGGAGTGTTAGAAAGTCTACAAGAGGAAGAGCCATTGTTGTCCCAAGGGGATATGATGACTAAGCTGATTGATGCAGCATTGCTAAAAACACTGATTATACCAAAACTTGAATACTACTCAGTCTTGACGTCCCAATATAAAAAGGAAGAAACTAATAGAGTAGAAGAAACTCAGAGGCATTTCACAGCAAAGATTGTTGGTTGCAAAGAGCTCAATTACTGGGAAAGACTAGGTAAACTAAATTTGTTCTCCCTGAAAAGAAGAAGACAGAGGTACACCATAATCTACATATGGAAAATAATTGAAAAACTGGTACTAAACCCAATTACCATTCAAACAACACTGGAAAATAGGAAAGGCTGGATGTGTAGTGTTCCCAAATTAAAGGCCCGACAAGAGCCCTCCTGAACACTGAAGGAAAATTACTTGGTTGTTAGGGGGCCAAGATTTTTAACCACCTTCCAAAGAACCTCAGAAACATTACAGGGGTCAAAGTTGAAGTCTTCAAGAGAAGACTAGATGCCTGGCTCTGAACGGTGCCAGATGAGCCGGGTGTAACTGGCTATGTACGGTGGAGAGCGCAAGAAAGCAACTCGCTCCTCCACCAAGCCAGACCTAGGGGCGGGGGCCACCACCTTGACCTTCGCGTGAAGAGATACCAACGCACGGAACAGCAACGAGGGTAACGAGGTTTTATATATATATATATATATATATATATATATATATATGATGCAAACCCACAAGGAAAAAGAAAAATGATTCCAAGGCCTTTCGTGTATTCAGAGCTACACCTCGTCAGGGAATGAAGAGAGAGGGCAAGATGCCCATAAATATATACAACGTGGCGGAAACCAAAACAATTAACGCACACTTAACAAGAGTTAATGAGAGGCAAAAGGAATTTTAACTAGAATAAAAATGCACATAAGAGTCATTATTAGTAGGCGTAGGATAAACTTCAAATTTGAACTGATTAGAGCATCTCCAAATTTTTAGATCCAGAAAAGATAAGCTTCCATCATTTTCTTTTTCAAATGTGAACTTAATAGATGTGACTAAATTAAATCGATTAAATCCTCTATTTTCTCTGCTGTTTCTTAGAGCATTGAGAGTTGTCAGTCCTGAATTTTTAGATTCCGAGTTATGCAATATCATGAATATTGGTACTAAATTATGTTATCCTATTTCATTTTTAGATAACTGCCTTAGTGCCTTAGGAAAGCCAAGAATAGGTATTATAATAATTTAACTGTAAAGGAATTTGAGCGTAAAAATATCCTTAGCCTACCTTGCCATGTTAATTTTCAATATCTTCCGACTCTACTTAAAGCAAATGGCATGAATGTAGTCTTTAAGTATAATAATACTGTTAACTCACGCCTAATAAAGAATAGCCCGGATAATGTGGTTGGTTGTGTGTAATCGATCGGATGTACACAATGTAACTCAGTATAAATAGGCCAAACGGGTAAAACGTTACATATTAGGGTAAAACAGCATAAATAATTCCAATGCATTGTTTAACCATATGTATAGATGTAATCACAGCATCAAGTGGGATAGTTCTAAAGCGCTCGTTAAAAACAGAGATATAATTGAAAGAAATATTCTAGAATGTGCATTTATCCATTTTAAAAACAATTTCAATAACAGTGCGGGAATGTATAAAATTGACAATATCTTGTTAAAATTCCTTTTGCCTCTCATTAACTCTTGTTAAGTATGTGCTAATTGTTTTGGTTTCCGCCACGTTGTATATATTTATGGGCATCTTGCCTTCTCTCTTCATTCCCTGACGAGGTGTAGCTCTGAATACACGAAAGGCCTTAGAATCGTTTTTCTTTTTCCCTGCGGGCTTGGGTCATTCATTCATTTCACGTGTTTAATTGTGAAATTCATCCCAGACTGCAAATTACAATACTTGCAAAATTTAGCTACGGAAACCAGCATAGATATCATATGCCTAATGGAAACACACTTACATAAGTGCGAAAAAGGCTGTGAAAACTACACCGAGAATACTGAAATAGCATTGCTGGACTACAACATATACAGAGCAGATAGAGTGGCTAGACGAGGAGGAGGGTGTTGTATCTACGTAAAAGAACTGAACCTAACCATTATGAACATCTACAGACCACCAAACACCACAAAAAGTGAATTCCAATTTGCTACAAATGAAATAGAAAACATATTAAAATTACTTGAAACTCCAGCAACAAATATTCTAATTTTCGGAGATTTTAATTTCCCATTCATATCATGGAAGAAAAAGATGACAGAACCCAAGCAACAATGCTATTAGATATTATGGAACATTACGCCCTTACCCAGGAAATCGGTGAAGCCACGAGAAAGGAGAACGTTTTGGATTTAATCTGGACAAATAACAACGAGATAATAATAAATAAAAAAGTAACGCAGACAAAGTTTTCCGACCATAACCTCATCGATATACAATTGAAGTTAGCACACAGAGGTCCGAAAACGCATCCTAGAGAGGCAGATGGAAAATTTGAAGGCTTAAACATAAATTCAAAGAAAGTAAATTGGGAAAACGTAAATAAAGATTTAAAGGAGGTAAATTGGGAATTGCTACTACACGAGAAGACTCCACAAGAAATACTATATATAATAGAAAAGGAAACCAAACCTATAATACTGAAACATATTCCAGAGAGACAGGAAAGAAAACGTAGCAAGCTCGAGAGGAAAATCAGGACGCTAATCAGGCAACAAAGACAAACCGTAAAACATCTCCACAGATGCAGAACTGATGCAAAGAGACTCAAACTAGAGAGGAAACTTGGCGAAATAGAAATGGACCTAAAGCAAACATTTATACATAAGACAAACGAGGCGGAAAACAAGGTAGCAGGAAACATAAAAAATAACCCAAAATACTTCTACACGTTTGCGAAAAGGAAAATGCAATGTAAGGAGAGTATTGGACCGTTAATAGACGTGGAGGCCGAATACACAAATGACCCGAAAGAAATAAATGAACTGCTTAAGGAATAATTTAAATCTGTGTTTAGCACCCCTAAGTCCGAAATGGAAGTGGAAAACCCAGACGAGTTTTTCGACATTGATACAGATCAACCAAATCCTGGCACAAACCTATTAATGGACTTCGAGTTCACGGAAGGAGATGTAATTACGGCCTTATCACAGATGCGAGACAATTCAGCGCCAGGGCCAGACACATGGAGTGCCACATTTCCGAAGAATTGCAAAGAGAGTACTGCAAAACCGCTATACTTACTATGGAGGAAATCACTTGACACAGGACAAATTCCACTCCCCTTAAAGAACGCGAACATTGCCCCCCCTATTTAAAGGTGGTAACAGAGCAAGGCCCAAAAATTATCGGCCAGTGGCTCTCACCCCACACCTTATAAAGTGTTTTGAACGCATAATTAGAGGCAAAACTACCTACTACCTACAAGAAAAAAGACTTATACAACCCAAATCAACATGGCTTCAGGGCGGGTAGATCATGCCTATCACAGCTACTAGACTACCAGGAGAAAATATTAGAAACATTGTGCCGAGGACAAAACATTGATGTAATATATACTGACTTTGCTAAAGCCTTCGATAAATGGACCATGGAATCATAGTACACAAACTTAAGGATACAGGAATTACTGGAAAGCTAGGAAGGTGGATATTTAATTTATTGACGCAAAGAACGCAAAGAGTGGTGGTAAACGGAGTTAAATCGGAAGTCTCGGAAGTCGTGAGCTCTGTCCCACAAGGGACAGTATTAGCTCCCTTCCTGTTCATAATAATGATTGCAGATATTGATGCAGATATTAAGGACAGTATTGTATCATGCTTCGCAGATGACACAAAGATAAGTAAGGAAATATTGAACCAAGATGACATAAGAAAATTACAAAACGACATTGAAACATTATTCCAGTGGGCAGAAGACAACAATATGAAGTTCAACGAAGAAAAATTCAAACTTCTAAGATATGGTAATAACAAAGAGCTACAGAAAAAAGGATACAAAACTCCGCAAGCCAAACAGATTACACCAAATCCACAAGTCAGGGATCTTGGAGTAATAATGTCGTTGGATGCAGAATTCAGAGAGCACTATAAAATCGAAATCACAACGGCTAGAAAAATAATGGGAATCATCTGGAGGAGCTTCCGCAGCAGAAAAGCAAACATCATGCTTAAATTATGGAAGAGTCGAGTCCTACCAATAATTGATTATTGCTCACAAGCCCACACAGAAAAAGAGACATTGCGAGCATTGAAGCTATGGAAAGGACTTTTACGTCTAAGATAGAGGAAACGGAAGGTGAAGACTACTGGTCTCGACTACAATCCCTGGAACTCTACTCTCTTGAAAGAAGACGCGAGTGGTACACAATAATATACATATGCAAAATACTTGAGGGCTCTGTCCCTAACCTCAGAAATGAAATTGAAACAAACTGGAATGAGAGAAGAGGCAGATTTTATACGGTCCCAGCTGCGGTGGAACAAGGGGCCATGAAAACGAGGATAGAAAATGCTCTCAGAATACGGGGCCCAAAGCTTTTCAATGTCTTTCCAAAAGAAGTGAGGAATCTCCAGCACACCGACCTGAATTACTTCAAGAACCAGCTGGACAGATTTTTGTGCAAAGTCCCTTTACCAGCCATGCGTGGCTGGCTACGAGGGCAGGAGGAGATCAGAGAGCAATTCCCTCCTTCACCAAGTCCCGAAAATGAGGCGGGATGCTGCAGAGGGGTCGACCGCAGGTCAATCCTGAACCGTCGTTCGAACTCAACAAAAGTAAAGCAAAAGTATATATATATATTAGGGTGATGCAAAAAAGGGGTCAAATTTTTTTTTTTTCAATTTTCAGGGAGACACCCTCCTATTTTATTCATATTCCTAAGAAAGCATTGTATGCGAAATTTGGGGTTGAAAAAGAGAAAATTAGAGGTTGCTACCAAGCTTTAAAAATAAATGTATATCAGTTTGTGCTCAAAAATATTGTTTTGTTGATATTTTCGCCGGAGCCGGTTTGATATGTACCTAGTTAACCTAGTTTGAAAAAAAACGATGACATTCTAGACTATAGTACGTAGTGAGCTCATAAAATAGTAAATAATAGGCACGCTGATTTCCGCACCACCCTCTGAGGTACAGCAGTAAATTAGCTTGCCCATCCATCGTGCTCTGTGATAAGCTCCGGGTGCTTTAAAGCTGATTCCTGACTTGGGGGCACTACCGATGAAAATGAGCGTTAGCTCGAGCAATTCCTTGTAGTCATCACGAGGCTGCTGTTCATCAAGCTGAGCTTGAGCAAATTGAATGAGTTCTTCAGCATCTGAGATTTTCTCTGCAATGTTAGGGTCATCTGTTGCTGTTTGGTAATTGTTCTTGTCAATTTCCACCCACTTTGCTTTGAATCTCTTAAACAGTTGTATGTCAGGGCCACTAGAAGATGGCAAGGAGACAGAAACTGCAGCTTCTAACACTATTTCGAAAATATGATGTCGGCAAGCCAGCCACAGCGTATCTTTATCCAATCTTTGCTCTAGTAACATACAAGCACCACTCTTAGAACCTGTGTTGGAGGCAGTGGTGTCAAAACACATGCCCTTCACTTGGTCAGATATATTCCACTCCAATACTAACTGATGGACAGCATCTGCAATGTTTTGACCAGTTCCTCTGGCAAGTTTGGGAATACCAAGAAGCTGATCAACTCCTTGGCCGGAAATTAGAACTGGCAGTCGATCAACATTTTCATGACCAGTAATATCTTCCAGTAGTTTGCCGTCCCAATGTATTTGGAGAGGGCAATTTGTTTCGAATCCTGCTTCAAATTTTCTGCCATTGTCTTGCGGTTCCTTTGTCTTGCTCTCCGTATCGATGAATAGCTAACACTGTATTCTTCAGGGTTTTGCCCAAGAGCATTGATTGTTGGGATCAAGATTTCCGAAGCAGCTCTATCACTTACTTTTGCAGCATCAAGAGATACAAGCATTGAAGAATCCATAAGCTTTGCACTCTTAGACTTTGATCTACTTTGTCTCGAAGTTGATGGCTGCTGAGGGTCAGCAACAAATTCTTCTTCTGATTTTGAACTATCTTCATTCAAACTTGAAGGACTTGAACTTGAGAGCACTGCTGCTTCGAAAACGGCTGTTTCCCTCTTTCTTTTCTTTTCAAGCAATGTTTCCTTTTCTCTAGCAATCTCTTCCATTTGTGAAAAAACTTTATCCACTCCAGACATTTTGCCTTTTCTTCCTTTTTGTCGTTGCAGCATCAAAACTCACGATCTTCATCTATCTTTATCATGTCAAGAGCACTTGCATGTGCAATGTCAAACAGATCTTGCAAGTCATTTTGCCAGCTCTCTTGTTTTTGAAGTAGTGCAGGTGATTGCTTCTTCTTATTATTTCTGTTCTTCTTTAGTTTCTCCCACTCGTTGAAAAGTTTCTTTACTCTCTCCACGACATGACATTTCAACACTGTTGGGATGCGTGCCTTTTCCCACACATCCATAACATCTCTAGCAGTCAACAAAGCCGCTGTTTTCACCTGTTGCTTTTTATTGATCTTGTAGTTCATAAACAATGCTAATGTTTCCCTTTTAGATGGAAGCTGGGTTTCTTTGAAGGACTCTATAGGATGTCCTATGAGCCAAACAACTGTTTTGTGACGCGTATGCCGCTCCATGAGTGCAACTCAGCAACTGCTATACAACCACTCTCAGCGAAGGCAGCAAAGATACTGAGTCAGTGACGCCGCACTTACACTGACGCGGCCGCCACAGTGACGTCACAGCAAAGAAATGATTCTAGAATGTTCGGCCACGGCGTCTATAGCAATGAAAGGGATGAGAAGGTTTACGGAAAGAGGTTCAGAGTCTGTTATGACTGCTATATGTTGCTGACTACCATTTTTGATGAAATCTGCAAAATAAATAAATGTACAATAAATACAAACTGAAAAATAAACAATATACAAAATGTTCAATGGATGGTAGCAACCTCTAAAATGTCTTCATTGTGCTGAAATTTTGCATGTTCAGTTTTTACACTAAATTAAATAAATTAGAGGGTGTCTTCAAGTTTTTTGAAATGATAAGTTATTTTGCATCACCCTAATATATATATATATATATATATATATATATATATACACACACACACTAGCGTCCTTTTTAAAATGCTGATTATGTAATAAAAATATAATTCTTTTAATTCTTTTTATACGTTACAGGAAGTAAAATGATATGTCTGTCCAATTAAGGAGCTTTCAAATGTGGTGTTTTGTTACATGAAGACTTAGAGCAATTAATCAATATTGAAAGAAATTGTATTTAATGGTGACATCACGTTTTGATTAAAATAATTGTTTATGTTCACAGAAATATTGATATCATTGTTTAGAATGTTTTTCTGTTATTTGTATTTATACATGTTATCCCATTTTCCTTCAAAAATGTAACATGACTCGTGAAACTTGCACCTGAACATTGTTTGGTAACAGTGAACCTGAAACAAAACGCCATTTCATGGATGGCATCACGCAGACTCCCCACGCAAGAAAAAGTTCAAAATGGCTCCCTCTGCAGAAAAGGTTATGGCTACCATCTTCTGGGACATGAAAGGGGTGATTTTGGTGGACATTAAAATTTGCAAATATATCCACTGGAAGATCATGATAGCATTAGAATTAAAATGCAGTAAAAACGTATGGGACCACACACCTGCACCAGTAACTAGAAATAACCATTATACTATATACTATGACACAGTAATTCCAACAGCCACTTTTATAGACAACTCTGGAGTAAAACCGGACATAGTAGTGTGGGACAAGAGGGAAAGGAGTGCCTTACTTATTGAGGTCAGTGTCCCAAACGACTACGGCCTGGAGATTGAAAGAAGCTGCCATTCTTCCCATCATAGTTGGGGCAATAACCCATCAACTTACCTGAATTCAATCCCAGGACAGCCCCAAGCCATAGAAATCCAAACAGGGGTATTAAAAGGAACGGTCACCCTCCTTAAACGAACGCTAGGACAAGTTCAGACATAGTTGAAGTGTTTGGCTTCGGGTGGAAGCCTCACTTCTAACTATAAAAAGTACAATAAAGAGTATAAACCAAAAGTGGACATTATGAAGAAAGGACAAACAACGCAAGACCACACAACAGTTTGCAAACAAGAGAGGCCATAACAAAAAATGCGCTTGACTGTTACCCCACCCTCCATACATCCCGGATCTGGCACCGTCAGACTTCCATTTGTTTGGGCCAGTGAAGGATGCTATTCGTGGAAGAAAGTTTCAGAGTGACGATGAGGTTATTGAGGAGGTTAAGAGGTGACTCCAGCGGAACCCAGCGGACTTTTACGAGCAAGGAATAAAGGCCCTTGTTTCGAGGTGGAGGAAAACCGTAGAAAAAGATGGAGACTATGTGGAAAAATAAAAACTTGTAATAAAGGTATGTAACTACTTGTGTTCAAAATTTCCGGAACTTACAAGGAAACTTGGAAAAAAAAAAGGTGGGGAAAAATATATTGAGTGGCCCCTTATATATATATATATATATATATATATATATATATATATATATATATATATATATATATATTGTGTGTGTGTGTGTGTGTGTGAGAGAGAGAGAGAGAGAGAGAGAGAAAAGTGTTGTGTCATTTTGTACGTATTTCAAGGTCGACGAGTTTATCGCAACGTGGTCGTCGTTTGATTTTCATGAAGTTCGTCTTTGTCAGTTTGTCGTCCGATTACGTGAGGAAAAGTTTCAGAAAATTCAGTTGTCGTGCAGCATTGAGGTATTTTATATTTTGAAAACTTAAACCTCAACTCAAATTGAGCGTCCACTTTTCAAGGTACATAACATGTCCGTTTGATGATGGAATGGGATGGGATAGTTACCCCTTTTTGTTTGATGTATTCAATCCGACGTGAATGCAACGAGTCGTTTGCTCATATTGAGGTTCTGAATATAGTAGGCTAGGTGTATCTGTAAACCCTAGGTCCTGTCCCAAAGCTGGATCCTATCTGCTTTGCAGATAGCTTGTGAGGGAAGCTATATTTTTGGGGTCTCTTTGCGAGTGACCCGTTGCTCACGTCGGGCTAACATCATGAAAAAGAAAAAACTATAGTGTATGTCATTTACCATTAATTATTCGGACTATAGTGGATTTAATTTTCTCGGAAGAGTTCCTTGTTCTATGCACGGTCTGTGTGTATCATATATACACAGTCTGCCAAAAAAAAAGGGTTCACTCTTAAAACAGCCTTGAAATCAACATTTATTAACCAATCATAATGAAACTCATATAGAGTAAACTATGTAAACAGCATATATGTACACCAATTTTCAAATTATTATATTCAAAATTAATGACTTAATGAGGATTGTTTATGTTCAACAAAATTTTGTTGGTGAACATCGCTCCCGTTTTGAATTCTGGGAGTCCACAAAGGCGGTAAAACTTTGGTAATAAAATTTTTATTCTCATTTTCGTTATAAAATATATTATAAGATTTATAAAATATAGGAAATGCCTCCATTAAAAAACCATGAAAATAAAAAAAGGATTTTGAATTTTGAAACAGAACTTAAATCCTAAGTTTATAAAAAAAAATCAAATTAACATTTTACTCTTCTGGAATTACTATTAAAAAAATTATTGAATGTGTTTCCCTTCTGTTTCAACAATTTTCTTCAATCTTGGACGATATTCATCAATAGTTCGATCGATCTACTCCTGTGGTATCTCTTCCCACTTCTCCACAAGAAGCTGACGCAAGTGATCAACATTTCTCACCCTGCTCCTGTAAACTTTCTGTGCCAAATGTTCTCAGATTCCATAGTCAACAGGGTTCAAGTCAGGACTGTTAGGTGGCCAATTTTGGAGTTCAAGTAATTCTGGGACATTATTGTTTAAGTATTCCACAGTTGCTATTGCTATATGGGACGTTGCTCCGTCTTGCTGAAAAAGATAATAACCACCGTTGGCCAGATTTTGCATTTCGGGAAGCAAGTTTCGCAGCAGAGTATTTCGATACTACTCGGCATTGACTTTTACACCAGGCTCAATTAAATGAATGGATGTTTTTCCTAACTTTGATATGCTAACTGACACCTGTCTGCAAACAGTTTTTGGTCGCCCACTCCCCTCTCTTCTTTTGATATCCCCAGTCTCATCAATTTTCTTTAGAAGCTTTCCCAAACCACCAAGAGTCCATCCTTTGTTGGGGAATTCGGAGAGTAGTTTCGTCTGTCCATATCCCTTTTCTAGTCTATAATGCTTAATTATAATCTTATCTTCCACTGAAAATGGTATATTCACTATATTTTATAATCCTGAAAAAAAATCGTATATTAGAATTTACAAAAGTGAAAATGGAAATAAAGGATTCTGGATTAGTTTGTCGAGCATCAGCTGTAGTATTATTAGAGAAATATTTAATAAATTGTTATTTTTGATAGCTTCGAACTGAAATTTGGTTTACAGGTACATGTTTTATGTGTCTTTTACATGTATAAGTTTCATACTGATTGTTTGAAAAATGTTGATTCCACGGATGTTTTTAGAGTGAACCCTTTTTTTTGGCAAACCTTTCAAATGTTCCGCGCGATGATTCCTCATTTCGCGAAGGTCAAGCTTGTCGCCCCTCCTCTCGAGTTGGCCTGGTGAAGTAGTGAGTTGTTTCTTGTACTCTCCACCTCACATAGCCAGGTACGCCCGGCTCATCAGGGATTGTTCTGAACCAGGCGTCTAATCTTCTTTTGAAGATGTCCATTGCATCACTACTCGTGTTTCTTAGGTCTTTCGGCAGCTGATTAAACAGTTTTGGTCTTCTTACAACAAAACTGTTTTCTTTCAAGGTTAATTATGTTCCCTATATATAATATATATATATAATATATATATATAATATATATATATATAATATATATATATATATATATATATATATTATATATATATATATATATGCCTCGGTGGTGTAGTGGTTAGCATTGCTAACTACAAATCCATCGACCCCGAGTTCGATACCCGGTGACGGCAGACGGTGCGCAGCAAACCCAGCTCTTTATCCTTCCATACAATAATAATAATAATAATAATCTTTATTCAGAAAGAACACATTGCTTAAGACATACATCACATCCATACTGGATTAAGTAATAATGGCATTAACGTTTAATTTTGTATTTTTAGTCACTTGTAGTTTAATTATAGTATTCTTATGCGAATATGCAATTGGGAAGCATGACAGTTTTTCAGGCAAAAATCTTTGAAATTCATTTCTATTATTACATAAGGAAAATAAGAAATATAAATTGAATTAGTAAAATTAAAATAAACTTGCATTTAGTTAATTCTGTCTTTACAAATGAAAATTGAGATAATCTTCGAAATAATAGAAAAAAGAAGTGGTAAACTATACGCTCAGTATAATGACAGAGATATTAAGAGAAATAATAGAAAAGAAAAATGGTAAATGATACAGTAAACCGAACATGTTGAAATACCAATAATAATTAATTTCTATTATTACAAATTAGAAATTATGAAACAATCTTAAAGTTGTAAAAATATGAATAAATGAGGCACATTATAAATATGGCCTAATGCAATGGAAACTTTGGATCAAATGTAGAATTCGGACCCCAGCCTTTTTTAGTTAGCTTTATAAGGCTAACTAACGAAAATATCATGACCTAACCTAACCAATCGTCAAGGGCGTACAGTTAACCTAACGATTGGTTAGGTTAGGTCGTGATATTTTCGTTAGTTAGCCTTATAAAGCTAACTAAAAAAGGCTGGGGTCCGAATTCTACATTTGATCCGAAACTTTTAACATATATACATAGAGTAATTTATAATTTGTAATTGCACCCGATTTTAGATTGTGAAGTTTGCATATACAGGGTGTCTCAAAAGTCACTATCTATTTTGAAAAATAATGGGAATTACGAAAAACTGGTTTAAGACATGAAAAATATATTTATTTCAAAGTAAGTGCCACAAAGAATTAGTGCTATTTATTTATCTGTCTCCACATGGCGACCATCAGTGTCTCTACAGAGCTCAAAGCGATAAGTTGTTTCCCGGAACACACTTTCCAGCATTTGAGGTGTTATTTTCTGAACTGCATCGGTAATACGATTTCGAAGTTCGGCTACATCACTAATTCTTCTACCAGTGTACACCTTAGACTTAATGAAACCCCAGGCGAAAAAATCTAATGGTGTTAAATCGGGTGAACGTGCTGCCCATGGTTGTGTTCCTCCACGACCAATCCAGCGACCGGGGAAGCGTCTGTCAAGATAATCACGTACAATTATTGCATAATGGCACGGTGCTCCATCCTGCTGAAAACTACTGTGTCAAGAATGCCATCTGTAAGAAGTTGAGGTTCGAGGAATTGTTCAAGCATGTCAAGATAATAAACCAATTAACTTTTTTTGAATACACAAATTTGCACCAGAAGTACATATCTTTATGCCAGCATAGCATTTTTTAAAAAAACATCTAATGTCACCGAAATAGATAGTGACTTTTGAGACACCCTGTATAATAGGTGATTTTCTTTGTTCAGTAATATTTACAAGTTGCAGTATATAGACACACACACACATACATTACTAGGCTTTAATAAAGTGTTTCTTTAGTGATTTGCCGAATGAAATTAATGATGGTGCTTGTCTGATATTTATACTCGTAGGTAAATATTCCAGAGAGATATTTCAGATATTTGCCCCTTTGTCGGAAAGAATATTTCCTGCAATTTGCATTGAATAATTTGTCTTGTGTATGAAATCATTGGTGAGCCTTGTACTATGATTGTGGTTGGTCTGATGGGGGTAATCGCATTGTGAATGGGCGAAGTATAGTTTCTATTATTAGCAACTTTGTATATACTGATACCAAGAGTAAGTTCATACAAGTCATTTAGTTTCAGAATATTTAAATTTCTGAACATTGGAGAGGTATGAGATTGCCTGATATCACTATTCGAGAGAGTTCGTAAGTATTTCTTTTGGATTATTTCTATCGGATATCGGATATAATTCTTTGTACTACCTCATTCTGTGATGCCATATTGTAATTGTGGATGAATAAATGAATAATAGTGTTTGGAGAGCATTTTAGGGATGCATTTTGGGGAGAGCACTTTGTTTATTTTTACTTTGAATATTTTGTAGAGAAATCTAGATATTTTCGATTTCATGTGGTGTGTGTGTGGCCTTTGAAATTTAATCTGTCATCTAACTTGATGCAAAGAACTTTAACTTCATTTACTTTTTCAAGAAGAGTGTTTCCAATTATTAAAGGAGTGTGCGCGACTACAATTTTCCTTAGTTACAATCATATATGATAATTTTATCAAATTTAGTAAAAACCTATTTGCACACATCCATTTATAGACCTGATCTAATTGCCTGTTCACTTCGTTCATTAGGTAGTTGATATCGTGGTGTGTAGAAGTGAGTGTTGTATTATCTGCATACTGAATACAGTCTAATGTTGTTGATCGATAAAAATTATTTACATGCATTAAGAAGAGTAAGGGTCCAAGGTTTGATCCTTGTGGAACCCCACTTTCTAATACAGCATATTCTGATGAAATGTCATTTACTTTAACATACTGATGACGATTAGAGAGATGACTTAAACCAATTTATCATATTTCCCCTTCTGCCATATGAGTTTAATTTGTCTAGGAAGATATCATGTGAGAGCGTATCAAAGACTTTCGACAGGTCAAGGAAAACTAAGTGTTTTCTTTAAAGATTAGGTTTTTATAGATATTTTCTAATAGCATATTGATAGCGTCTTCTATGGTGTGGCTTTCTCTGAACCCAAAATGCGTTTGTGCTAGGATATCGTATTTAGCTAAGAATTTGATTAGTCTATTGTATACGATTATTTCAAATACTTTACTCAGAGTTGGTAAGATGGAGATTGGTCGGTAATTGGATGGAGAATCAGAGCTGCTGTGTTTAGAATGCTGGGCAAACCCTGGCTATCTTTAGGTAATCAGGGAATACACCTTGTACTATTGACTCATTTATAAGTTTTGTGAGTGGGGTTGCTATACATCTAATATTGGTTATATATTTTTACTGGAATTGAACTGATAGCTGGGCTTTTATTTTTTAAGTTTTTCGATGTGGCTGAGGTTTCGTTTGGCAGAATTGGCTCAAAGAAGAAAGTATTTGGTGTGGCTTGTGGCATATATTGTTGGGAATGACTGTCTGATTCTGGAATGGCTGCTGCCGTGTTGCTTTCTATTTTTGAAAATAAATTGTTTAATAAATTAGTCATATCTTTGGGATCACTGTAAGAAATTTCATCCTGTGATATCGAAGATATGGGATTTGTCTTTTCTTTTATTGGCGTAAGTGGAATAATAAACGTAAATGTAAATGTAATAATGGAAGTAATAAATGTGGGAATAAATATAAATGCAATAAATGTAATAATAAAGGTAATAAAATAAGTAATAATTAGTATAAAGGTAATAATAATAAATGTTAAAAAATTTAAATGCAATAATAAATGCAGTAATTATGTCAAAATAATAGAATCTGTATTTATAGAACAAGAAGATAGTTTTAATTTGTGCGAATGTACTTATAAGCTGGACCATTTAATAAAAATGCCCTTCTGGGGTCGGGGGAACGGGATCCAGCCTAGGTGCGAATTTCTTAATGGTCTCTGGATTATTTCCTTCTCGCCTTTTTCATTCGTTTTTCGGTTTATAATTTCTGTATAATAAACAACAATGTAATAATCAATGTAATAATAAATTTAAAATTTCTGTAATAAATAATAATGCAATATTAAATGTAATAAATTTAATAATATAATAAATGTAATAATTACGTAAAAAAAATAATAGAATCTCTATATTTTCCCTCTTGTTTTTGGTTCATTCGTTTTTCTGTATCCACCCGAAGAGGATGCCAGTGGGAATCGAAACTGTTGTGGAAATAAACTCTGTCTATTGGAGTGGGTTTTTATTATCATAAACTATGTTAGGTTATTCTTGGGACAGTTATGGGTAGTGAGGTAGTGAGGTGGTCATAAAGTAGCGAGGTATTTTTATTTTTATTACCACCATCCCTTCATCTTAATACGCATTATTCCCCACTCCCTCATTACCATCATCACGCACCACCATATATATCGGGTGGTCCAAAAAAAACGCCTTGAGATTTGAACATCAATAACTTAAAAAATATGCAGTTCACACTTCCAAAATTTACAAAACTTTTACCTCAATCTATTCACAAGCCATCATAAAAATTTCAGACCTCTACATGAAATACGTTTTTCACAGCTGAGGGAACAATGAGGTATGGTGAAAAAAAACGACTATCCTAAATCCTAAATATGTATAGCTGTATCTGGCAACTATTCTAAGACTTGTCGTAGTTTCTTTAGCCTATGGTTAATCTGTTAGTCTCTGAAAAACGTCAGATGATATAGGCTATGCCCATCTTAAATACTGTTTTTTTAAACTTACCCTTCAAATTATGGTTCGCAAGAATTCTGAGGGAATTTCCAGGAATAACTTGTAATGTTACGTCTGTGAATAGAATAATTAAAAAACTTAAAGCAACCGATTCGACGGCACGGAAGCGTGGAAGTGGTCGGCCTAAAACAGTTTACACTCAAGACAATATAGCAATGATCGAAGTGATGAGCCTATCTCAAGAGGATCGACCTGGGTCACACTGCTCTCAGAGGACAATTGCAAGAAATTTAGGTATCAGTCGAAGTTCCATGCAAAGACTGCAGAGAACGGTAGGACTTAAAGCATTTAAAAGGATTCGTGTTTCAAGACGTGACAGCAATGTAAGAGCTAAAAGAAAAATTCGTTGTAGAAAATTGCTTGATAGATTTTCGTCCAATGATGTTAAAAAAAATAATTTTTACAGATGAAAAAGATTTCACCATCGAGATTACTCGAAACTCCCGGAACGATGTTGTTTATGGTCGGCGTAAGAAAGACATTCCTCCATCGAGACTTTACCACCAGACAAGTCGGTTTTCCAAAAAAATCATGGTATTGGCAGGTGTATCGTAGAATGGAAAGACGAAAATTCGTTTCATTTCAGAAAATAAAAAAAATTAATTCAGAAACCTATGTAAATCTCTTAGAGGAGAATCTTTTGCGATTGTCGGCGTCTGTATTATGGAAACGATTTCATACTCCAACAAGATGGTGATGGTGCTACAGCTCATACTAGCAAGTTCACACAGGATTATCTACAACAGAATGTGTCAACTTCATTGGAAAAAACGACTGGTCCTCGCAATCACCTGATTGCAATCCCATAGATTATTGCATATGGAACACTCTAGCAGAAAAGATTTGTGAAGGCCAAACAGAAAAGTTTACAGAAATGCAATTAAAGAAAAAATTACTCGAATGTTGGGACAAAATAACATTAACAGAAATCAGAAAATGTATCATGTTGTGGAAGAAAAGATTAAGATTAGTTTGTAAGCAGGACGGCGGACATATTGATCATATTTGTTGATAACATGTGAATAATAAATTTTTTTCAGTTTATGATATTCGTTTTTTTCACCATACCTCATTGTTCTCTCAGCTGTGGAAAAGTATTTTATGTAGAGGTCTGAAATTTTTTTGATGGCTTATCAATAAATTGAGGTAAAAGTTATGTAAATTTTGGAAGTGTGAACTGCATATTTTTGAAGTTATTGATGTTCAAATCTCAAGGCGTTTTTTTTGGGCCACCCGATATAACCTCGTAACCTCGTAGCAGATGGTGCGTTGGTCTCTCTTCATACGATGGTCAAGCTGATCAAGCTCTAGGCCTAAGTTGGTGGAGGAACGAGTTGCTCTCTTGCGCTCCCCACCGCACATAGCCAGGTACACCCGGCTCATCTGGTACCGTCCTAAGCCAGGCATCTCGTCTTCTTTCCAAGATTTCAACTTTGACTCCTGTCACGTTCCTGAGGTCCTTTGGAAGTTGATTAAAAAGTTTTGGCCCCATGACAACCAAGCTATTTTCTTTCAGTGTTGAAGGTGTTCTTCCTTTGTCGGGTCTTTAGTTTTGGGAACTCTACACATTCTGCCTTTCCTATTTTCCAATGTTGTTTGGGTGGTAAGTGGGTTTGAGGTTTGGTACCAGTTTTCGATCATTTTTTATATGTAACTTATGCTGTACCTTTCTGTTCTTTCTAGCGAATACAGATTTAAATTACATAGTTTTTCTCAGTAGTTGAGTTCTTTGCAGTCATCAGTCTTGGCTGTAAAATTTTTTTGAATTTCTTCTAGTTTATTAATTTTTGTTTCTTTTAATACGGGAACGCCAAGACTGAGCAGCATTCAAGTTTTGGTATGATCAATGTTTTTCAACAGGGGAGTCATTACTTTCTTGTTCCTTCTCTTAAAGGTTCTTAGTACTTATCTCACAACACATTTTGCTTTGTTTAGGTATGGCAAAAATATTTTTAAAAATTCGTTATAAAAGACGTAGCGCCAGAGACGCCTTCAGATACTCTCGCGATTCCCACATACTGGAGCGATCAGATACTTTCGCTATTTCCACAAAACCACGACCAAGATGACGTCACATCGAGCTACACCCAAAGCATTTCCTTCGGCCTCGCATCACCTCTCTCCTCGAAGGACACCAGTGACACGTTAGATCCCATAATGTAACGACGTGGTAACAGGCCGTTTTGGCCTGGTGGCATTCACCTAACTTTATATAAGGCATTTCATTACCTCGCACGTTATTAATATTGAAGTCATTAATCACATGCACATTACATTTCAACTGAATTTTCATTCAAACAACTGCAACTTTTATTTTGTCTCATTCATAAATAATTTTTTGATTTAATAAAGGAAGAAACTAATTCTATTAATTTCCTTAATTAATAATACTGGGTGATCCAGATAAATGGGACCCATAAAAAAAAGCCAAATATTCTTAATATTTAATTCCTTTCATAAAAACTATATATCATTCGAAAGAGTAGAGTTACAAGTTTATTATGAAATATTTTTTTTTTAAAATGACTCCTTTCAAATGTGCTCCATTAGTTGCCAAGCATTCCAGTGTTCTCGCTTGTAAGTTCTGCATCACTTTTGCAAGAGTGTGCGGTGGTATGGCCTGTATCTCATTTGTGATGGTGGCCTTCAATTCTTGCAAGGTCGTTGGGTTATTTCTGTAGACCCTACTCTTTAAATATCCCCAGAGATAATAATCTAAGGGAGAAAAATCCGGAGACCTTGCGGGCCATTCAACGTCTCCAAATCTTGAGATTAACTCGCCTGGAAACGTTTGACGCAAAACTGCCATGCAGTTCCTCGTGGTATGGCAGGTAGCTCCGTCTTGTTGGAACCAGTGGTTTTCTAGACAAAAATCTCTTAATTTAGGAATAAGGAAATCGGTCAACATTTTTTCGTAGCGATCACCATTTACAGTGACCGTGTTTCCGGTGGAATCCTCGAAAAAGTACGGCCCTATGATCTGAGATGCAGTAAGACCACACCAAACAGTTACACGCTGACTATGCAACGGGACTTCGGTAATATTCAATGGATTTTCTGTTGCCCAGAAACGACAATTTTGTTTGTTTACAGTTCCATTCAAGTGAAAATGGGCTTCGTCTGACATAATCAAAGTTGCTAGAAAATTGGTGGTGTCATTTACCTTCTGTTGGATCCATTGACAGAATTGTCGTCTTCGTGCGAAATCTCCATCGTTTAGTTGTTGCACTGTTTGAATTTTATATGGAAAGAGCATTAAATTTTGCTTGAATATACGGTGTGTTGTTCCATATCCAACTCCTAACAGCTGAGAAGCACGTCTGATGCTTATGTTAGGATTATCCTGTACAATTTCATGAGTTCTGTTAATGATCTCGTCTATCCTTGCTGTGCGCACTCTTCCAGTTGGTTTTCTTTTTCCAATGCTGCCAGTTAGGGAAAAATTTCTGACACACCGACGGATTACTTTCTTAGAAGGTGATTTTGACATCTGAAAATTTGTCTTGAAAGATCTTTGAGCTGAAACTACACTTCTTCCATGCTCATAATATTGCTCAGTTATGAAACGCAGCTGTTCCACAGTCCATGCAGTCATCTTGAAGGGTTAGTTTTAACTAACACTTTTATTTTGTTTTGTATCTTATCTTGTCTTGTATTGTCAAAACCTATACAATCCTGTACAAACTTGTAACTATCCTCTTTCGAATGATGCGTATGATTTTATAAAAGGACTTATACTTTAAGAGTTACAGGGGTTTCTTTTGGGTCCCCTTTCTCTGGATCACCCTTTATTATTTGGTTTGAAAAGACCTGGTGACCTCAGCCTCAAGCAATCATAATTAATAATCATTAACAATTTAACATTAACATTAACCTAACATATTAATTAACTTTATTATAGTGCCAACGAGGCAATATAGACATATTTATTTATTTAGTAATTGCTTCAATTATTTTTTAATCTATTTACTAGATGAAGCTGCCTAATTCGAAAACTGCGTTCCTTTTAATACTTTTAGAGATTTATAGGATATTTCCGGCAGCCCTTGAACCTCAGCCTGGACCAAAAATGGATTTGCAGGTTAGATCAACTTTTTAAAATTTTATTTGAAACTAACGAATCAGAATTAAGACAACAATTATTTATTTACATTCTGGGTTTCTTGATGTTTATAAAAATATTTCCTCTCTTTAAGAAATTAAATGGCAATGTTTTATTTTAGTATATACTTGTTAAACGTGTGCGAGTGCTTATATTTTTTTACTTCATATAAAGTTTAATGTTCTTGAAAATTGAAATATTTTATCTTTCTTCTGCTTCAAATTAGACTCATTTCAAAAGTTTTCATGTAATCAACTAACAGTACGTATGAGTAGTATGTCCGCAAAAATGCTTTGTGCAATGCAAAATCCACGCAACATTGCAGGAAAATATACACAAAGATCAGAAAAGAAGGGTAGAGGGGTAGGAGTGTCAAACCTAAAAAATAAAATAAATAGAGCCTATTGCAACATGCAACATTACTAGAAAAGGTGCACAAGAACTAGGGAAGGACAGGTAGGGATTGCCAAACGTTAAAATAAAGCGGATAGAGCCTAGCACACCAGGCAACAACCCGCCTCAAAACTACATCTAATCCAATAACATAATTACGAACTTTAACGACCACCACCAACACGATGCCGTAGCAAACGTCTAAGTATAGACTTTAGGGGCCACCAGCAGCACGATGCCGCATGAATACTATAACTACAACAACCAACCCAATACCACATCATAAACCTTAAAATTAAGTGAATACGGCATAGCAAAACCACCGACACAAAATAGAACATACTCTAATAAACCCATACCAAAACAATTAAAGTCTCAAAAAAGTACAACAGATAATGAATATGCCATTACCTACTCAAAAGACATTAAAAATAAGTACGTCAACGAGTGTATTATTTGCATCGTTTCGGGCTGCTTCATTATCCGATCTTTCAATAGCAAAAACTAAAGCAGGAAAAATACAATTTAAATTACAAAACAATTTTTGTTTTAATATGCGTATTATGAAAATCGAGAAAAGAAATAATAAATACATTTTAAATAAACGACATTTTATTTTTAATTCTAGGGTTAACTTGTATTTTTCAATTAAAAAGGGGTAAAAATTAGATTAACACAACGAATAACGGGATAGTCTTATAATTAAGAGTTTAATTATCATAACTGTATATTTACCATTAAATATGTACTTACCTATTATGTACATATACCTCTCTTTAGGTATACGAATGTAAATATAGAGGATGTAACAAAAGTCTATTTTCATAGGGAAATAAGATATAACAGAATTAATCGTGATATAACACAATTATCGTTACTGGAGCGACGAAACTCCGCATTGGGTTGAAGATGCACATTCGCAGGTTGATCCCAGGATTATGGTATGGGCAGGAATTATTAGAGAACCATCATGAACGGGGATTCTTACTTGAACAACATTCTGGAGGGAATTTTGCAAAAGTACAGTGACAAAATGTCTTTGGATGCTAGACGAAAGTTCTGGTTTCAGCAAGATGGTGCACCTCCGCATTTCGCTCGTTCAGTGAGACAATGGTTAGATGCGAATCTTCGTGGCAGATGGATAAGACGCCGAGGTTGTGTGGAATGGCCGCCCCAAAGCCCTGATTTGAATCTGCTTGACTTTTTGTGGAGCCACTTAAAGTCCGTTGTTTATGAGTGAAGACCTCGAACGATCCAGCAGTTAAAAGAAAAAATTACAGATCAGTGTAGCAGAATTAATGCGGAAACACTTCAAAACTTAAGTAGAAGTAGAAATGTGTCAACGGCTACGTGGAATGCAATTTGAGCATGTACTGGATTAATTGGTAGGTTGCTTGTATTGTTCGTAATGCATAGTAAAACTATTTTCTTCAGTTCTGTTACATCTAATTTCCCTATGAGGAAAGCAATATCTAGCAACTCACGCTTAATATGTCAGTTATTATTATAGTCCTTTTAAAATCAGTTTTTGTTTTAATATTCGTATTATAAAAATAGAAAGATGAAATAATATATCAATTTTAAATAAATGACACTTTATTTTTTTTATTCTCGGGGTAACTTACATTTTTTCAATTAAAAAGTGTAAAATTCGAACAACCTATTAATGAGATATAAACACTCATTCATGAAAACATCCAGCTTTTTTTTAAAACGAACTAAATAAATATTCAAACTTGTGCTAAAAAGTTCACTCTTAATGTACAGGGTGTTCGAAAAGTCCCCCCACCTCCTACAAAATGTACATATTGTAATACCATTTTTATTTTTGTGTGATTAATTGTATTTATATGTGGTAGGTGTAATTTAAGAAACAAGTCACTAGCAACAATTACTTTGATTACGGTAAATACAGTTACTAATTACAGCTACCAATGAAGAATATCTGCGTGTGCACTATCATTTTCGTTAACAAATGACGGGAGGTATGGTTTCATACCGAGATCTTATGTCATGTTGTTGTTGTTGTTTAGCCGATCAGCCCACCCTGATCGAGCAAGCCGGCGGCACGCAGGTAACCGATCGCCCTCTTCGGAGTGGACCAGAGGTTCAGCGCACTAGTGATGCTGTGTTGTGTTCGTTGTTGTGCTAGAGCGGTACAGTCTGTCATAATGTGTTCAATTGTTTGTGGTGTGTCGTGGCACAGGTGGCAGGTGTCGTCTATGGAGTTGTCTAGTTTGTATTTATATGTTAGTAAGTTGGGGTGATGTCCACATCGGAATCGTGCTAAGTTAACTCGATCCGATCCGATCTGCTCAGGCTGATCTCTGACCTGTTAATGGGTAGCGGCTTCGCACCTATGACCGCATTCGGACCGAGTCGTGTCAGTGCTTTGTGGGTTAGGTGTGTTTGTATGTGTTTTCTGTACTGTGTGATGTCTGTGGGGCGTGGTATGGAATGGAGTATTTGGTTATAACGTCTCTCTGGTGTTACCTTAATGGTGCGAGGTGTCGGTGCGTGATTGTACATGTAGTGGCAAGGGTGTTGTGGGTTAGTTGTCGCTGCTGCCATGAATTGTGTTCCCCTCATGTCTAAATGTTCCCTAACTTTCAGTAGTTTTGTTTCTGTGTGCAGGTGTTCTATTAGTGTTGTTTGAGTGCATCCTGTAATGATACGAAGTGCGTTGTTTTGTATTGTCTGTAAGGTGTTTATGTGTGTGTTTGAGATAATGGGTGCCCAGCATGGGCTAGCATAGTCCATAACTGAGCGAATATATTGTTTGTATATGAGTGATGTTGTTTCCTGCTGGTGTCCAAAGTTTGTGCCTGTTAGTACCCTGCGTGTTAAGTCTTGACGTACATTTGTTCTTAATATCCTGAATGTGGTTTGCAAACGATAATGATGTTTTGTATGTGACCCCAAGTATTTTGGTCCTGTGAGTGTGTGGAATGTTGATGTTGCTTAGTGTAAGCTGTGGAATTACCTGGTGTTCTTTTGTGTTGCTTGTAAGCAAGGTGATGATTGATTTTGTGGGTGCTACTTTGTCTCTATTGTGTGTGAGCCAGTCTTGTATACTGTTTATGTATATTTGTAGGTTATTTGTAGCGGTGTCGATGTTGTGGGTGGATGTTAGTGATGTCATCTGCAAATGATGATAAGGTAAGCTTGTTATCTCTTGGTGTTGGAATGTCATGCATGTATAAGTTGAAGAGTGTTGGTGAGAGAACAGAGCCTTGAGGGACCCCGTTCGGAAAAAGCTTGTTTTTGGATGATTTGCCATTAAATGTGACATGTGAGTATCTTCCTGAAAGATAGTTACTCAGCCACCTTTTGGTGTTATTGTGCAGGTTTGTGTTGAGTATTTTGTTTATGAGAGGGAAGCGTGGGATAGCATCAAATGCTTTACTAATGTCTATTGTTGCTAATAGTGTACGTTGAGCTGGTCGTCTGGAGTTGATGCCATCCATGATGTGCTGCGTGAGGTTAGTGAGTAATGTCGTGGTTGAGTGGTGAGGTCTGAATCCATGTTGATAGGCGATAGTGGAATGTGTGGGTTGGTGATTTGTAAGATTAGTCTTTCTGTTACTTTGGAAGGTGTGCATAGTAAAGTAATGGGTCTATAGGAAGCTGGTTCTGTTGGATTTTTGTTTGGTTTGAGGAGTATAATAATTTTACCTTGTTTCCATATGTCAGGAATAATACAGTGTTGGTATGAATATATGCTGATATTTGTGAGAGCTAGTATTCCTTGTGGGCCCAAGTGTTTAAGGTGTATGTTAGATATGTTGTCTGGTCCAGTAGCCTTCGAATTCTTAATGTTTTTGATGATCTTGGTGGTCTGGTCTGTATTGAAGGGTGTAATGGTTGTGTCGAGTCTGTAGGTTTTCTTGTGTCTGGCTGTTTGTCTGTCTGCATGTTTCTGGTTGTTGTCTCTGTTTAAGTGACTTATCTTTGCGTAGTGATTAACTAGAATGTTAGCTTGTTGTGTGTATGTTGGGATATTATTTTTATTTTGGCTGCGACAGATAGCCGTGTGTGAGGTGTGAATGCCGCTGTTAGAGTGGGTAATGCCGTTTATAGTCTTGTATAGCCTGGATGTATCTGTGGAGTGGTTTAATGTTGTTATGAATTCCCTGAATGTTTCTGTTTGTTTTTCTTTGAGTTTGTTGTTTATTTCTGTGTTGAGCTGTTGTATCTGCTGTTTTATTGCTTCTGTGTGTGGTGTTTGTGTGTTATATTTGAGGTCGTTACGTTGCCTTATAAGGTGGGCTATTTCTCTAGTGTAATTTGGGTTGTATTTCCTAATGTTGCCCTCCGGTATGTATTTGTTTGCATTATTGATGATCTGATTAAATGTCTTGAGTGTTGTATTGATGTTTATGATGGGTGTGCTGTTTAATGTGGTGAATTGTTCCTCAGTCTGTATTTTGAACTGTTCCCAATCAGCTTTCTTGTAATTTCTGTAAGTGTGCCTAAGGCTGTTGGGGCAGAGTGTAGAATGTGTTGTAATGATGATGGGCAGGTGGTCTGATGACAGTTGTTTTTCTGTTCTCCATTGTGTATGTGTTGCTAGTGAGGGGGAACAGAACGTTATGTCTGGGGAGGAGTTTGAGTGTCATGCTTGATGTGGTATGTGTGTATGTTCTTCTGTATTGTTAAGAATGAAGAGGCTGTTTAGTTGTGTGGCTATGTTGGCGCCTCTGGTGTTGCTTTGGTTGTGCAGGTACCAACTAGTGTCTTTGGCGTTGAAGTCTCCTCCTAAGATGACATTAGTGAGAGAGGCCAGATTGTGTAACTGTGGATTGTAATTGGCTGGCACCTGAGGTGAACAATCTGGTGGGATGTAAATGTTGATTAATGTGGTGTTGTGTTTTGCGCGTGTTTTAATGTTAACTGCCTGTATTTCTATCGTGTTATCTGCTTGGATTGTGTTTGTAATGTTTTGGGTAGCATCAGTGTAGCTAATGCTTTTACGTATGTAAGTGATGAGTCCACCCCCGTTACCCCCAGTACGATCTTGACGGATCGCCGTGAAGTCAGGGATTGAGGGTGTTTTGTGTATGCGTTTTAGTTTTGTTTCTTGGATAAGTGCTATGTGAATGTTTTGTTTGTGTACGAATTCCCTAAGCTGCATGATTTTGTTTGTGAGGCCATCTACGTTGTACTGTAATATGTTAATATTATACTTCTGTATGTGTCTCATGGTGCTATTGTGTCTATGTCTTTGTGTATGGTGACATGTGTAAGTTGTAGTGGGGCCTGGATTAGTCTTAATGTCGCCAGAGAGTAAGAGTAGTTCGGGGAACACGCAATTGCTCCCTGTAATTGAAAAAATAGCACGCTGAGAATAGGTCCGGCCCCGGGAGCCGATCGGCACTCTGACCGTGCCACGCAACAGGCCGTCGACTGCCAGTCTGGCCAACCGTAAACAGCCCGCTGCACGGAGATTTGAGGAAGTTTGGCCACCAGCGCGTTGATGTTTTGGTTTGACGTCGCCTCTTCTTCGCGTTGACGTGTCCCGCGCTGGAGGATGCAGCCACTGTTAGAAGCTTCCTCGTCAGCTGCTAACACTTTTTTCAGGTTGTTCTAGCTACCTGTTCAGAGGTTTTTTATAAACAAATCTCAGTTTTCTGCTCTTATGCCATGTGATCTCTCATTGTGGACATAGGGATGCAAGTTCTTGTGGTCGTTTCCGAAGTGATTTTTCGGTGAACGTGCCACCGATGCAATTACACCGTCACATTGTTCTGCTCGCGTTGTTGGTCTTCCCGACCGTGGTCTGTCCTTGATGGAACCAGTTTCAAACATATTTTTCTCCCAGTGTAATACCGTCTTGTTTGGTAGTGCAGCCTTATTGAATCTTGTGTTGAAATCATTCTGGATATCATGCATCGTTTTGTCAGTATGTGACGTTAGTAGTATGGGCTAAAAATGGGAGAGTGCAGGAATGTTGCAATGTTGCAGAGATAATGGTCAATGGTGCAAAGGGGGTGGGGGTAGGTATGTTGCAAAGGAGGTATGCAATGAAGGGGAGGGGGTATGCAATGAAAGGTGGGAGGGGGTTATGCAACAGTTCAATGTTGCCAAGGGGGGATGGGAATGTTGCAGTTGCAACAAGGGGTCATGAAACTTGGAAGCGGCGTTATCCCCCAAGAGAAAGAGAGGAGAAGGAGAAAAAGGAAGAGAGATGTTCACCTGGCAGGAGCCAAGTGCATATTAACACTTCAGCCGACTCGCCGCTGTTTTATTAGTTGTAAATCCGCCAGTTGGCTTAGAAGGCGTAAATGGCTTGTACAGGTTGGGTTGCCAGGTTATGCTATTTTTTTTAATTAAAGCATACATTATTGATTGTTGGCTTAGAAGGCGTAAATGGCTTGATCAGGTTGAGTTGCCAGATTGTGCTATTTATTTAATTAATTCTTAACAGTTGGCTTAGAAATCCGTCAGTAGGTTTAGAAGGCGTAACCAGCCACTTGGTATAATTAATTTTCGTTTACAACCAAAAATAAAACATTACACATTCTGTTTATTTAGACAAAATATTAGAAATATATAGAAAATAAATATACATTGGAATGATCAAAAAAATTAAAAATAATAATAGTTTAAGAAATATGAACAAGAAATATGTATATAATAAAAAATATAACTCAATATAACAGTACAGGAGAAATATATATATATATACACAATTATATTATGGAAATATATAGGAAATAAATATACATTGGAATGATCAAAAAACAAAATAAAAAAATAAAAAATAAGAAATACAAAACGTATAACCATCAATATAGCAGTACAGGAGAAATATATATACACACAATTATGCTAAATAAATAAATACATACACTCGGAGAAGCGTAAAGCAAGACTGTAGAATATAAGGGTCGTCACTTAAATACTTATATTTTGCAAATGACCCACTTAGGAGTGTGACGTGTTAGAAATGAACTCTGTAGAAAAATTCAGGTTCACGAGCCCATCCACATGTATTATATCTGGACTTACAGAATGTGGTAAAACTGTGTTTATGCTTAAAATCATTAATGAAAAGGGAGAGATGTTCTCAAGATTTGTGCATAAAGTTATATGGTGCTATTCGATGTATCAATCAGTGTTCAACGAGTACCAAGATGTTATTTTGTTCCAAAAAGGTGTATGTGATGTTAATTCGTTAATGGGAAATGAACATACAGTCATTGTAATTGACGATCTCATGTTGGAGATGGATAAAACGTTTGCCGAGACATTTACAGTATTCTCCCACCATCTTAACATAAGCATGTACTTCATCAATCACAATCTATTTTCAAAAATAGATACATGCGCAATGTGTAGTTAAATACACAATATCTAGTCTTATTCGTGCAACGTAGAGATGTATCACAAATTGGGATATTAGCCAATCAAATGTTCCCGAATCAGCGTATGGAGTTTTTGGAAGTTTATAAAGAAGCTACACGTCAACGTTACGGATATTTGCTTTGCGACCTTCATCCACGAAACACTTTTAGGGTGCTTCTAAGAAGGAATATATTTCCAAACGAGCCTGAAACGGTGTATATTCCAGAATGACAAAGAGACTAAAGAAATACCACCAATTAATAAAAATCTATGATCGACTGCCCTGGGCAATGCAGCGGATGTTTGCTAAAAATTTCGACTCCCACTTTTTAAAATGGATCTGTCAAATCTGTTTTAACGTTATAAATTGCAATGTATCAATGTAACCACCTCAGAAGGCTCGCCTACGCCGTTACAAGAACATATTACGTGCACTCGCTCGTAAAATTCAAACTGTAGGGAAGAAAAAACGAATTATTGTACAAAGAGGAGGGTCATTCCTCCCCATCTTATTTTCAGTTTTGGGTCCTTTACTGACTAGATTAATATAATGAAGAAAGTGGTAGTGATTTCACACGAGGTGTATGCTTCACTGCAAAGTTCAAAGAATCCAGACACGGATCTAAATCCCCGTAAAAGCAGGCTTAAAAGAATGGAAAGCGAATTGCTAGCCCTATTAAACAGTGAAAAAACACCTGATGAGAAAAGAATCTTATACCAAGAAACTCTGCAGAAATTTTTTCACGAGTACGAAAATTATAAGAATCCGACCAACCAAAGATTGATGGGTCGGCCACACAACATATCGAGCATGTATTAAAAAGCACCCTCCCACATACATTGAGGAATAAAGGTTTAAGTCTTTATAATCTATTGAATGAGGACCCCGCTATAGAGTGGACCGATACAGGCGAGATCATTGTGGAAGGATCAAAGGTACAGGGGTCGAATATCGTTGACATTGTCCATGATCTGGTGAGAAAGTGAGATAGGCCCTCACCATCAGGAGGGAAGCATATGAAAGCAAGACTACAACAAATAAATGTCCCCAAAACAATGATAGGAAATCTGAACAGGTTAAAAGACGTGGAACATGCGACGCACCTGATACAATTGAAGACGCCATCACCCCCGGCGGTAACACCTTTGAAGAAGAGAAAGAAGAGGTTAAACAACGGTCAACCCTACCCACGTGCCTCTAAAATACGCAAATGGCTAACATATTAAGAAGACGTTATTATGACATTTCCAACCCAGCATCCTACGGAGGCGTAGATAGACTGTACAGAAGTGTTTTCGGAGTAGGAAAAAAAGATTTTGAGAGATTTTTGCGGGAGCAGGACGCTTATACACTTCATATGCCTGGAAGAAAAAGGTTTAAAACAGCTGCCTCGATTGTCTCTATTTGGCAAGTAGATTTAACAGACATGCAAAGCTATTCTGTGTATAACGATGGTTACCGCTACATTCTATTCATAATAGATGTATTCTCTAGATATCTGTGGCTAATTCCTCTGAAAAATAAACCACCTGAAACAGTTGCTAAAGCCACCAAAACACTGATGTTAAAAGAAAACAGGGTTCCTGGCTATTTTTGTACTGATATGGGGAAGGAATTTATAGACCGTGCTTTTCGCTACATGTTGACAGATTTTGATATCAGCTATTACAGAACCAATTCTTTACATAAGGCTTCTTTAGCTGAAAGAGTTCAACGTACCATAAAGGAACGCATGCACTGCTATTTTACACATAAAATTTCTAGACATTCTGAATCATTGGCCTCATCCTACAACCGCTCACACCATTGCATGATTGGGACAACACCTAACGAGGTTTTAGAAAGAGGTACGCGCCCAGAGGTGAGAAGAGATGGAACACCACCACACTGTGCGCGTTTCAAAATCAATGATTATGTAAGGCTGTCGCGTTCAGGAAATAAATTCGCGAAGGGATTTGAGCAAGGATGGATACGTGAGACTTTTAAAGTTAGGGCTATGAGACCTAAAGGTGAGATAATGATGTATTACATTGAAGATTTGAGTGGGGAAGAAATCTCAGGAGGCTTTTACCGCGAGGAATTGCAGAAAGTGGCATTTAATTTAGGAAAAAATGTGTTTAAAATTGAGAAAATTTTAGGAAGCAAAGGTTCAGGAAAGAGAAAAATGTACCTGGTGAAATGGCTAGGGTACCCAAAGAGCTTCAACACCTATATAAAAGCTGATGCAATAATGAAGCTTAAATAGTATGCAACATGGCTCCTAACTATTTCTACGTCACACTCCCGTCGTCCTCGTTCCTGTCTGTACACCCTAACAACACACTAGCCAACTTTGTAACAGAGCTCCTTGGACCCATTGAATTGGGCCGTGATTCGTATGAGGTGGGGATATGTGGAATTCAACTGGACACCCTCTTTTTAAATAATGATTATAAAGATACCGTTTTTACGATTGTTAGACTGTAACGAGTGTGAAAAAGCGGGGATAACTCGGGATGAAACCATGCGTACCACCCAGACTGGGTATGCACAGTATTACAGTACAGAAGTAACACTAGGGCCGGGTCACTATGGTGAGGCCGAGGATGTTGTGAGAGACTTAAACGTAAGTTTAAAAAGCTCAAATCTTACGGGCGATTTAGTATACGAAATCGTAAACAATGATCCCCATGCATGCACTATGGCCCTAAAATCACAGGCTAACCGAAATATTAAAGACCAAAGAGTGTTCAAAATTATAACCGATGGACGATATAACGCAGCCTTCCAAAGAGACACATTTCACGAGGCACAACACGACTTGTCCAGCCTAATGTATCAGTTGAAATTGGAGAAAATAGTTGCGTGGTGGTGGGAAGAAGAGGAGGATTGGCCGGAAGAAGGGATTACCAACACGTGGCATTAAACGTAAAAGGATATCAAAAAAGAAGTGTTGTAAGCGAATGAACCCTATGGTTGACCATCTTTTTCAATGATATAAGCTAAGGACATTGAACTCATTAATCATAGTTTGTTTACTACTTGTCGAGAGAGGAGGTACTATTTCTAACTCGTCATGGCACGCTTCATCCATCCTTGTAGTTTACAATGCTGTAAATCGGAGCTACCCCTCTTTGAGATGCCCCCAACTCAAGTTTCTATTGAACACAGTGACTTTATTACAATTAACCCTTTAAACACAATTAGTTCCCCGAGTGCTCCTATAGAATTCGTGATACCCAGCTCATGCCCTTACTTTTTTTATCCAAGCTGTGTGCACATGTACGCTAAACTACGTATAGCCCATTCTGATGGAACGGACTGCGATGACAAATATGCTGTATACCCTGAAACAAACTTTCTGCACTCCATATTCAACCAGTGTGACGTATATTTAAATCATTTCAACATATCGGCAGGCACGGGGTACTATCACCTACGAGCCTATCTCGAAAATGTCCTCAACTTTTCCAAAGAAGCGAAGGATACCTTTTTAAAGGCCGAGGGATATTATCAAACTAAAGACGAAAGTAGTATAAAGGACAAATTTACAAATTCTAAAAACAAGATATACGAGTGTTTTGGACGCCTGCATACAGATTTCACATTCCAGAAGTTGCTGGTGAATGGGGTGGATATAAAAATAAAGCTCACCCGCACGAGTCCTGAGATCTGCTTGAATCTGGATGCTGATCAAGAAGTGGGAGCAAAACCCGTTGTGGTTCACATTATGGAGACATACCTCCGCGTACGGCGAGTGAAATTAAGTTCACCAAAACAACTAGAAATTGAGAAAAATTTAATAAACGCCACAGTAAAATACCCTATTAATAGAGTACAAATCAAACTATACACGGTGCCAGCAGGGTTGGCATCGAAACAGATAGAAAACATCGGCCTGGGAAATCTTCCTAAAAGGATATTAATTGGAATGCAGAACCATGCGTCAGTGAATGGAAAATATAAAAAGAGTGCCTTTAAATTCGAGAATTTCGGACTTAAAAATATAACTATACGTTAATGGCATTGCGTTGGGAGGAACAATGAATACGGACTATTCATCAGATACTATGTTACCGCTTTGCGCGAGAGCATATAGTAATCTGGCCCACACCTGACTTATCTACTAGCGTAAATACACATTTAAGTCCACAGCAGAGTGGAAACATCTCAGTCAGGTTGGAATTCACCAAGCCTATAGACACACCTATTAGTGTACTAGTATATCTCGAGTCACAAGCCCTAATAGAAGTAGACAGATTTAGGGGCGTTATCACTGACTTTTAAAATGGATGCGAATACACTTCAGAGAGTAATGAATAGTGAACGAATCACATGTTCCAAATTTATCGGTGTGTTTGCGAAGAATGAAACATTGAATTTGCTAACTACGCGAGATTGCGGTAGTCTTATTTTGAATACAGATGTCATTGGTAATGAAGCGATTCATTGGTTTGCAATCAATTTTAAAAATAGGGACCGCCTGTACTATTTTGATTCACTCGGGACTCAACCCTGGAGCGACCCTGTTATTGTAAAATTTCTCGGCCAGTTGCATATCCCCGAAGTTGTATGGAACTCATTCCGGTTACAAGGATATTTTAGTAATACGTGTGGAATGTACTGCCTTTCATTTCTCATGCATATGTCGCGGGGTAAAGACTTTATAATTTTTTTTAAATTATTCGACCCGTGTCACACTCAACGAAACGATGAAATGGTATGCAGACATAAAAAGCCGCTTTCCGATTGTGCGTACTCGTTGTATAGTATGATGTTTTGTTCGTGTATATATATATTTGTAACCAATAATGTTAGTTGGTATATTCTGTAGTTTAAGATGGTTATTGTACTAAAAACACGATTTCTTTCATTTAATAAGTTGATGAAAATACATTGTGTCTTCTTCCCCCAAAAAAGATCAAACAAAAAAAAACCACTTGCATTATTTCGTTAATGATGTGACATTCGTCGGGCTGATTGCTCGGTAAATCTTCTACCTCCGTATCCAGGTCCATGACATGGTGTTCTTCAAAATGAAAAGATTGTATAACACGTGACAAATCCTCATCGGACCTTAAAGGAGAAAGAATAATTCATTAGTTCATAATGAATCGTTTTTAATAAAAACATACACAGAGTATACATATAGTAAGAGTATTACAATGTGAAGATATCTTTGAACCGCTCAGAGAAGTTCCTTTAAGAGATAATTACAAATAACATTTGAATTTATATAAAAACATGCAAAAGATTGCTATAAAAAATCAATGAATCAAAACAGGATTTTAGCATAACTGCAAACTAATCTATAATTGCGGTTACCTAAATGAAGTATTTTTAATGTGATGAAGTGAATTACTACAACCCTCCATATATATGATAAAATAAGCCTCTTTCTGACACGCACAAGTTTGTGAATAATTGACTCCAAAAAATAAAATTATAGGCACTTACATTTCTATGGCTGTCCCTTGCGTCGGATCGTAAGGAGCGTCATTGCAAATATCATCAACGGTTTGCGTTGGAAATAATCCATCCCGGTCAGCCAAGTTAAAAAGATTAATTGTAGACAATGCTACAATGTCACCAACTTGATATAAATCCGGTAAACTATAAAGTTCTTGACTCATGGCGGAGGAAATGTTTATTCACTGGTGAAAATAATTACTGCGACTCCCAGCTGAAAATATTTCATTTTATACGCATGATCCCAAGCACCGCCCCAAAAGACTAAGAGGCTGTTCGTAAATTTAATGACTGGTTGTCAGTGTAACTGGGCGGGCTATGATAAGTTTGTGTACCAATCGTAACACCTATATTATGGGTCCAAGCTTTGTACGAGTAATGGTCTTTATATTCTCTCCGTAGATTTAATGTCACATTGTGTATTACCCCTTGCAGTCTCTACCACGTCAATATTTCATTTGCACGCATGCTTTTCTCGGTTTTCCCCAACCCACCCCTTTATGCAATATCCTTCGCAGTATTGATGAACCATCTCTATCACAACAATATTAATGAAAATATTGTAGTTTTTCAATTTTCTGTGCGTTTAACATAGCACTGCGGAGAGACTTTTCGAACGCACTGTAGAATAAACAAAACTTTCTTTCTTAACTTCAGTAGTATGGTAATGATGAATTTAATATTTGAAGTGAAGAGAGGTTTCTCTTAGGATATGGGATGAATTTAGGTCAAATTAAACTTTGTGGTTAGGCTTTGCGGTAGGCCTGAGGCATTTTGTACGTTGTTTCTTCCAGAGATGAATTCAAAGAAAGAATGAAATGAAATGATATGAGATGGAAATAAAATTAAATGAAATGAAATGAGATGGAAATGAAATGAAATGAAAAGGTTTATTGGCAGACTATAGTCCATATGACAATAAACATTTTATGTGAAGTTAGTTAAAATAATTAGCTCTTTCGCTGTTTATTATATATATATTATATTATATATGTGTGTGTATGTATATATATATATACAGGGTGTACATAAAGTCAGGATCTATTTTTGTGAAGCACTTGGAAATTATATGGAATTCAATCATAAAATGATAAAGTGGTAACATTTATTAAATAATTAAGACTAGGATTCGACGTGACGCCCATCAGTATCCCTGCACAGCTCAAATGGTTCCGCAGCATTTCTAAACACATTCTGGAGCATTTGCGGGGTTATGTTATCTGCAGCAGTTCGTATACGTGTACGTAAGTTTTCAAGACTCGTAATTTTCGTCTGATAGACGTGCGATTTGATAAAGCCCCATGCAAAGAAATCTAAAGGGGTTAAATCTGGTGATCTCGCTGGCCAAGGTCTGTTGCTTCCGCGTCCGATCCAGCGATTTGGAAAACGTCCATTTAGATAATCCTGAACAATTTTGGCATAGTGACAAGGAGCACCATCATGTTGATAGACGACGGGGATAGGATTGTTAGTACCGTCGTCTATCAACATGATGGGCGTCACGTCGAATCCTACTCTTAATTATTTAATAAATGTTACCACTTTATCATTTTATGATTGAATTCCATATAATTTCCAAGTGCTTCACAAAAATAGATCCTGACTTTATGTACACCCTGTATATATATATATGTGTGTGTGTGTGTGTGTGTGTATTGTCTTTTTTCTGAAAGTAAATAGAGAGAATAACGTTTAAATAAATTTTTCTTTTGGTGTTTATTGTTTATCTTATATATATATATATATATATAAAAGGTGTGTAATGTTATTTTTCCTGATGCAAATTGTTTTTCATTCACAAGAAAGGATTGTCAAAAGTAAATAGACAGATGGTTATATATTTTCATCATATATATTCCTCGTTCATATTTCTTATACTATTATTACTTTATGTTTTGATCATTCCATCATATATTTGTTTCCTATATATTTCCAATATTTTATAAACAGAATGATGTTTTATTTATTTCGGAGAAGAAAGGATTGTCAAAAGTAAATAGACAGTATACATTCCCAGTTTTAGAATAAATGAACGAATGGTAAATTGAATATTATTCTTAGTGAATATGTTATTGGAACGATTTCTTTAACTAGCCAATTGTCAAGTGTATTTCTTTTATTGTTAATATTGGTTTCGTTTTAATAATTAATTCTCTTTCTGAATAACTTTAAGGAGAAAGTCAATGTTGCTTTAAATAAATAAAAACACTATTTGGCAACTCGTGTGAATTAAAATAAATGGTGGTATCTAGCAACTCACCCTAACAATGTATACCTGAACAATTAAAATAACATGATTGGTTAGAGCTAGTTTATGCACGAAAATAGCCAAAAATTTAATTTTTGCGATTTTTTGACAATATTTACTTAATTTTTTACTATTTTTGCTGTTATTTTTTGACATTTTTGTCAGTTTTCTTGGTTTAGGCTGCAGTATGTTACAAAAACAGATTCTCAAACAAAACATTGCCCTTAAAAAATTTTTCAACTCAAGAATATAACAAAAATACGAGAAACTGATAAAATTTTGTCATTTTTGCCAATTTTTTGCCATTTCGACCACTTTCGCACCAATTTGGTGCGATGGCATAGAAAAATTCGGATTCTCCGCCCCAAAATTAGTCTAGATCACTCGTCAAATCCTCTGCACCCATAAATTTATACGAACTCTAGGCCAGATCCTAGACTATTATAGGTGACATAAGAGAGCATCTACAATAATGATCAGAGGCCTAATTACCATAACCTTTGAAGTTCTTCAGTGTAACCTCCCAAAGATGTTCCCCTTTATTTGGAAAGCATGAAACCACCTGGACCTATTAAGGTGAACCAAGTCATAAGCTATATTTTCCTGTTTTCATTTTTCATAGGAATATATTTATTTATTTATTTATTCTAAGTCATTAATATTTTAAATGAAAGTTTTCACTATAGAGGTTTGGTAACCCAAACAATGAATGTTAAACAAGGCAGCTGTCTCTGCTATAAAATAAAATGTACAGACTGTTTTAGAAACATGACAGAGATATTAAAATTATTATGAATATAACACACACACACACACACACACACACACACACACACACATTTAGCCAACATCATACTAGTTTATAAAACCAAAATAAAATATATTAAAATATTGTAAACATTTCCCATAAAAGTTCTTAGCAGTAGCTAGCTGGCAGTCAAATAAGGGTTACCTGCATCTAAATTTACATGTAACCCCTAGAGTTTTGGAAAGGAGGGTGTGAGCGCAATACAAAGTGACAAATTCACATCTGTTTCAAGTTAGCTTAAATAGATTTACCTACTTGACAAGGATGTTTGGCCATTTTATGCCGAAGTAGTTGATATATACTTAAGGTGACCAGAGTCCCGCTTTTCGGCGGGACAGTCCCGCTTTGGAGAAGTGTGTCCCGCTGACGTACGGTGTCGAAATTGTCCTGCTTTCGGAGATATTGAGCAAAAATGTCTCGATTTATTAAAATTACTACCAATAAGCTATTTCATGAATGGTTATTGACATGCTTCGATTTTTTGAACTTACTACACGTAGATGCTATTATGGACTTGTGCAATAAGTTAAAGTCTTAAGTATACTGTTAGAATCCTTATGAATTACTTTATAAAGACTGAGTATTTCAGGTCTCCATCACTTTTTGAGGGAGTTCTTGAAAAATATATAATTTCGTAGTGTTATGGTTATTCAGCAGATTTGCTAATTAATGTTTTTATTGATGTTTTCAAACATTACGTAATACAAAACGAAAGTTGTCAGTTTGCACTGGTGGAAAAGTGGTAATTTGACTCTGACTGTTTTTTTATTGTCTCTTATTTGATTTTTATTGTTAGTATTGTAATATTTGGTACAACAGAGAATGGAACATATACTGCATGTATGTCATATGGGGGATTGTTTTTTGCTGAAATTAACATTGAAATATCTGCTTACGATGCCACCAAAACGTGTTTTTTGAGTATTGCAATTTCAAAATTTTCTCAACCGCGGCAGGGAGACACCCCTCCCCCGAGTGGTGGGGTTTAGGATATGTCCCACTTTTAACTTAAAAAAATCTGGTCACTTTATATATACTGCATATTTAATATAATTTTCATAATAAAATAAGTCACACCACAAGGTTTCACAACTCTCAACTTGTATACGCTCAAAACAATAAAGTATTTGCTCAGTGCAAAGAATTAAGTTATTTATGGTTATAAAAGAGTTCTGTATCTTACTCAAATGAATAAAGTTCTCTTTTATTAATTTTCTCTTTGTATACTTCTCATGTAGTTTATGAACACTATTGATTACAAAATATATACAATTTATGCCTATTAGAGCCATCAAAGTATCCCACATAACTTAAGCTACGAATATGTACTATTACAAAATTTATAAACTCACTTTTATGAAAGCATCCATCTTTTTCTTAAAACTAAGTAGCTGCTATTTACCACAGCATATGACAAGTCACGCCAGACCTATTTATCTCTTGTAGTAAAATTATATCAACTCCAAATTTATTCACATACTTGCTAAATACAAACATCTTTTACCAGCATTTTCCCGATTTACTATTGGTATTCATTTTATTCATCAATGACTTTTAACAAAGTGTCCTACAGAACTTATCACTGTTTACACAATTTATGACATTTATCATATAAGAAAGCATCTAAAACTATACAGGGTGTTTCACAACCAGTCTGCCATACTTTGCGGGGGTGATATGGGGGATGATGTCGAGTAAAAAAGTTAATACAACATAGGTGCTATTTCCAACCGTTGCGGAGCTACGGACTTTTTAAGATGTGAAAACAACAAATCCCTACTTGTGTGTAATTCGATAGATGGTAGCACTGGTGGTAGTTTCGTTTAACGAAGTTACCACTACTAATCCTCAGTTTTTCTTTTCAGTTCGCTTTGATCTGTGGTACGAGACACTGTGTTGCGTTAAGGTGACCAATCAAAATGAATCAACAGTTCACACCCGCTAAATACGCTGATATCCATTTCATTTAAGGATTCTGTGATGGTAAACAGCAGAGCAGCAGTTGAGGAATATCGAAGACGTTTTCCGAACCTCCGAATACCGAACAGGCAAGTGTTTAGTGACACACACCAGTGATTAAGGGAAACAGGGACAATTGTTCCACGTAACGAAGAACATGTAGCACGACGGCCCGTTGCTGCGGAGGAGCGCATACTCGACCTAGTACAACGTAGCCCAACTACCAGTGTTCGAAGGATTTCTAGACGAAATGTTGAATCCGCATCGCGTGTATGACGAACCATACATGATGAGGGTTTGTATTCCTATCATTTGCAACGTGTGCAAGCTCTTCAACCGGATGATTATGATAAACGTGTTCAATTTTGTCACTGGATGGTTATGCATCGCCAAATTCTTAATCTCATACTGTTTACTGATGAAGCACAATTCATTCGGGATGGAATTAACAATAGACAAAATTTCCACTTGTGGTCCGCCGATAATCCCCACAGTATCATTGAAAGAAACTTTCATCATCGATTCTCAGTGAATGTTTGGTGCGGTGTAATTAGAGATCAGCTGATTGGACCGTTCGCTTTGGAACAACGATTAACTGCTGATATTTACTTGATCTTCCGAACGAACAAATTGCCGCTTTTGATGGAGGACGTGCCCTTGGAGACAAGGTGCAGGATGTTCTTTCAGCACGATGGGGCGCCACCACATTTGGTCGTCATGTTACGGATTACTTGAATCAGCGGTGCGGGAATCGTTGGATTGGTCGTGCTGGTCCAATATCGTGACCCCCGAGATCTCCGGACCTAACCCCGTTAGAGTTCTTTTTATGGGGCCTTATGAAAGAGATGGTCTACAAGACCAAAATACAAACGAGAGAGGACCTCTTGCGTCGAATTAGGGATGCCGCTGCTTACATACAAGAACACCCCGAAATGATTCAATGAGCAGTGGACTCTTGTTTGGAACGAGAAAAGCTGTGCATTGAAAACAGGCGGACATTTTGAACATTTATGAGGTGTATCTCATAAAATGTAGCAATAAATATATCAGATTAATACTCTCGTTTATTTTTTTCCGTGCACCTTAAAACGTCCGTAGCTCCGCAACGGTTAGAAATAGTTCCAATGTTGTATTAACGTTTTTACTCGATAGCACCCCTGAAAGTATGGCAGACCGGTTGTGAAACACCCTGTATAAAGAGCTATTTACCAAATTCTTCTACTCTATGGTTTAAAAAAAGATTTATATATTTCCACCCTACAATTCTCTACATGTTTCATTATATTTGATCCAAATTGAGCCAGCTTACAACAAAGCAGTTGGTATGCAAAATTGCAGATTTAATTAACTTGTGAATACCAGACTTCTAAGTTGGAGGTGCCACGCGCAATGTAGGTCAGGTTTAAAAATAAAGAAAGGCTTGCCAGGACTTTCAGTGCTAAAGTTGGCGAATCTCCCTTTCACAATTAAACAACAGACAATAGAGTTTTTAAATCAATAGCTATATTATGAAAACACGAAAGCAAACTAATTTAAAACAAATATATATATATATATATATATATATTATAAAGGTCAAAGTAATAGAATTTCTTAATCCAATAGTTAATGAAGAGTCAATCTTGAATTAGTTCAGGGTATCTTCTGCCTCCACAAAAGAACAATTACTGAGCCTTCTAAACTTCCTCTTCAGTAGAACCAACTAAAATTATTTGAAATCAGGTTCTAATTAGCTTCCACCACAAAAATGTCCTATTTGCATTAATCTCTCTGTTTTGTTCTAATACATAAGCTTGACTTGATTCACCTGTTATTTCCTTATGAAAAGATCCATCGTATATGAGACATGTGAAATAACCATAATACAATTAATGTTCTATCATTACAACCTTTCACCACCAAAAACATGAAACCGCTTTTTAATAACAATATTTGTCGGTACTTAGGCGCGGCACTAGCTCATATTTATCTACATATACAGGGTGTCCATAAATGTTTACCCTGAAAACAGTATGCTCTCATGTTTTAATGACGAATCTTACATCCGTTTCTTTTTACAGGTAGTCTCGTACACGCATAGAGTTTCTGCGCTGGTGTGTTTCGTCTACCGCATTCGCTGCTAAGAGCGCTGTAGTAGCTGTTCAGTTAAGATGGCGTCTGTGACAGAAAAGGCACAATGTGTTGTATGGCTTGTAGAAACAAAATCTCCTGTCAGTGTTCAGCGAAGGTTCAGAATAAAGTATGGAAAGAATCCACCTGATGTGAAGTTAATTAAGTCGTGGATGAAAAAATTCTTGGAAACTGGAAACGTGGAAAAGGGAAAGAGCAGTGGTAGACCATCAGTTTCCGATGGGACGGTGGAAAACATTCAAACTGCTTTCACACGGTCACCAAGGAAATCGATGAGACAAGCTTCATGCCAACTAAAGATACCGAAGTCTATGGTGCACAAGGTGTTACACAAACGTTTGAAGTTACACGCCTACAAGGTATAAATTGTTCAAGAACTGAAGCCTGACGACTGACCAAAACGTGAATAATTCGCTAGACATTTTGAACAGCATTGACGAGGGTAATGACTTCTTGTTACGTGTCTGCTTTTCAGACGAGGCTATGTTTCATCTTAGTGGTAGAGTCAACAGACACAATGTGCGTATTTGGGGATCGGAAAACCCACGTGCAGTAAGAGAGCATATTCGGGGCAGTCCGAAGATCAATGTCTGGTGTGGACTAATGCATGACCAGATAATTGGTCCTTTCTTCTTCGCTGAGAACACTGTTTCCGCAACTGTGTACCTGAATATGCTCACCAATTACGCCAACCCACAGCTGCAGGACAGGCAGCCAACTGTCATCTTCCAACAAGATGGGGCACCCCCTCATTGGGCGCATGTTGTTCGTGAAGCTCTCGATGCAACATTTCCAAATCGATGGATTGGCAGGGACGGGCCAATCCCATGGCCCCCAAGATCACCAGACATTACCCAGCTGGATTTCTTCCTTTGGGGTCATGTTAAAGATTTGGTTTATGCAACAGTTGTTCCAGATATCAGGACATTGCGAGAACGCATTACGGATGCAATTGCAACAGTTAACCCACAAATGTTGGAAAATGTGTGGCGTGAGTGTGAATACCGTTTAGACATTTTACGTGCCACTCGGGGTGCACATGTGGAAGCTTATTAAGTTCATTAACTATACATCAAAACTTTGTATGTTTATCTACTTATGATTAAAACTGTGTTTGAATACGAGTGTTTATTTAAAAGTTATAGCATGCTTTAATCAGGGTAATCATTTATGGACACCCTATATAATACTTACTGAGATAAAGACTATGTTAGCATGACACTATGTTAGCATGACACTATGTTAGCATGACACTATGTTAGCATGTCACTATGTTAGCATGACAGTAGTTATCTTATTTTAGGATAATCTCGAGGAGCGCTCCATTTTTCAATATTAAACATACACTCGTAAAACATATACCATTTGAAAGCTCACATTTGTCTGAGTCTAAAAATGTAGTAATCCAAAAGTATCAATAGCAAATAAAAAGTAACTAGATTTAATTAATTGTTTGACGCGTGACGTCATTAACTACATTATAAAGGTTGGCTAAGTTATAAATCTTCAGTCTGTGTTGTAAGATGGTATTTTTTGGTAATTGTTACGCTAAACTAACCAAACATGAATATGTTATTACATTATAATTTTTATAATTTAGGTCTCGGGGATACGGGGGCGGAGCCCCCGTAAAGATCACGCATCACAAATTGATCGGTATAGGGTTTTATATTTAAACCTAGTTACTTTTTATTTGCTATTGATACTTTTGGATTACTACATTTTTAGACTCAGAAAAATGTGAGCTTTCAAATGGTATGTTTTATGAGTATGTTTAATATTGAAAAATGGAGCACTCCTAGAGATTTACCTTATTTTATTTAAAAAATGCTACAATACCACATAAAATATTTATCACCTATTTTGCATCATCAGAATTGGTCAGATGTGTATAATGTTTTAATAATTTTGAAAGTCTTTAGTTCCGAAGTAGCAAATACAGTATCAATACAATCAAATGTAAAGACTTTAAAACTCAGAGAAATTAAAATTTTCCAAAGTAAAAGACAATTTGGAGCTATTGAAGAATAGGGACCCCAGCCTTCTTTAGTTAGGCTTATAAGGCTAACTAACGAAAACATCACGACCTAACCTAACCAATCGTTAGGTTAAATGTACGCCCTCGACGATTGGTTAGGTTAGGTCATGATATTTTCGTTAGTTAGCCTTATAAAGCTAACCAAAGAAGGCTGGGGCCCTATTCTTCAATAGCTCCGACAAGGAGCTCGCGACAATTTATCAGCTTTTATAACATTGAAATAATAGAGTACTAACATCTTTTTAATGTACTGAGTCAATAACATAAAGGTTCGATATACTTAAGGCATATTTGGTAGACTGACTTATCTTCTGACTACCAAAAAAAAAAGATTTTTCTCGGTAAATGCTTGAAAGTTTATTTTTCCCTCAACGTGAGAGTGAGTACATCCAAGGATCAGCTTTTTGTTTAAGGATGAGTGATCATCTCAATCCAATTGAAGCAGGAGTGAACAGAGCTTCACCACCACATCCCCCATTAACAGTTTATAATTAATTAAGATGTAGGAGTTTCTCCCATCATTGCTAAGTAATTTAAAAATATTTTCCTCACTAAGAAAATATGGAAAATTTTAATGTTTCCATTATTAGCATTTATAAATATGCATATAACTGACTTAGTAGAACAAATTATTTCATACAGTGTGAATTTGGGTAAATTAAGATATAATTAAACATGGTATGGTCCCATCTTACCAATCGAGGTTAAACGCTAATATCCTAACACTGTATTTTGTATCATAATAGTTTACAAAATCTTCATTTCAGGTAAAAGACAACTGGTTTAACTTAGTACAGTAATAATTAAGACTTGCTTAAATAGATATACATTATTTACACAACTTAAAAACTCTTTTTTCATGAATGAAAGCATCCAATATTTCTTAAAACCAGCTAAGGAACTAGTATTTAACAAAAAATATGTTACGTCACACCAAAAATCGGATCGCCTGAAGATCAGGGCCCCCAGCCTTCTTTAGTTAGCCTTATGAGGCTAACTAACGAAAATATCACGACTTAACCTAACCAATCGTTAGGTCAACTGTACGCCCTTGGCGATTGGTTAGGTTAGGTCGTGATATTTTCATCAGTTAGCCTTATAAGGCTAACTAAAGAAGGCTGGGGGTTCTGATCTTCAGGTGATCCCAAAAATCTACTACTCTATGACTAAAAAAGTATTTTCATTGATCCAATCTATGAGTACATTTTCTAATTTTTTTATTAGAGTTTTTCCACCAGACTCTAATAAGAAAAAGTTACTTACATATAAATTGTCCAAACCTGAAAACATTTTGAACATCTGTATCACAACTCCCCTCAGGCAATGTCTCTCAAAACTAAACATTCCCTGTATTCCAAGCTTCTTAGGTTAGGAATAAGACTGGTTGTCTTATATCGCACACCTTCAAGCATATATCATATCAACGGTGAGGAGACAGGCAAAATATAGTATTTATTTAAATAAAAATAGAAGTTTTCTTCATATTCACAACTTGAACTAAGTAACTATTAATACGCCTAACTGCAGTATAGGAGTCTTTGGTTAAATGCTTCAAAGAATTTAAAAAGCTTGAGACAAGTTGCACCCAAAAAAGAAGCACTCATCTTGTGAGGCAAAATTGGTATTGTAGGTATTATCCTTTAGTTAATGTAGACCATAAATAGGACATATTTCTGGTTGTAGATAGTTAGCAACTGATTTCAAATAATTTTAGATGATTCAACTGAAGAGGAAGTTCTATATACCATTTCAAAATCTGATTTTCATGGAGGCAAAATGTATCCTGCACTAAATCATGATTGAGGCTTCATTAACTATTGGGTTAGGAAATACAATGCTTTGTTCTTTATATACGTATTGTTTTAAAATACTTTTTATTTTTTTTATTTTTATATATTTTATTAAATTGATTAAATTAGTTTGCTTTGTATTTTTACATTATAGCTATTGAGTTAAAAAATATGTTGGCTGATATTTAAGGAGAAGACAACATCCACCATTGTATCAGTGAATGCCCTGTTATAACCATAGAGTGGAAGAATTTGATATGAATTGGTACAATGATGTGATAATAAATAGTAGTTTTTTAGTTAGTTTTAAGAAAAACCTGGATGTTTTCATGAATGAGAGTTTGTAAATTGAGTAAACAGTGACAAGTTTTGTAATTCCATACAATAAGTGTGGTGACCTTGGTGGAAATTTTAATAGGCCGGATAAGTTTCATATTTAGCGCACACCTGGTGCGGTGGTAATCTCGCAAATGATAGGTGTCAAGAAGTATGGGTATGTTGTTGCAAGAGTGTGTTAATAAAATATTGTATATTATGAGAAAACTGTATGCTACCTATAATAATAATAATAATAATAATAATAATATTTTAGGAGTTTATGAATGGTACCCGTATGCTCTTTGTACTCAATACGGCACCTGTGGGCCACTTGCATGCTGAGATTGTTTGTTTGTTTGTCCCATATCCTACAGCTGAGGGTGGAGTTGCCAAATATTACAAACAATACAAGTCTTATGTTGTATTTCTACCCGGAATCATGCAAAATCTGTTATTCGACTTGCCAAAATTTCTTCACCAGACAAAAAATGTGAAAACTTATTCAGTTCTAATTCTTCTTATTCTTTGTGACGCCTCTCCAACAACAACTTTACTTCTTCTTGCAAAAGGATCGTTGTAGAGCGTGCCTTGCGAAGTCCTTTTATCCTAACGCTTTTTATGCATATCTTGCTGACTCTTAATTCATCCTCCTTTCAGGATTTCGGTGAAACCTTTGTTATTGCGCTAGACATATCAAAAGTTTTGATGGAGTCAAGCACAAATCCTTTAATTTCCAACTGCCCTCCTTCGGTTATTGCCTTCATCTCTCATTTCCTTTCTGGTCGATCTATAGCTGCCGTTGTAGACAGGTACTGTTCTTCTCCTAAAGCTAATAATATCCTGTTTCTCAGAACTCTGTCCTCGTAAGGAATTGTGAACAGCCATAAGTTTAACTAGGTGTTAATTAAAGTAATGTGAATTAATAAGTTAAATATGTAGCAAATAAAAAAGTTATCCCTGCAAATGCGACATCCATTTTTTTTTTATACATTAAAAGTGGATTTTCAGCACAAGTTTGAATATTTGTTTATTGTGATATATACCTTATGAACCTTATGAACCTTATGTTGTTTCGTGTGTTGGTCTCTCTTCACACGGAGGTCAAGCTGGTGGCCCCGCCTCTAGGTCTGGCCTGGTGGAGGAGCGAGTTACTTTCTTGCGCTCTCCACCGTACATAGCCAGGCACGCCCGGCTCATCTGGTACTGTCCTGAGCCAGGCATCCAGTCTTTTCTTGAAGACTTCAACTTTGACCCCCGTTACGTTTCTGAGGTCCTTAGGAAGCTGGTTGAAAAGTCTTGGCCCCCTGACAACCAAGCTATTTTCCTTCAGGGTTGAGGAGGTCCCTTGTCGTGCTTTTAATTTGGGAACACTACACATTCTGCCTTTCCTATTTTCCAGTGTTGTTTGAATGGTAATTGGGTTTAGTTTTAGGTTTGGTACCAGTTTTTCGATCATTTTCCATATGTAGATTATGATGTACCTCTCTCTTCTTCTTTCCAGTGAGTACAGATTTAGTTTACGTAGTCTTTCCCAGTAGTTGAGTTCTTTGCAGCCATCAATCTTGGCTGTGAAATGCCTTTGCGTTTCTTCTAGTTTATTAGTTTCTTCCTTTTTATATGGGGACGTCAAAACTGAGCAGTATTCAAGTTTTGGTATAATCAGTGTTTTTAGCAGGGGAATCATTACTGTCCTGTCCCTTCTCTTGAACGTTCTTAGAACCTGTCCGGCGACTCTTTTTGCTTTATTTATCGCTATCTGATTTTGTGTTTCGAATTTCGCATCATCTGTCATTATTATCCCGAGATCAATCGCTTTCATGCTTCTCTGAATTTCCTGTCTATCTGGAGCATAATATGCAGTCTGTTTAAGTTCTTCTTTTCTACCATATCTCAAGAGCTGAAATTTCTCGGCGTTGAATGACATGTTGTTGTCTTCTGACCATTTGTATATTTTGTTCGTGTCCCTCTGCAAGGCCTCCACGTCATGTACATCGCTGATTTTTCTGCTGATCTTTGTATCGTCTGCAAAGGATGTTACTATACTATTGCTGTTTACTCCGCTGTCTATGTCTGTTAGCATGATAATGAACAGGAGTGGGGCCAGTACTGTCCCTTGTGGTACTGAGCTGCGTACTTCCGATTCTGATGATGATATACCTTGAATTTTGACGACCTGCAGACGATCACTAAGGAAGTTGTAGATCCATTTTCCCACTTTGCCTGTTATTCCCATGTCTTTAATTTTATGTCCTATTATACCATGGTCACATTTATCGAAAGCTTTAGCAAAATCTGTGTATATAACATCGTAGTTGTCATTGCCTTCCAATGCATCTAGGATATTGTTGTAGTGCTCTATTAGTTGTGATAGGCATGATCTACCTGATCGGAATCCATGCTGATTTTCGTTGAATCTTTCCCGTGTCTCCAGGAAATCATAAATTTTCTCTCTAACTATTCTTTCAAATACTTTGGTGAGGTGGGACGTCAATGACACTGGTCTATAGTTCTTTGCTTGAGATCTGTCCCCTCCTTTATATATAGGGACAATGTTTGCTCTTTTCAAGATGCTCGGTATTTCCCCAGTGTCTAGGGATCTTCTCCATATCCAGTATAAAGGTGTAGCTATTTCATTTTTACAGTTTTTAATCAATAATGCGTTCCAATTGTCCGGACCTGCAGCTGAATGTAGTTTCATTTGTTCTATAGCTCTCGCTACATCTTCTGGTGTAAACTCAAAGTCTGTTATATACTCTCCTTGCAATTCCTCTTCAAAGAATGCATTTATGTCAGGTATCGCTTTGTCACTTTTTGGGGTACTGAAAACTGATTCATATTGAGCTCTCAATGTATCAGATATTTCTTTTGGATCGTCGGTTAGTTCATTATTTCCCGTCCTTAAGGGCCCAATAGCGGCGCGCGTTTTTGTTTTCCTTTTTGCATAGCTATAGAAGTATTTTGGATTTTCCTTTATTGCTTCTACCGCCTTTTCCTCTTCCCTCTCTGTATGGTCCTTAATCAGGGCTTGTATTTCCCTATCGATACCCTCCAGTTTTTCTTTTATTATTTTCCTGCATTATCTCCGCAGTTTCCTAACTTCGCCTCCACTCTCTTTCTTTTGCGGAATAGTCTTCTCTTTTGCCTTTCTAGCCAGCTCCTCTTTCCTTTTGGCTGTGATTTCGGAGCATATTTTTCTAAAATTCTCAGCGTTTTTTCCTCCAAAGTTGTTAGCATTTCTTCAGTTGTTTTATTCTCGAAAATTGTTCTCCATTCTATTTGGGCCATGTGCGATCTGATTGCTTCCCAATTTATAGTCTTCGAGTTTAAGTTAAAGGCCCCGAATTTACTTCTTTCCACAATATGTGTATTGTCTTCTAATGCTGCCATCATATTTGTTGATATCTCGATTAAGTTGTGGTCTGAGATAATGGTTGGGGTTATTTTTATATCAGCAATCAAGTTCGTGTTATTCGTGAATACCAGATCCAGGCAGTTATTTTTTCTGGTATTTTCTGTTATCTCCTGTGTCAGCATAAACTCGTTTGTGAGAGCCATCAACATTTTTGCTTGTTCCTGATCTTCTCTTGTGCCCCCCTTGTCCTGGTGAATATATATATTCCTATTCACCTTTTTGTATTTTATAAATGGGAAGTTAAAGTCTCCGCAGATCATTATATTGGGGGATGGAGGGTTTATGGCCTTTATTAGCTTTCTAATGTCATCAATGGCCTCCGAGAATTTTTCGGTTGGGGTGCTTGGAGGTCTATAGATGACTATTACTATCAAGTTTAGTTTTTCTATTTTCACTGCTAGGAGTTCCACATAGCTGTTTGATTTACTTATTATCGTCTCTGTCATATGACCTTCCTGTACATATATAGCACAGCCACCTTTCCGTCTCGTCGTTCTATCCGCTCTTAGTAAGTTGAAGCCCTCTATATTTATCTCTTTCTTATCAATACAATGTTCGCAGTTTTCACAATTTCCTTGGCAATCTTTAAGATGAGTTTCTGTGAGGCATGCGATGTCCGCCCTTGTTTCGTCCATAAATCCTTTCAGGTACGAAACCTTATTGAGTGATTGGTTTGGTCTTATTCCTTGAATATTAGCCAGGACAATTTTTATGTTCTCTGTTTTTCGTTGCCCCTTGTGCATTTCAAGTTCGTTTTCCTTCGATATCGCTTGATTCGTTGCTCTATGATCCTCCGAAAGAGATCCGTTTCCTCCTACTTGTATTGGTAGCTTCTTGCCCGGTAGCGATTTGGCTCGGGGTTTCCAGCTGTGTCAACTGCATGTGGATGACATTTAGCATTCGTAAGGTGTCTGAGATGTTGAAAAAATTTTCTTGTTCGCTTATTGTGTTCCTATTGTTGTTCCTATTGTTATTTTTATTCCTATTGTCATTTAAACTTTTTCCTTTGTTCGTTGAGTCCGTCGGGAGATGTTGATAGTAGCATTTATTCCCGAATTTGCAGGTTCCGTATTTTGCGTAAGTTCTGCAAATGTCCGGGTGGTAGAATTTACATCCGTCTCCAAATTTACAACGACCATTATTATAGAAGAAATTGCATATTGGGGGATGTTCATATATACATTGTCCTCTTTTAAATCTGCAATTTCTTTTATATAATACCTGCATATAATTCCTTCCCCATATTTACTCTTGGCTTTTGTTTTTTGCTCCTTATTGGGGGACAGTTTTACTTCGTTTACTTGACTGCCCTCTTGTCTTGTCCTATTTGTGCTATTTGTGCTAGTTGTGTTGTGTCCTTCGTTGCCCTTATGCTGTGTGTTGTCTTTACACTCTTTGTCGCCTGTGTGTTTTCGGCCTCATTTTGTGACGGTATTTGAATTCTTTCTATTTCGCCTTTCTCCGTTTCTTCCGTTTTCCACTGTTCTTTGTTTCCACTTTCCTCTTTCATTCTCTTCTCGTAGTCTCTTTCTGCTTTAAATACCGTAAAAGAGTTTAATTCGGTCAAGCAGTTCTCGCAGAAAAATTTTATTCCATTAAACTGCTTTGCGTTCGTTATAAGGGAGATTTTTTCATCTCCCCATTCTAGGCATTTAAAATCAAAAAGTAGCTGACAAAAATCGCACCTGATCGCCTCTGTCTCAGCTGTTGCAGTTTACAGATACCACAGAGTTGCATGTATGCATTAATTTCCATGTTGGTGAAGTGACTCAAAAAGGGGGTATTATGGGAGGTATTGGGTGGGGGATGACTCAAGCTGTGTGAGGGAAAGAATTTTCCGTTACTCCAGGGTAGGGGATGTGGCACGCTGTATACTTCTCACTGATTGGTCCTCTCGACCGTGGCTGCGGGGGATAATGGGGGGATATTTGCGGGCACTTCAAAAAACAAAACTTTCCTCACAAAGAGACTCGGAAAAATAACAAAAACAAATGCTGTATATATTAATTCACTTTGATTTTATTCACTTTTTTGGTATACGCCGCGATTTTTACTTTTTTAAAAAGAAATACCGCTATGCACTATCAACTATGCACTATATATATATATATATATATATATATATATATACACACACCGGGTGTACCGTAAATCTGGAACCATAGGGCAAAATGATAAAAACGGCAATAAAAACGCCGAAGAGACTTTTGGGGACTGTTTGTGAAATGAGCGAGGATGGTAGCGGCTGTGTCATCGTCGGTGGATGTCTTCGGAGGTCCACTACGTGGTTTATCTCCTATGGATCCCGTTTCCCTGAACTTTGCTTCAAGTTGGCCGACACGGCTGTGTGTTATCGGCGCGCGGTCCGGATGCAATCTGTTAAATTCCTCAGCGACCTCCCTCTGACTCCGATCTCCTACGAGCAGAATTAACTGGATGCGTTTTTCCTTACTCAAAGACATCATGGGCACTTGCATCAACGAAAAACATGAATTACTTATATGAAAATAAAAACCCACTCTAATAGACAGAGTTTATTTCCACGACAGTTTCGACGCCCACTGGCATCCTCCTCGGGTGGATACAGAAACACGCATGAACCAAAACAAGAGGGAAAAACAGTCCAGGGACCGACCGTTAAGAAATTCGCACCTAGGTTAGATCCCATTCTCCCGACACCGGAAGGGCATTTTCATTAAGTACATTCGCGCAAATTTAAAACTATCTTCCTGTTCTAAACATACAGATTCTATTATTTTTTTACATAATTATTACATTTATTATTAAATTTCTTACATTTAATATTGCATAATTATTTATTACAGAAATTATAAATTTATTATTACATTGGTTATTACATTGTTGTTTATTATACAGAACTTATAAACCGAAAAACGAATGAAAAAAGCCGATTAGGAAACAATCCAGAGACCATTGAGAAATTCGCACCATGGTTAGATACCGTTCTCCCGACACCGGAAGGGCATTTTATTACAGGGTCCGCTTATAAGTACATTCCCACAAATTAAAACTATCTTCTTGTTCTATACATACAGATTCTAATATTTTGACATAATTACTGTATTTATTATTGCATTTACATTTTTTAACATTTATTATTATTACCTTTACCCTAATTATTAAATTTATAATATTACCTTTATTATTACATCTGTTGCATTTATATTTATTTCCACATTTATTACTTCCATTATTACATTTACTAAAAAGCGAGTAAGGAAACAATCCAATCCAGAGACATTTAAGAAATTCACACTTAGGTTCGAACACGTTCCCACGACTCCGTAAGGGATTTTTTGACCAAGAATCTCATTAAAGGGTCTAACTTATAAGTACCTTCGCACAAATTAAAATTATCTACTTTTTCTATACACACAGATTCTATTATTTTTCTTTTGACATAATTATTACATTTATAAAGTACCTTACTTGATTCCGAATCTATAGCATGACTATTTTGGCTGGCGTGATAAAAAATGGCATTATTAGTATTACAACTTCTGAATGCATATTTGTGTTCTTTAATACGGGTTTCAATATTTCTTCCAGTTTCTCCCACGTATACTAAATCACAACTTTTACAGGGAATGCTGTAGACATAGGCTTGTTCCTCTTTTGCAACGTTATTCCTAACCAATTTACTTTTCACGGTAGACGAATATTTGAACGCCAAAGCAAACTTAAAATCTTTCGTCAACGGTTTTACTCTTTCTAAGCCGACAATGTAAGGCAAACTCACATATTGTTTTTGGTTAACTGAAGGTTAACTGAAAGTTAACTGAATGTTAACTGAATGTACTTAATGAAAATGCCCTTCCGGTGTCGGGAGAATGGGATCTAACCTAGGTGCGAATTTCTTAACGGTCGGTCCCTGGACTGTTTTTCCCTCTTGTTTTGGTTCATTCGTGTTTCTGTACCCACCCGAGGAGGATGCCAGTGGGCGTCGAAACTGTCGTGGAAATAAACTCTGTTTATTAGAGTGGGTTTTTATTTTCATATTTTGACCTTCACGTAGAAAAAAGTGAAGTTTTTTGCATTTATTATGAATTACTTATTTTATCCTATGGTTCCAGACTTATGGGACACCCTGTGTGTATATATATATATATATATATATATATATATATATATATATATATATACACACACACACTTTTATCTATCTATATATATATATATATATATATATATATATATAATATATATATATATATATATATATACATACATATATATATATGTATGTGTGTGTGTGTGTGTTTATTTAAAATTTATATATTATTTCTTCTTTCTATTTTTATAATACACATATTAAAATAAAAATTGTTTTATGATTTAAATTTTATTTAGCCTGCTTCAGTTTTTGCTATTGAAAGATCGGATAATGCAGTGGAACGAGGCGATGAAAACAATACACTTGTTGTCATACTTATTTTTAATGCTGTTTGGGAAGATATGTCCATTATCTGTTGTATTTTTTGAGACCTTAATTGTTTTCGTATGGGTCTATTAAATTAGGTTGTATTTTGTACTCTTGGTTGTAGGTCTGTGGTGGAGTTTTGCTCTGTGTGCTATGCTGTATTCGCTTAATTTTAAGGTTTTGTTATTCATGTGCATCGTGCTGCCGCTGGTTACCGTGTTGCCGTGGGTTGGATGTATGTCTGAGGAGGGGTATTGCTGGGTGTGTTAGGCTCTACCCGCTTTATTTTAAGGTTTGGCAACCCCTTAACCCTGCAGCCCTTATGCACGTTTTCCAGCAATGTTGCAATAGGCTCTATTCCCTTTATTTTTAGGTTTGCACCTTTACCCCCCCCCCCCTTTCTGGTCCTTGCGCTACTGTATGTATTTTTATAGTAAGGATTTACAAAATCTTATTTCTTTCTTAAAGGAATTTTTGGAACAAATCAGAAGTCTTGGAAAATGTGAAGAGAATCCTCAAAGGTCATTAAAAAATCCATTTCTACATTTAAGTGAGTTTCACTATGTAATCACTTTTATCTATTTTAGGAGATAATTTTTGTATTATTCTTTAATTCGTAAGACAAATTTTTTATAGGAATCCTTCCTGGCCTCAGATAAATGGAGTCATAATATTTTTTACAAAAGTGAATTCATTGCTATAACAAATTTGTTAACAACATTATCGGTCAATGGATTACTTTTGGAGGGCATTCTTACGTCTTTTGTTTTATTTCCTAAATGGATTCTTCAAACATTTTTATTTGAAGAACAAGTCCGAATCGAATATAACTTTGTAGATGTGATTAAGAATCGAGACAAATCTTTGGAAAAAGAGAAAAGTCAAATTGTAAAAAGAAAATAAACTTCGAAAACACTGAATACTCCGTTTAATAGAAATTTCTCTGTTCTTCAGCCATTTCGAGCATTCATGTTGTTACCATAATATCTGGTAAGACTACACTGTTGCATATTAGTCCCAACACTCCTGAATAGCGTTATTCCTAAATAATCATCGAACTGAGCTTCACTTGTCACCATGAAATAACTCCAAATGACATCAGTAGGATGGGCGAAAAAATGGGAGAGTGCAATTGCAATGTTGCAAATGTTGATCAATGTGCAAGGGGCGACGTTGCAAAGGGTCATAGGGGTAATGTCGCAAAGCGAGTGTGGGGAAATGTTGCAAAGGGAGTAGTGCAACAAGGGGTGGGGTTGCCCCCAAGTTGCATGAAGGGCGGGGGTTTGCAACAACGAGTTGCATGAAGGGGAGCTTTGGGGAGAAGTAGGGACGGCCTCACCCCCAAAGGGGTATCCTAACCTAAGAAGGTAAGCCTTAACCTAAGAAGGAGAGAGAGAGAGAGAGAGAGAGAGAGAGAGAGAGAGAGAGAGAGAGAGAGAGAGTTACAAGGAGTTACAAGGAAAAGAAGTACCTCAAAAGGCCTTACGACCCATACCGAGGAGGTACCAATGGCAACGGGTGCCACGGAAAATTTTCTACACCCTCAAATAGTGTGCAAGATTGGTCTAACCTTTTCTTGAACTGATCCACAGACGAAATGTTCACAACTTCTGAAGGTAACCTGTTCCACGTGTCACAGATCTTATACGTAAAGTAATTCCCACACACACAAGTCCTAAACCGTTTCAAATCCAACTTCCAACCATTGTTGCGAGTTGGGTTATCATTTAAACTAAACATGCTTCTAAAATCGACATCGTTGAACCCGCGTAAGAGCTTGAAAACCTCGATCAGTTGACCGCGCAGCCTCCGAGTTTCCAGTGAAAACAAGTTCAGGGCGCGTAACCGTCGATTGTAGCCCATATGCCTAACGGAAGAGATTAACTTTGTGGCTCTCGCCTGCACTCGCTCCAGCCTCTCAATATCTTTCCTGAGGGTGGGCGACCAGAACTGCACAGCATACTCCAGGTGCGGCCGAACCAGGGAATTGTACAGTGAGAGCACAATCTCCTTGTTCCGAAACTGAAATTGCCTCCTGATATAACCCAACAGCTTCTGGGCTTTCTTTTCCACCTCTACACACTGTTTGATAAACTTAAGGTCGCTGCTAATTACCACACCCAAGTCCTTTTCCAAATCAGTCGCCTCGATATTACTCCCCAACATCGAGTAGTCCGACTTGGGATTGGCGTAGCCAATGTGCATGACCTTGCATTTACCCAAGTTAAACGGCATTTGCCATTTTTCGGACCACTCTCCTATCCTACCTAGATCCGCACGCAGTTGCTCGATCGCCTCCGGCGTCCCAACATTGGCCCCAAGCTTGGTGTCATCAGCGAATTTGGCGATCCGACTGACGATGCCACCGTCTATATCATTTATGTAAATGATAAACAACAGCCCCAAGCAGCTTGTACGAATCCAAATGGTCAACGATCCTATCCGCTATTATCCCCTCTAATAATTTACCTACAACTGAAGTGAGACTAATGGGACGATAGTTCCCTGGACTTTCGTGATCCCCTTTCTTAAAGATAGGGGTCACGTTGGCTTCCCTCCAGTCACCAGGCACCTGGCCCGTCTCCAACGATTTGTTGAAGACTGTAGCCAGGTGGGGATCCACCTGGTCGTGCACCTCCCGCAACACTCTGGGGAGAAACTGGCCTGGCCCAGGAGCCTTAAACGCGCTCAGTTTGTCTATTCTATCGGCAACGACTGTCGCGGTACATCGAACACTATCCAGGCCAGCACCTTCGTGCCTCACGCCTAGCTCGGGGATGATGCGGGTGTCCTACCTGGTGAACACTCCCGCAAAGTATTCATTAAGCACATTGGCGATGTCCGCGTCGGAGGTCCGCAGAACGCCGCTTCTAATGGGCTTTCTACTATTAACATAACTGAAGAACTCCTTAGGGATCCCCTTGCAGAGGCTTGCCACCCGTAGTTCTTCGTTACGTTTCGCTAGTCTAACCTTCGCCTTCACTTCCCTACACAGGCGGATACGCTTCAGTGTTCTCATGGGAACGATTGGCCTTCGCCCTTCTATACACTACTTTCCTATTTCGGATAGCCGAAGCGATGTCACGATTGAACCCCCCGGTGGGGGCCCATCATCTCTCCCCGGACTCGACCTCACCATTCTGTATAGGTGCCGGTCGAGCAGCGCGCCTTGCACACCTTTACCCTTGTTATTGAGGTGGACACCATCCCTCTGGTAAAGGTTCCACCTACCCGAAAATGCGTCGAATGGGTCAATAAACCTCACGCCCAGCGGGACGCACAAGTCTTGCACCCTCTCGTTCATGCCAATGACCTTACTGAGCGCGTGGTCACTGGCATTCATTCGCGGTAAAATACCCATTAACATTCCCCTGTCTGTCTTCAGGTTTAGATCATCCGCAAGAGACATGATCTCGGTGACGATCCCTTCTGTAAGATCTACCCTACCGCCTTTGAGGAACAGGTCGTTGTCACCAGCGTGGACAACGATCGCAGTCCTCCGACTAGTCACGCTCACCTCTACCTCCTTCCTTAAGTGCGCCGTTCCCCGCTCAGGTAAGCACCTTACCTTCCTCCCATCCCGGTTTGCAGAAGCAAAGTACTTCTCCTGGTCCCTGATCTGCGAGTCCCCAATCAAAACGGTGTCTTCCTCCTTCGAGCACAGGAGACTAAAGCGGTTGGAGGTCCTGACATGGGCAACTGGGGTCTCAGGCTTCGGCTTCGCAGCCTTCTTGCCCGAGACCTTTCGAAACCCGTCGCCACCCATAGACGCAGTTACACCAGCCGACCCACCCTGACCGGCAGCTACATCCTTCGATTTCTTTGGACCATCAGTAGGCCCCTTCCCACCCTTTTTCTTTATCGGCCCCTTCCCACCCTTCTCTATCGACCCCTTCCCACCCTTCTCTATCAACCCCTTCTTTACGCCCTCCACCTTGCGCCGCGGTTCCGTGCATTCCACGTGGGTCGCTGGCGATTCTTCCCACTGATTTTGTACCCTAGTCCCCGGTTGCACCTCTACCCTTTCTCCGCTGTCCCGAGCCCTGTCCAGTCCATTGCTGGACCGCCTTTCCATGGCAGCTATCCTATCAATGAGCTCCGGGGTGGAGGGCGCAGCCGCATCAGTGACCGCCGCACCTTCAACAGCCGGTCTGGACGACTCGAGCCGCCGAACCCTCTCCTCTAGCTTCTCGTAAAACCGCATGAGTTCGCAAAAGCGGTACATACTGGAGTGGTTGATCTTCGCGAAGCAGGCTTCTTTGAAGTTCGCCACCCACTGGTTTACTTCACACCTCGCACATTCAGCCTTCAGTTTTGCGGTCCAGTCACTGTAACTTATTTTTTTTTCAAACTCTGAATACTCTGAATAAGATAAAGCGTTCTAGCAATGAAAACTATCAAAAACGTTGTGACCAGTATATAAAAAAGGAGGGGGGAGGGGTGAATTCTTCCCGCGCGTAGACGCATCCACCTATTTGCAAGTGACGTTCATCCCTTCCAGAAGACTACACCTTTTGCTGCTGCCGCACCGACCAAAGGTCTCCCCAGGGCCGGACAGTCCCAACTGACAAACACTCGCGACGCAGGCGTCACGGATTTCCCGCCAGGAGCGACAGCGAGATGCAGCCCCTTACTAAGTCTTACTAGTCACTCACAAGCGGCCAGACTTTTAGAATCCAGTGTTCAAGGGATATCCCACCAGACCCAGAGGCTACGCCCGAGACTTTACGCTGGCCTGGCAGCCAGCTGGGCAATAAAGCTCTCACCTCAGAGCAGTAAAGCCAATCACCATCAATTGGTCACCAAAGAACGGTCGCAGGGGGCTGGTCAGGCCATTACGCGTTAGGAATGGGCTTAACGGGGCACTAGCCACACTCCATTCACCGCGCCCCTACCCCTGGGACCCCTCCATCACAGTCTCTCACAACCTACGAGCGTTAAATGGCGTTATTTATAGAGGTTCCAAAGCCTCTCTTCCCACGCATGAGGTAGCAGTAGGGTCCTAATAGTAAAAGAAGAGAAAAAGACTTAATACTAAAAGAAAAGGTTTTTTTTTGTTTTTTTTTCCAGTCAGAGGAGAACATCCTTAACGTAAGCTAAAAGAACAGAGTAGGGATGGGATGGGGTCCTAGTAACCCACGGGACAGGATTGTACAACATACTTCACCCGCTCTCCCGAAAGAGAGAGAGAACCTAAAGGAACTGGCAGCCAATTTCTCTAGAATCCCACGACTCGGGACCGGAGGGCTGTCACACCCCAAGTATAAAGTTTACAACATCCAGAAGAAATGTGCATAATCTTTATACCCCTTGCGGAGAGAGAGAGAGAGAGAGACCATGTTTTCGCCTGGAACCAGCCAGACGCATAATACGAACTTAGGGTACCAACATCTGTTTCAAAAAAATGACTGTGTATATTCTCGCCCATAACGGGGCAAAATTTGACACTCAGTTCCTTTATAAGGAGCTGCTTGAACACGATTCATCTGAGATATTTATAGGTGATCCCTTGAAAAGAGGAAAAAACTTATACAGATGCAAGTAAGAGATAATGGACAGTTTAAAGACACTTTATTATTCAGACCTTGTAAATTAGCCATGCTACCGAAGGTAATGGGCGTAGCCGCCGAAGTTTCAAAAGAATATTTCCCTTACACATTCCTCACTAGCGACACTTTAAATTATGTTGGACTACCTCTACCAAAACATTACTTTAACTATGAATGTATGGGTACATGTGAACGTGAAGATTTTGACCGCTACTACAACAGTTTTAATGAATCTAATCCTTGCACTATAGCTGATGAATGTGAGCGTTATTGCGTGGATGATGTAGAGTATGTGCTTAGAGTATGTGATTAAAGTATGTACTGTACTTAGAGTATGTTTCCAGGCCTTTAGAAGGATGTACATAGACCGTTTCAAATGCGATTCGCTGCAAGTCGCAACCACTATCGCCTCATTGTGCTTTACGGTGTTCAAGAACAATTTCATGCCTAAAGACACCTTAACCGTCATTCACAGAAACAATCCCCGCAGTTATGGGCATAAGGATATTTACTGGCTCATACACATACAGCAACAGACAAGTGTATACATAAAGCATGCCCGCAACACGGGGGAAGCACTCATTAAGATCAATGGTCGTGTTTTTTGGGTTGATGGTCTAAGCGAAAACCGTGCAACTGGTGAGAAGATTGTGTACTCCTTTAACGGCTGTTGGTAGCACGGATGCCCACGTCCTGAGTGTGGAATCGTAGAAGATATCCATGGTAGATCTCCTGCCGACAGTCTTGCATGGACCCGCACCCGCGATCAGTGAGGTGATAGCTTGTTCGGAGGGCGTACAAATCCCTTCAAACTATAATTTCCGCGTACGGAGGGAGTGAAACTTCATTACTACGATTTCTGCTCTTTATACCCCAACATGATGAAGAACAATCTGTACCCCGTAGCTGCACCTGAAAAACTGGTAGGACCAGCCCTGCCGAACATCGAGGTATTCTCAGCAAATTTGAACGGGTACTATTTCGGCCTTTCTTTCGTAGATGTGCTCCCCCCTCGCGATTTATGGATGCTGATCTTACCTGTCGTTAAAGACCACAAGCTCATGTTTCCCCTGTGCGTGAAATGCGCAGAGGAGAACAATAGGGCTTGTAATCACACAACCAACCAGCGGACGATCAGAGGCGTGTATACAAGCACTGAGCTGTCCCTAACCGTTCGCCATGGCTATAGAATATTGAAGATATATGAGGTGTGGAGATTTCAGAAGCTATCCAACCTTTTCACGCCATATATAAACACTTTTTTGAAGGATAAGGTAGAAGCATCAGGGTAGGCTGACCATACGTACCGTTTTGAACGGGACAGTACCGTTTGTTTTATATTTCCTGGCCGTCCCGTCGTTTTAATAAAAATGTCAATTTTGTCCCGGTTTATGTACTTACTTTTTCATGAATACAGAATATTACATAACCCCGTCCCTTTTTTGCCATCCCAATGTCTCGTTTTTGTCTCAAGGAAATATGGTCAGCCTACATCAGGGTATCTGCGAGGAGTTGATACCGAAGATGAAAAATCGGATTATATTGAACGTTACTGTGAACGTGAAGGGATACAACTTGACCGTTCCCAAATTGTAAAGAACCCAAGCAAGCGCTTTAGTGCAAAGTTGTGTCTAAATAGTCTTTGTTGAAAATTTGCCCAGAATACAGGCAAGGGGAACGTTCACCTAGCCCAAAGTTATAACGAGGTGTGTGATTGTGCCAACGCTCCCAATAAAGAAGTCATGGAGATCGTGAATGTAGGTAATACGTACATAATAAAGTACAACATTACCGAATTGGCCACAAACACATTGCGTGTTACAAACATACCTGTAGCTAGCTTCACAACGGCATACGCACGCATCAAGCTTTGGGGTCTATTGCAAAGACCAAGAGCTTTATTATGCGTCTGGCGGAGCCAGGCGAAGGATGGTCTCTCTCTCTCTCCCTCTCTCTCTCTCTCTCTCCTATCTCGCTTAGGTTAGGTTGATTTCCCCTAGCTTGTGGCAGCTGGGGAGAATCCACCTTGCTTCTTTTTTCTTTTTTGGCACCCTGGGGGTGGGGGTAGCAGAAAAGGGGGGAAGGGGTCTTGAAACAAGGGGTGGGGGTTCTTGCAACAAGGGGAGTTGGGTCTTGCAACATTGACCAACAATTGCAACAGTGCATTTGCAATTACACTCTTCCATTTTGTGACCATACTACTAGTATCATAGATATGAACTAGAGAGGTTCTACAGAGTAGACATAAGTTTCAGCGATCTTTCATTAGCCTATTATAGACTGAAATGGCAGTGGCATGATTACTTCCAACTTGGCATTTAATTATTTATATAACCGATTAGTAAGAGGGAAAAGTCAAGTGTGAATTCCAATTCTGGGGAAGGGCCGTGACACAATTTCAGGCCGAAGGATTGACTGCGAAAAATATAACCTGAAACGGAAAATCTTAGGGGACATAGATATGGATCGATTTGAGAATTAGCTTCCTTTCAGATTTCCATTTTCGGATTTGTCATTCTTGAAAAAGACTGAAATTGGAATAACCGAGAATGGCAGGAAACCCGCTGCCATTATTCCTTCTCGCATAAATCTCTGTTGTCACTCAGTTTTTATTCTTAACTGTGTATTAATAATATATTTTTTTGTTGAGAAAAAACACTAAATTCCCAAGTACAAGTGGGCTAGGCCGAAAGTGGAGGAAATAGTTTAGATACATAAATGTTGAAAAGTGCATATATATATATATATATATATATATATATATAACCTTCATATAACCTTTGGTTAGCTCCCGCCCGAATTGTTCATTCTGACGAAGGTCAAGCTTTTCACTCCACCTTAAACCTACAGTTTAACGTGGAATCCGAACCACGCCCCATCAGCAGCCCAGCGTCTTAACCACTAGGCCACCTAGGGTATATATATATATACTGTATATACTAAACCCTCCATACTCGAGAAGGTTACGTTCTAGGAAACCATCGAGAATATCGATATTTTAAAATTATGAGAAAGTAAGGGTTAGGTTAGAGGGGTCGGGAACTACTCCTAAACTTTATTCCGTATAAAATGCTGAAAAAGCACAAGGTTAAATTAAAGATACCTGTATAAAAAATGTCACATAATTAATAATGAAAAATGTATAAACATTTTAATTAGGAAAATATACAAAATATACTATATACAAAATACAGTATAAAGTAAGTTTTTTGATACACTTACCACGAATGATGAGGTTGATACGTGCTGTGAAATGGAGATGAGGGTGTTTGGGGGAGGAGTATATTTGGTGGAGGAGGCCGGAGGACAGGGCCGGATTAAGCATTTATGAGGGCCTGGGCTGGGAATTTCAATGTGACCTCCATGTTTCAATTTTTCCAAACCCCATTTCATTAATAAAATTCAGTACAGTAATGTCAATTACAGTTAATTACAGTTAATTTATTTCTGGGCTTTTCCAAAAAATTTAATAAAATAATAATTTAATAATAAATAATAATGAACATTAATGAGGATAATTTCTACTATTCGTAACTGGCGAGTGGTACTGGGGCCCCTCTGAGCCTCGGGCCCATGGGCTCCAGCCCAGTTTGCCCATGCGTTAATCCGGTACTGGCGGAGGATCATCGGCCTCAAACTCCAACTCGGCAATCGCGGCTGAACTTTGTGGAGAGCTAGATTTGCCTCCGCGTATTCATCCGCCATTTCCTCACTTTGTTTTGCTTTGCCGCATGGGTCTCGTTGCACTCGCCTCGTGTCGTAAGTGGTGTTGGTTTCCGGTTGCGAATATGCGAAACTTTTCCTCGCGAACATGAGTACTGGTCACATTAATTTCATCGCGAGTAATCGAATCCATGAATATGGATCTTCCGAACTTGTAGGGTTATATATACGAGGTCCCACAATGAATATACCAAAAACATATTTGCTGTTTTATTTTTATATGTATCGAAAAAATTAAGAAAGCACGTCATTAAGGAGGTTTTTAATTTTCTTAATAATTGTTTACATTTACATTACGTCTCATTTTCAGGCAAAGTAAACCGCCATAATTCTAGGATTTGGGGTGAACACAACCCACACGAAATCTACGGACATGAGAAGGAGTTTCGTAAATTAAACAAAAGATGCTAGAAGAGTTTTTTATTCCACAGTTGGTAGGAACTCCCTAAATTTGCTCGAAAAGTTCGAATATTTTTTTAACGAAACATTTCCAGGGCGTTGGGTTCGTAGGGGAGGACCTACAAAATAGCCTGCTCGCTCCCCCAATTTATCCCCTTTGGACTTCGATCTTTGGGGCGTTCAGAAAACAAAAGTCTACCATAAAAACAAAGGATCTTTAGGAGCTAAAATATTGTATCCGTGATGCTGCCATCTTTGAAGCTGTGTTGGGAAATGTATTTTCAGAATTTGAACGCAGAATAAGATTAATTATAGCTAATGATGGAAGGTATGTAGAAATGTATTAACTGAATTAAATAAAATTATAACCTTTGAGAATATAATACCATTTGGATTTTGTTTCTATCTGAATGAATAAATATACAGTATAATTAAATTTTGTTTTGGCATGTTCATTTTGGGACACCCTGTGATGCAAATGTAAACAACTGTTAAGAAAATTCAAAACGTCCTTAATCACATGGTTTCTTTAAAGTTTCGATGGCTGTAAAAATAACATCAAATAATATTTGTTTTTGTATATTCATTTTGGGACGAAGTGCATATATATATATATATATATATATATATATATATATATATATATATAATGCAAACCCACAAGGAAAAAGAAAATGATTCCAAGGCCTTTCATGTATTCAGAAGTACACCTCGTCAGGGGTGTACTTCTGAATACATAAAAGGCCTTGGAATAATTTTTCTTTTTCCTTGTTGGTTTGCATCATTCATTCATTTCACGTGTTTAATTATGAAATTCATCCCATATATAGTAGCGCTCATAAGTATTCGTACAGAGAAATAGCTAGGTTATATTCGTCTTTAGCTTTTATACCATGTATAGGATAATTCTGAAAGGTTTACCGTTCGTTTGGAAAATTTTAACAAATAAAAAAATTAGTTTAACACTAACATATAATGTAAAACATCAAAGGATTTGAGGGAAATAAAAAAAAAGTAAAAATTCGGAAATTTTCCTACATTCATTTACAGAATTATTTAACACAACCATTTAAAAAATTTATCAGTAGTTCGCTATTTATTGATTAGAGATTGTTGGCAAGTCTGAATTCTAGAAGTTTCGCTGTGAATCTTCATGGAAGACGGATGACTGTACAGTGTACAAGCCATAAATAACCAATGGGTCGTCTCGCGGTAAAAAGCTGTCTACAGATCTTAGAACGTTTTGCTGCACACGAATCTGGAAAGAGTTATACGAAGATAAGAGAAGAACTTCGAATTCTACTTACGACGATTGCTGGAGTTATAAAGAAATGGAAAGGCTTTGGAACACTCAAAACTCTACCAAGGTGTGGACGACCTTGCAAGGTTTGAGAACGTGCTGCTGGACGGATTGAAAGAATGGCTACTACGAATCCACGATTGACTGCAGGTGGTATTTGCCAAGAACAAGACTGTCTAAGATCGATGTCCATCCCTCTACTCTACGTCGTACATTGAGAAAGAATGGTCTGCATGGAAGAGTTGCACGAAGAAAACCTCTGCTACGAAAAGCGCACAAGAAGCTCGTTTAAAGTGAGCCAAGGATCATCAAAATAATGGAGTTTCAGAAGAAAATGTATTGCTTTCAGTTCGGGAGTCGCGGATGCGTCACCATTGGGTACTGCAACAAGATAATGATCCAAAACATAAAAGTAAGAGCACCATGAAGTGGTTTTAACAAAATAATTTCAAGCTTCTCAAGTGGCCCAGTCAAAGCCCAGATCTCAATTTAATCGAGAATGTATGGTTTGATTTGAAAAAAGCTGTCCGCAAGAGAAACCCTTCGAATCCTAATGAATTGTAACATTTTTTTCCAGAAATCTGAAAGATGTCGAAATCTTGTAGAAAAATAATCAAAACGAATCACTGAAGTCATTCGATCATTCGAGGAAAAGGTGAACACACCACAGAATATTAAATAATTTTGTAAGTGAATGCACGAAAACGTTTGCATTTCAACTTTTTATTTTCCTCAAATTCTCTGATGTTTAACATTATACGTTGGAGTTAAACTATTTTTTTATTTGTTCATTTTTTCAAAGGAACGGTAAACTTTTCATCACTATTCTATGCATGGTACAAAAAAAGGACGAATATAACTAAAATATTTCTTTGTACGAATATTTATGAGCGCCACTGTAACTGTGAGCAAGCATGGCTGAGAACAGTAATGAGATACGAAAACCGATTACATCATCAGCATAATGTAAATGCTCATTGGACGGGTTATACGCAGGTAAAATACAAAAAACAACCCACTCATTTTGTTAAAAGAAGGTATTATTGTCATTTAAGTTAATCCCCAAAAGACATTATTTCGCAGAAATATCTCTTTTCCTGAGTGGAAGAATATAAAACATTGCTAAACATTGCTTTTTTAATGTTTAATTGAAATGATCGTTTTCATTCGTTGACGAGAAATCTACACTTCGATAGTAATCGAAGGAGAGGCTGCGAGCGAGCCGTTGGGCATAATTATTTGGTGAAAAATGGGTACTAAGGCCTTGTGAATTGTAATCCTTTCGCTCCGGGTGTGGTATATAAACTACACGTCCAATTTGCGCTCAGATTCGGGTGTGCTAAATAAACCAACTCCTAATCTTTTCTGAACTCCGGGTGTAGTTTATAAACCAAGGGTATATCCTTCTCTTTCCACCCTCTGGGGTTGAAAATGGGGGTATATATTAGGGTGGAGCGAAAAATACTTTTTTTCTAGTATGAAGTTCTAATAGCGATTAAAAGTTGCATTTAGTGGACGAAATATGCCTGCCAAAATATGAGTTATTTGTTTAAAATTTTCAGCTGCCACCAGGGGGCTAAAGTTAACACAATTTTGTGTAAAAAGGAAAAAAAATGCTTCTATTTTAGGTTTGTCAAACTATTATAAAATTTTATCTTAGAATTATCTAATAGTTTGATTAAGATTCTTAAATGATAGGAATTCGTTTTGTAAAAAATGCCTTTTCATATGCTTAATATCTTCAGCTGCCACAAGAGAGCTGAATTTAACACAATTTAGATTAACTGAGTCATGTTGAGACTACACTGAATGTTGTGGGGAGGGTTTGGGGATGGTTGTGGGGGAGGGTTTTGGTGTAAAGGAATTTCTTTCTGTGAGTCATTAGAACAGTGTGTTAACACTTGTCTTCTTAGGTAGTAGGCCTAGTCGCTCAGTTGATCGGAGAGTTTTTTAATATGATCGGAATATTATAAAACTTTATTTTAAAGTGATTTATATAGAGATAATATTGATTTTATTTAAAATGCTTGTTATAATGTATTATATAATTTTAGTTTATTTATAAATATATTATATATTTATATAATATATTATATATACTTATAAAAAATATTATATATATTAATTATATAATGTTTTGATGTTACAGGATATTTTGTGATTGTGAATTTTTCTTAAAAATATTATGGCATCAAATACTAAATATAAACATTTCACTAGAGAACATATGAAGTGTGCCATATTTGAAGTACCTTGTGAGATGAGTGATATGCAACTACCAACTTATAACTGCATTATGAAAGATTACCTGTTCACAAAACATTTAGTGAAGGAGCAGATGAATAACAAGGAGCCTTCATTTTCTGAAATAGCAGAGGCAGTTTCCAAAAAGGTAGAAAATATTTGGAAGAAGGCCTCTTTGCCAATAGTTTCATATACACGCGTTTTACAGATGATGCGAGTGTACCATGATAAATACAGGTTCTTATTAAAGCCATACAAGTCACGCAAGGATCAGCCTAAGTACCAAAATCAGCTTGAAGAATTTGAAAAACGCTTCAAAATGCACTTTGTTTGACATCTGCACCTGCAAATGTAAGGAGTTTAGGAGATGCTCATGTGAAAAGAGTAAGAAAGTCCCTCCAAAAGAGCAGGATTTTTTAAATGACCAACGAACACGCAGAATAATGGTGATAGGAAGCATTGACATAGCACACACAAGACGATTACAAGCAAGAGAACATCGAAAGGAAATGGAAAAAGCACGTCTGGAATCCTCACAAACAACTACTGCTGCTATAACCAATACGTCCAACTTACAAATCGAAACAGAGACAAGTGAACTTCAACAACTAGAAGAGATATCTGAAGATAATGAGGAAGATACAACCTCGACTCAATATGTAATATCAGAACAACAGATTCGTGAGCCACTGCCTTCATTAGCAATTACTTGTGATAGATTTAAAATGTCGGACAGAGCTGGGGCTGCTATTGCTTCTGCAGTATTGGCAGATCTTAAAATTGTTTCTCCCGAAGACAAAGGGAATATTATAGACAGAAGTAAGCTAAGACGTGAAAGACAAAAACAGAGAAAGGAACTACAACAGATAGGAGAGCCAAAAAACCATGCGGGGATTATACTTTGATGGCAGAAAGGATAAAACAATGATTCAAGTCCAGGAGAGTGATGGCTCTAACCACCAAAGAACCAAACGCGAAGAGCATATCAGCATAATATCTGAACCACACTCTCTGTACTTTGCACATGTGACACCTTCCAGTGGCAAAGCTAAATACATTTGCACAGCGCTAGTGAATTGCTTGAAAGAAAGGAATGTTGATATAGGGAACATCGTTGCAGTTGGCTGTGATTCGACAGTGGTTAACACTGGTAGTATTGGAGGCACAATAAGATTACTGGAAGAAGCCTTTAATAAGCCATTGCAGTGGCTGATATGCCTTTTACACCTTAATGAACTTCCATTGCGCCATCTGTTTCATCACTTGGATGGTACCACTACTGGACCAAGAGCATTTTCAGGAGAAATGGCCGAGCACTTTCAGACTGTGAAAAGCTTCCCATAGTTAACTTCAAACACATTGAAATTCAAGAGGACATGTGTGAAGTTGATGTAGATGACATAAGTACTGACCAGAAATACCTTCTTGAAATTCACAAGGCTATATCAAGTGGAACATTCTCAAAGAGTCTTAGTCATAAGAGTCCAGGCAATATATCACATTCAAGGTGGCTCAGCACAGCAAACAGGACTCTGCGGTTATATGCAAGCACAGAGAATCCTTCAGGCAATTTACAAGAATTAGCTACTTTCATTGTTAGGGTATACGCACCAATGTGGTTTCAGATAAAGCGTAAACCATTATGCCAATATGGTGCTAAACATATGTGGCATATGATTGCAAGAAGCCGGTATCTCCGTGAAGAGCTTACGAGAGTACATGACTCAGTCATCAGCGAAATGCATATTACGCAAATCAAGAAAACATTCTCATTGCAATGATAGCTGATGAAAGGGAGCATGTGCGTCAGTTGGGATTTAGGCGTATCATAAAAGCAAGGGCATGCATTCAAGAAACAGATGTTATCAGGTATTTTAAGGTGCCAGAAATAAATTTTTATGCCAAAGACTATACAGATCTCATTATGTGGCAAGATTTTCAGATAGCAGAACCATCGATAACCAAAGGAGTTTCTCTTGATGATATTGAATCATGCATCAAACATGGTACTACTCTTCATTCAGAATTATTTCAGTTTCCATGTCATACACAAGCCGTAGAGAGATGCGTCAAGCTCGTTACAGACGCTGCTGGATCAGTCTGCGGACCTACAAACAGAGACGGTTGGATTCGTGCTACATTAGAATCAAGGAAAAAACAGCCAAAATTTGACACAAAAGCAAATTACTAAATAGTCTTCAGCAAGAACCCTTTCTAGAGGGAGGTTGGTTGGGGAAAGGGTGGTAACTCCGCTAAGGCACGAAATAACGTTTCTCAACTGTCTCAAGCCAGTATAAAGGAGGAGAGACATCCTAATTTATTACTGTTCCCTTTTTCAAGTAAATACAGAATCATACTTAATTGTCATTTTTAAGTTAACTTCAGCCCTCTTGTGGCCGCTGAAGATATTAAGCATATGAAAAGGCATTTTTACAAAACGAATTCTTATCATTTAAGAATCTTAATCAAACTATTAGATAATTCTAAGATAAAATTTTATAATAGTTTGATAAACCTAAAATAGAAGCATGTTTTTCCTTTTTACCCAAAATTGTGTTAACTTTAGCCCCCTGGTGGCAGCTGAAAATATTAAACAAATTAACTCATATTTTGGCAGGTATATACCGTCAACTAAATGCAACTTTTAATCTCTATTAGAACTTCATACTAGAAAAAAAGTATTTTTCGCTCCACCCTAGTATATATGTATTAAAATTCGAATTCAATAATTCGAATTCATATAATTCGTTTCAAAGTTGTGCTCGTAGTGAAAGGGTTAATCCGCTGAAGGCTAATATTTCCACTGTCAATGACCTTTTGCTGTTTGAAGACTTTAAAACGGTCAGGCAATATACATACGTTTAATAGCTTTAATTGAATTTAACACAAAATATTCCTTATATTGTGCTTTGTTATCATCCTTTCGAAGGTTGCCGCCATCCTTGGTCGTTGGTTGGAGAGAGATGCCTGTTCACCGACCTTTCTAGAGGCATGTCATGGCAGAACGGACGAAACTTTTGCAAGAGTATACACAAAGACACAGACTTAGTTGTTTTCAGAGATGCCAATGAATTCGCAGAAATTCTTCGTTATTTGAGAATCATTAGTGAGTAAACCATTAATTAAGAACACTTAATATTTTTCTTTAGAACAGATATTTAATATGAATGCCGGGAATGTACTCATTTTAACTAGTCAGACTAAAAATAAAATTAAGGCACAGAGTTTTAACTAGCCATTTTGTAAATCTCAATTTTGAGATATCTGAATCTCACAAGAATATTAATTTAATAATTGATATAATGGACTTTCTTGGCGTAATCAAGAAATAACACTATTAATGCATCAATCCTGCAAGTTCTTAGTAGTGTAGTCCTGATCGTTTTTTATTGTGCTTTCTTCTTTTCTTGAAAGATTCTTCGAACAAAGACCTGAATTTTTGGGTCGGCGGATCAGACTTGGATCAAAATGAAGAATGGCTTTGGATTACTGGAGAGCCCATGCCCATGGGATCACCATTTTGGGGGCAGGTCGGGAGGTAAAGTTCCTAATTTAAATTACGTGCTTTCAAAATCACCTTTATAACAAGTTTTACTATTTTACAAAGAAATATTTTATATACTGTACAATGTACATACTCAGGTATTTATGAAGGTTTCGTATGCTGACATCACTAGTTTGGGGACCTCAGAATAGAAATTAAAATTACAGTGTTCATTTGTTGATTTAGTTACATATTTCATGCAGTTTTTGCAATATTTTTACAATAAGTAATTATGTTTATTTACTACCTGTATGGTACAGAAGTAGACCTGTGAATATTGCTTTGAGTATGGAGACTAAAAGAGCAAGTTAAAAATTGATGGAATAAAGATTCTGATATAATCCTGTGATCTTTTGATCGCAAGATTTTGCTACATGTACTAGTAGGGGTGGGGAAATCTAACATTTTTTTTTAGGATGGTTTCTATGGCCATTTGGCTGCTGAATACGAATCCGGCTAGTTCTTGGACTTAAAATGAATTTTTGACCTGGTTCAGTAGTTTTTTTTTTTTCAAAATGGCGGCCAAAAAAATCGATTTTTTGTTTTAATGATAAAAAGAAACGCTACCCTTCACATGTAATATGTCTTCTCATATGTTTGCGTGGTCTCTGAACTCGAAAATGAACAAATGAGAGACATTAGAAGTGTGGTTAAGCAGATAGATGATGAAAAATTTGAAAAAATGCCCGATCCATATCGAACATAAAGGATGAATGATGCCTCCCACCTCCAAACCTTTATAATTAATAGAAAAAATAATTAGTTGATAAATGCTTGCTATATTTCTAATCATGGTTATGTTCATTCTTCAATGTTGTTAAGTATCTAGTGTGTCGTAATACTGATGTTTTATTTAGGCTTTCTTTAATGTTTTGGCTTGTTCTGGTGTTCTGGTGTTTGGCTGCTTTCTCTTTTGTGGTTTCTTGTACTATCAATGTTGTGCTAATTTACTTTAATAATAATTGTATATATTACTTTAATAATAATATAGTGTATATATACTAGGGTAGCCCTTAAAAATCAAAGTTGGAAATCTCCACCTCTAACCCCATTAATGTATTTCATTTATGAAAAAAACTGTACGAAATTAACTTGCAATCGGATAATATTTAGGGGTGGCCCACTCAGGTTGAAGTTATTTTAATGCACAAGTCAATTAACGTTGAACTATATAGTACATTGAGGTTGATAGTGACTTTGATAACTTTTATTTACTCACAGTATCGATATTCTGGTATATAATATTACATTTATATTTCTATATTTATTGTTTGCAGACATTGAATTGAGGCAATGAGTAATCACAATTCTTGTAAAATCTGGAGGAAATTACTTTTTGGTTGCAGGTTGACAGCCCTGGATTCAGGATTGGATAAACAAAGAAGCAGGGAAGCTGAAGCTAGTTTTTCTCCAGTTTTTCTATAAAATTTATTCTAAGAAACTATTGAAGCCAAAATTTTATACATTACGCGCTGACATCCTTGAATTCGCCCAAGAGCAAATGAAAATTGAACATCCACGCGATGATTACCGAGAGTTTCTTGATCTATCAATCATCTTCCTCGGACGTGCTCCAGATCGGGAAATACGTTTTCAAGTTCCAGGTGCCATGCATCGTGCAAGATGGATGGCGAAGGTCATATATGCCATCAAGATTTGGCTCTTCCGGGGCCAGTTTCTGATGACGTCTTTAGAAGAAAAAGGAATCCGTGACTTTGCTCTCTTCGCCGTCCTGATCTATCTCAGGGCCTGGATGACGGCACCACTGGCAGTTGAGACATTTCTGAATGACTTCAGCCTCATGGGACAACTCCTCAGATACCCACAAACTGCTGTGGCCACAGTTACAAGCAAGAAGCTCGGTCTTCACTTGTGGTACCTCTCTGAGGAGCTGGTTGGGTTAAGTCTCTTATATTCACGGGTTTCTCCCGAAACAAAGAAGCTAATACTTGCAGCCATGGAAGAAGTAGCTCCCGAACATTCGTCAAAGCGCCCCAGAGTGGAGTCAGCTGCATTTCTGCGTAACAAGGGTTTGGAGCAGTTCTGCACGGCCAATTCCAAGAGACTGTTCCAGCTACTTGGACTCCCTGAAGCATTTCTTTCCAAAGATCCTTCTGACTGGGAAGAAGACCAGTCCTTTAAGGGAGCTTTGTATAAGGTCAAGGGACTGGCTGTCGTTAATGACAGGGCCGAACGGGGCGTGGCCCTTATCCAGGAGTTTAACAAGAAGTTAACAAGAGAGGAGGAACATCTCCAGTTCCTCCTCCAAGTTGTAAGCGAACATCGACGACAGTTTCCTGATTGTACAAAAAAGACAATCATGGCCAAAAGTAGTCGTCTATGATTGTTGTTTTTGTCAATTTTTGTCAATATTTGTCAGCCAATACTTCCTATTTGAGAGTTGGCATGAGATAAATTTATTTTTAACAAATTTCATAGATAAAAAATAAACAAATGTGTTGTATGCATCTATTCTATATTCTTTCATACAATACATGTACAGTTTTGTACACGTTGTTGAATTTAAATTTGCTAATGCATTGGTCAAGCAATAAAATATGATACAGTACCTTTGAATTTTGATTCCCTTCCAGTGTGTTTATTATACATTTCATACATTATTTGTTTATATTCGTTTACAGAAAGTTGATTTAGATTACAGAAGACAGCATAACGTCAGCGGACACAAATGGAAGGCAGTTTATGGTGACATCAACCAAAGTTGGCCCTTGTAGGATATCCGTGCACTAAATTGAATACATATGGAAAATTACACGACCCGAGGGCTACCTCTTAATATTATCGATTTCAAAGATATTTTGTACAGTGTGATGTCTCCACAAATGGCATAAATTGAAGGGGTTAGATGGCTTAATTTACGAGTTTTGATTTTTCACTATATACTGTAGCTAAGGGCCACCCTAATAGATACTTTAATAATAATAGTAAATAATATATCAAATACAATATTTGATATAATCTACTTTAATAATAATAATATACAGGGTGTTTCAGGTCGACCCTAGAAATATGGAAAAGAAACATTTCATATTAGTTAAGAAATTACTATGACAAACTTCAAATACCAAACTCCAAATACAAAGTACAAATTGGCGGAATTTTTAGTTTGTATTTGGTATTTGGTATTTGAAGTTTGTCGTAGTAATTCTGTAACTAATATGAAGTGTTTCTCTTACATATTTCTAGAGTCGACCTGAAACACCCTGTATATGATACATCTAGCATGACTATAATTTGTATTAACTATCATATTTCTGTGTTATATGCCGACTAATGGGGTTTTACTGTACTTGCAGAGCCTAATGCTAAGTGACTGCTGATTGGTAATGATGGCTGGTAAAAGGAAATCACTCAGTGCCGCCAGAAAAGAACTTTTTGGGGAAACCTACACAGAAGTGGACGAATTTAAACCGACTGGAAAGTTGCCACCAGGACAGTTGTGATTGGTAGGATGCTTGCACTTTGCAAAAAAAGGAGTAAAAGGACAGAAAAAGTCAATGACTCGAGATGATGCCAGCAAGATAGTTGCAAATGAACTTGCAGAAGAATTTGGGGTCAGAATGACTGATGAGGATAAGACTTTTTATTGGGATAATTGCTTTGGTGCGTATAAGACCATATGTACAAATGCAGTACCAAAAGATTGGGTGAGACAGAAAAAGAGGAAAGAAACTCGTAAAAGATCAGCGGAGAAAAAGCGAAAAGGAACAGAAAGCAACTTGAGAGAGCAAAGGGAGCTGGAGGGATCAGAAATTATTTAAATGTTAGCAACTTCAGCCGATTGTAAAAACGATCCGAGTTTTGAAAAACCAACAAGGCAAAGACAGTTCCTTCTACTGATCGTAAACTTCGTTTATCGGAAGAAGACCTAAGCAAGGAGAAGAGTAAAGAACAACAAGCTGCATTTCCGACAGTGAAAATCAGAACTGGCTAGAAAAGTCTGAATGAAAACTTGATGCGGTGTATAGTCCAGTGTCTTGCTTGCCGAGACAAGAACTTCTCCTGAAGAGCTTTCGAGAGTGATAGTAAGAGTAGCTAACATGGTTTTTGATCATATTGGAAGCTGAAGGCAGATGATAATGAGAAAGATTGTGAGGGTGAGATGGAGAGTGAAGACGAAGAGTTACAAGCCCGTCACCAGTATTCAGACTTGACGTATGTATTTCCGAGCCGCAGATCAATAATGCAATACTTGGAAGATGCTTCATACTTGAATCTAGAGTATGTCGCTCAACAAATCCTCAAGAAAGAGGATAACGTTGTGAGTGTAGGACTTGACGATACGACCAAGGCTGCCGGCCACCGGCTGTACGACGTGAAGGCTGACCACATCACCATCGCTGGTCCATCTGGCATGAAGCTGACAACTGGATATCTGGAAAACGTCAGCCATTCCAGAGAGGATGGAGTCAGAGCTTACGAATTCAAATTGAGTTGTCTAGCCGTACTAGCAAATTCTACCACTGACGAACTCAAATCTCAAATAGACTTCTGGATGCCTGATCGAGCTAGTGAATGTGGAGTACTTTTACAGCATCTTGGAATCGAATCAAACAAGATCTTAAAGTGCTGCGCTGCGGAGTAGATCACGCTATAGACAAAGTGTTTAAAAACACGGAACAGAAAATCGGAGTACATAATCTATTTCAAGTTACTGCAGGAGTAAAAGAATTCTGTTCTGGTTCTTCCATTCATACTTTGGAACTCATTGCAATTGCTAAATTGCTTTCTCCCAACCACGCCTCACATTCGGTATCCCTACATGACTATAAATCTTGTGATGGATTCAAAGGATTCTTGGCAAACCGGTTTGGGAGAATCGCCGAGTTAGCAAAGAAATATTTGGCGAGGCGAGACTCCATCCAAGCTTTCTTTGATGCCGTAGTATGATCGATGTCAACAGTAACAAGCTAGTTCTCGCAGTGTCAACTTTCATCAATGGTTCATGTGTTGTTCCCAAATTTACGCAATGATGAGTGAAGTGATGATTTTCCCTCTGATGGAGCTTCTTGGAATTGACAAGAAGGGTGACGAGAAAAGTGAAAGAACTTGGTCTGGAGTAAAACGTTTCTTTGAAGGTAAGATGGTTAAATTGAATGACTTGATGGCTGTAAGGAAGGAACAAGCCAGATCTGGTAAAGATAAACTTGAAGCTCTAGTTCTAGAGGAAGTCATTGATACTGTAAATAATCAGCTGTCTTGTATGGACTATTTAACAAGATCAGACGATGACGCTAATCCAAACTTGATGTATGCCCCTCTGACAAATTTAGGATGCGAATCAGAATTTTCAAAAATTGACAGTCGAATCATGGCCAGTGGTGGTAGCACATCCATTCGAACGCACTCGAGAAAAAATGTTATTGTGACTAATGAACTTTAAATCAAAGTCTCTTGAGGATAGGAAGGCATCCTGGAAATGGGCCACGGGTTCAGAAAAAGTCAAGAGAGTGAAGAAATTAAAGGAAGATTTTCTAGCTACTATGCATGCTGCAAAGAAATTGTTCCTACTGAAAAAAAGAAGAGCTCAAAAAGGAAAAAGCTGGCAAAATATTGGCAGTTTTGGAAAATTGCAAGAAACATGGAGGCCCTATGACTCCAAACAACCTGGATGCTCAATACAAACTGAACGAAAAGCAGCTCCTCACAGAAATTGCCTATTTGAAACTCACCATCACACCAGATATTCGTCAAATGAGACGTGTTAAAGTGAAAGAGGGGAAATTCAAAATGGAAAAATTTAGTGTAGATAAACTGAGAAATTCTATTAAGAATGCCTTATGACCAGAGGACAATGTTACTAGTGATATTGATAGTTTATTGAACAATGTGTTGTAAATATGATGATTTCATGATTTGAATTACATCATGGAACTAATATGAATGCCTTGTGTTTCTTCTGTACATGATTTTTTAATAAAATAATACCTTTCTTTTCCGTTTTTTGCCTATAACCGCTAAACTGCGCATCGAATGTTTCTGATTTGTTCATTTTCAACTTCAGTAACCCTGAAAACATATGAAAAGACATATTACATTTGAGGGGTAGCGGTTTTCTTAGAGAAAACTATTTTTTTGCCCGCCATTTTGAAAAAAAGTTCACTGAACCAGGTCAAAACTTCATTTTAGGTCCATGAACCAGTCAGATTCGTATTCAGCAGCGAAAATGGTCATAGAAACCACTCGTCTTGTTGGCAATTTCCAAAAAAAGTCATTATTCCCCCATCCCTAGTACTCGATCTTGTTTTTCATTTGTCGCAGTTTTAATAGCGAAATGACTTGTATTCCAACGCATTTATCTAACTGAAAAGATGTATTACCGAGTAACTGCAATGGGTGATCTGGATGGAAAAGTGGCAGTGATTTGGAATCTGGAGTGACTAGGAAGCATGGTTTACCTGGAAAAAATAACATTAAGGATAGAATAAAAGAGATCTAAATTTCGTATATATTTTCACCCATAGAAAAGTTATAAGTATATATGGTATTGGTATAGACGAAGTAAAATGAAACTGGTCAAGAATTAAATGATTATGTGGTAGTGAATAAAGGTATACTTGTGTATCTCTGCCCTACAAAGATGTTCGTGGTTTATGTGGAGGTTTGTGAAATCATATGAATGTATTGTGTAAGTTTAAGTTGCAAATTTAACAGGAAAAAAACAGTAAAAAAGTAACAGAGAATGGATGAAAGTTTAAAAGCTGAATTTAAATGTGGTGGCAACAGAATATAGAAGAATAGAACAATTCCAAGGCGAGTTGGGTTATGAACAAATGAATGAAAAGAATATGAGCAATGCTTATAGTCGTAGGACTTCCCTGTAAGCAGTGGCGTATTAAGGGAGGGCCAGGCCCCAAGACCCAGCTGTTTTAGGGGTCGATGTTTATAATGATATCAATGATAAATTTGGAATGCTCAACAATATCTCTCAACTAACTTCAGAGGAAGCATCAACAGCAACAAAAAATCTGGCTAGTCCATTACCCAAATGATTTGGAGGACAGCTTCCCATTTGAGTTTCAGCATTTTGTACTGTTTGTCAAACAAAACGCTTTAGCTGGCACTCGCCCATTAGGAGTACTACAGGAAATTCACAAATTGAGGGCTGTTTTCCCAAATGCTTTCATTGCTTATCGCATTTATTTGTGTTTGATGATGTCAAATGCAACTGCGGAGCGTTCTTTTTCTCATTTGAGCATGATTAAAAATGTAAAACGTCAAATGTTAACCCAAAAGAAATTGCAAAGTCTGTCATTGTTATGCATAGAAAACGATATTTTGCAGAATTTAAATACTGAGCTTGTGATTGGAAAATTTAGTGATATGAAGCAGCGCAAAAAAATTTTATAGACTGATGGTGGATGATTTTGTGATCAACTTTTGTACAGTAGATTAGTAGTGGACTGGTAGTTGTGTAATTTGTCTGATGTAATTGTAGCAGCTTGGTATATGTTTAAAACTTGCATTATTTGGTTTAGAAATATATGATTTTATTAATTTACATGACTCGAAGATTTATCTTGTTGAGGGTCCGGAAGAATATTTTGGCCCCATGGCCCCAAAATCCTTAATACGCCACTGCCTGTAAGCCACAACTAGTGAACGAAATTAAGAGCTTCCACTGACTCTCCTTGCCGATGATTAAGTCTGTGGTAGGTGTGTAACTGTAGGACAACAGAGACGTGTCGAAATGCGAGTCATACCCTTTTAATTGGTAGACCATTTGTTTCTGGTGTCATACATTGCATGTAATTATTGCTTAGTTGCATTTTCGGTCAATATTACTGTTATACTCGTAGTTGTGTATGTTTTAGCTTTATCTCTAAATCTTATTAAATAAGATTTACAGAGACTCATCACAAGATAAATTGGAGAAAGATATTAAAAATTGAAAACAATCAAATTGGAAGTTCCGGAAGAGAATTAAAGTACAGGAATACTTCGAAATTCGTCGTTAATTCGTTCCAGAATAACACTACGAAATACGAAACGACGAAATTCGAGGTAGATTATAACATGTTTCAATGAGAAAACATTTTACTGTATTATGTTATTAAACAGATTAATTAATCAAATTCTACTGGTTTTTCGGCAAAATATGTAATATATTGCGTTGGTAAACAGTTGAATTTCGTCAATTTTGATCGTTTTTTTTCACATTGTTTCAAAAAACGACGAATCTGCGAATATGGACGACGAAACTATATGTAGTAAAAGATTGACGACGAATCTGCGAAACGACGAAATTCGAAACGACGAATTTTGAGGTATTCCTGTAAAAACTTTTAATAAGTTTTAAGCCAAATTTATAATTTACTTTATAAATGATAAAAAATTGGGGGACTATTCTCCATTCCTTTCAGTGGCAGAAATGAAGAAAGTTCCTGAGACTGAGTTTGATTTATAGAAACGCAATGTTAATCCCTATAACCCAAAGCATGCCAGATTGGAGTAGAAATCGCTTCAGCTGGATTTATCATAGTTACTAACGGAAGTTTCCATTGGCTAAAGTCACATCGAAAGATTTCGGATGCATCGAGTGACTAATTTTTGCGGTTAAACATTAAGTAAAATTATTTAATCAAGTTGGTGAAATTTTGGTCCAAAACTAAAATGCTTCATATACAGTTTCTAGTCGGGGTCGTTTGTATAGGTACTTGAATTACGTAATCTTAATGGAATATCATATGCAAAATTATTTAAAGAAAAAGGCGTCTCAAAGGGGTTATGTTATATATTAATTTAATATGTAATTTTTCGGGTTTAATTTTATATCAGTTTAATAAAATTAAGAGTCGAAAGTTAAAAAATGTGACTGTTATATCAATAGACCACATAATTTGGGATGTGTTTCTGTTTTCTATTAAACACCTATTTACTGAATTTATTATAATATGTGAAATGTGTATGGAGAGTCAAGAGCTGAATGTGAAGTGAAAAATAGAAGGTTAATGAGAAATCATAAAGAAACCTCGGACGTCTTTCTGTGAATGTGAACATTACATTTTTTTCCATACGGGTTTATTGAAATACATGTCATGGTACTCCACAATAGATTTTACAACATATATGTTTTACAATTTTTTTATATTTATTATATATTAGCTTATGATAATGTGATGCTGAAATAAAATTTGATACTTGTTACATACCATTTTCCAAATCAGTCAAAAATCTAGGTATCACTTTCAATAAACATGTCTTTTGAAGAACATGTAAATACATCGTGTAGAAACGTGAGGATCACTTTAATTTATTTGCAAAAACTAAAACACAACTTTAGTATATCGATGAGAACATTCTAAACAGCCTGATAATGAGTCACACATCCTCCTGTCCTCTCATCTGGAGTAGAGCGTTCCTCAATTTTACTAAAAGGGGTTCAAAAAGGGCAAACTGTGGCATCTAAAGTAGCATGTGGATGTGGAAAGAAAAGCGATCATGCCACTCCTTTTAGAGAAAATTTAGTTTGGCTAAATATAAACTTGAAACGTCAACTTGATATCTGCCCATTTGCATGGTTATGTAGACTACAACTACCTTCCTCACTGGGTGTTACAGTTTGCTTCAAACTATGAATGTCATTCTGACATGAGACTCAGAAAGAATTACGACCTGCAAATATGAATGAGACTATCTTATGCTAGTAGATAACTTTCTTACTCTAATCAAAGAAGCATCATCCCATTCCAGTTTCAAATCTTGCCTAAAAACTCATCTTGGTAATCTTAGCACCGAATTATGCTCAGCCATTCACGAATACCGAGACTGCAGTGGTGCAGTCTTCGCTACCTTCAGTGTTACATAATCTTTGCCTATCGTGTAACCAGTTCAGTGATACGTTGTAATTTTAAGTTACATTTTATGTACATGAGTATATATTTATATGTATATGTGTGTGTGTAGCATTTGATACCGAGTACGCTGTGTATATGATGTTATACAGATGCCCAATTCTTACTTAAAAAATGTATGATATTTCATTTTAAAGCCCGTGAAAGGTTGCTTAACCCTTTAACGCCGACCGTTGCTTTATGGCAACATGAACTTGACAATCGGTTTGGAGTCTTACGATCGGAATTTTGAGCCTTACGATCTGAATATTAGAGGTTATTTTGGCTTGAACAGGAAAAAAATTAAAATTAAAATTTTCATAATTCAAGCATGAAGAGGTTAATGTTGACTTAATTTTATACTAAATTTGCAAGATCTTCAAATATTCTTACACCGATCTACCATTTCCCTGCAAAGTCCACTACATTTTTATATAATATTTATGTTGATTAACTGATGCTTATGTTTTATTTCTTTATGAAAATTATTCGCTTATTTATTTTTTTAATGATTTTATCAGTTCCTCATATTTAATTTTATTCTTTTATGAACCTCTTATGCACGCTTTCATATTGCAATACCTTCTTATTTTAGAAAAATAAACGATTTTTGTGTTTTTATTAAATATCTTTTGTTTTTTCAGCCGAAATCAGCCTGAGGCCGAACATGAACATGAACGTTGCGCATTCCTTGTCTTCCGTAACAGATATTACATACATGATGTAAACTGTAGTAGGTGTTGCGACATTGCGCCTTTGTGCCAGTACAATCCTTTTTCTTATTAGAAAAATGTTTCAGACTAGATTCAGATTTACGTAGATTATAGAATGCAATTATACATGCATATAGATTATACAGAGAGAGTAGTGTGATTTTTCATAGTATTTCATATTTCTGTAATGATTCATTTATGAAGTATAGCACTGTTAATTTGTAAAGCTGTTAATTTTTTAATAATATGGATATGGTACGATTTTTAAATATCTTGATTGAATTATGTCAGTTTTTATTAATTTTATATAATGGGGACTTCATAATTACAAAAAAATATCCTTTCTTCTCTGTTCCGGAGTTTCCAATATTTACATTAAAACGTTTTATTTAACTGATGAAACCATTCAACGAAAGCATAAATGTTATGGTCAGTTGGAATACTAATGCTGAATGGGGATGAATACTGAGCAATGTTGATTGATGTTGTTTTATAAGATCTTACTTTTATTTTGAGAAAATGTACATACAGTAAAATTTTGTGCTACTTTAAAAGTCTTGCATTTTGTGTTTCATTTCTTTCCTTTCAATAAAAATCATTTTCTGCTCAATCAATGCAAACATAATAAGAATGAAAAAAGCAGAAATAATGTCATGATTTCCTTATATTTATGGCAATGAAAAACTTATCAATGTATATTTACTGAAATTCACCATAAAACTGAAATAAAATATTTACAAGTGCTAATAAATTATTATCATATTATTATTAAAAATTCAAATTGGGAGATTGAGTTCTTGCAGCCTTTTTAGCGGTTTGTACATAAATTTGTTAAAAGAGAAAAGCGTCAATAAGTAGTGATAAAAATGTTAGAAGCATTATTTTATATATATATATATATATATATATATATATATATATATGGGATGAATTTCACAATTAAACACGTGAAATGAATGAATGCTGCAAACCCACAAGGACGAGATGTAGCTCTGAATACACGAAAGGCCTTGGAATCGTTTTTCTTTTTCCTTGTGGGTTTGCAGCATATATATATGTATGATGAATAAAACCACGAAGGTTTTATTCATCATAAATATTTTTCACGTGTTACTTTCGTGAAATAATTTTCATATATATAATATATAATATAATATTTGGACTAAGAAAGCGTTTGTAAGTTACAGAAATTACACAAATTGCACTCTGACAAAGAACATAAGGTTCACTGAAGGTTAGCCCAGGAAAGAAGCTAGAAATGAGGACAGAAAAAAAAAGAGGACAGAGCAAATAAAAATAAGAAGTAAGTTGTCATACTATGCCAACACTTATAAATCTGTAAAACTCTATTATGAACTTTATATCTTCAAAATGTACAGTTGCGCTCATTATTCGTAGTACATTCTTGAGAACAGATAGCGACACCTGGCATATATTTGTTGTGTGTACAACAAACGGTTGTAACATTTTATGAATGAATATGGGTGAGTGAGCTGATTGGTTGCTTGACTCATTGCCAAATGTTTTTAGAACATAATTATTTCCATTCATCACTCTGGTGTACATATTATTAAGGAAACATAAATGAATAAGTAAATATAAATTCAAGAAGGGGATATATATTAACAAGGGGATGTCAATGAAGTGAATAAAAAATGGTCTTGTAAAAACTAAAGAAAAACCTTCGGACGTGATGACAGTGTTCATGGTATTAGCAAGCCTGTCATCCTGAACGAATTGAAGTTTCAATGTATAAAAACAGAGGCGTTGGTAGGCATTAGTGCGCCCTGAACAAATTCCAAACTGATTTGTTTATTTTTTTATTTACTTACATTTAATATTGAACATAGATTCAGATATTATTTTGTGTTATAACAAAGACAGCAAAAAGTATTTTCTCTATGTAATAGTGACAATGAAAACTTGATTGTGAATATGAAAGTCAAAAGTAATGTACATTCTGTCCATGCAATATATAGACCACCACTAATATCAATAACTTTTTAATTCACTTAGATAACATGTTATGCAACTTTCATAAATCGAGTGCCATAGTTGCGGGTGACTTCAACTTCAATTTGCAATCTGAAGCAATCTCTCATAAATTTTTAAACTTAATGAATTCTTTCTCTTTTAGTCATTCTATTACCAAACCCACTCGAGTCTGCAGCTATGGCAATCGAATAATAGAATCTACGATTGATAATATATTTGTAAATAGCAATGCCCTCATAAATTCTGGAATTATAACCACTAACATCAGTGATCATTTTCCTACTTACGCTATATTCAATAACATTGTTCAGGTTGCGGACAAAACAACTATTGATTACAGAATATTCTCAGAGGTTAACAAAAGAAAATTTACTGGGGCTGTAGAAAATACTCGACTTGACTGTGACGAACCTTTAAATGACCCAGATCATATGTTTCAGTTCTTCTATGACACCTTATTCCATATTTTTAATATTTGCTTTCCTTTAGGGAGAAAAACAGTTTCGCCCAAAAGTGTCGCAAATCCATGGATCACTCCAGGAATTATCACTTCAATAAAGAACAGAGATAAATTATTCAAATTGCAATTGCAGAGCAAAATTCCTAAAATGCAATATACTCAATACAGAAAAAAATTAACTAAAATAATCAAAATTGCAAAATATAACTATTATAACAATCAATTTTCCAAACATAAAGAATAATGAAAAACACTTGGACAACCATAAACAATCTTCTCGGAAAACAAATTAAGAAAAATTCAATAGAGAAATTAAATGTTGATAATAAAGAAATTACTGATGATACTGTTATTGCAGACTCTTTAAAATTAAATGCACATTTTACTTCAATAGCGGATAAGCTTCGCTCACAATTAATAAATAATGATCACTCACCTCTAGAATATATGCCACCCAGCCCACTAAATTCATTTTCTTTTGTTCCTGCTATCTCTACTGAGGTCCAGAATATTATTGGTAAATTAAAAAATACAAAAAATAACATTCATAACATTCCTGTACCTATATTGAAACTTGTTAAAGATAAGATACCTGTAACTTTGGCTAAAATTATCAATCAAAGTATTTGCAAAGGAATATTCCCATCAACGCTAAAAACTGGTTGTATAACACCCCTTTTTAAAGGGGGTGATCCCACACTAGCAACAAATTACAGGCCGGTGTGTTCATTATCTGTGTTCAGCAAAGTTTTTGAAAAAATTGTAAAAAGTAGAATGCAGCGATATTTAGAATCCTACGATTTATTATCTCCAAATCAATATGGCTTCCGTAATAATAAAACAACGGAAATGGCTATTTTAAATCTTATGGAAAATGTAAATATAGCTAAGGAGAACAAAGAAATAATGATATCAATATTTATGGATTTGAGTAAGGCGTTTGATGTAATAGAGTATAGACCATAATATTCTCCTTAATAAATTATATTGTTACGGCTTTAGAGGAGCAATCAGTGATTGGTTTAAAAGTTATTTGTCCAATAGATATCATTTTGTATCAGTAAATAAGGTTTGCTTAACTAAAGCGCTTGTCAAACATGGTGTGCCACAGGGCTCAGTTCTGGGTCCACTGTTATTTTTTTCATAATGTTTGCAGATGATACAACTGTCGATTTTTCTTGCAAAGATGTTAATCGGGATTTCAACTTGGTTTTAAACAAATTTACATTCACAATATTTTTTATATCGGCATGCAAGTCATTCCATAGTTTCAATCCAATGAAAATGAGTAGTTTTTGAGATGAAGACAATCTAAATTGAGATATAACAAGCTTTGATCTATTTCTGGTCTGATACGAGTGGATTTCTTGATGAGTTACAAAATATCTATTTACCCCATTGCAAATTAATGATTTTGTTCTTACACTTGTAAATAAAAATAAAATGTGCCAGTTTGGTTATATTGTTGAGCTTTAGTAGGTTTAGCTCTTTAAATAATGCACTAGAGTGATCAAGGAAATCAGCATCAGATAATAACCTTATTGCTCGTTTTTGGATGAGAAAGATGCCATTTAATGCGTTGTTAGCGGAGTTTCCCCAAACAAGGGTGCATTATGTTATATAAGGAAGAACAAGAGTATGATAAAGCGTCAATAAAACTTGTTTAGGGACTACATTTCTAAGTTTAAACATTATAGCAACGCTCCTTGAAATCTTTTTCGCGATATAATTTACATGACCACTTCATTGCAAATTCTTATCAAATTCTTATCAAATCTTGCAAATTCTTTCTAGCCAAGAAATTTTCTTACAGTACACTCCTTTATGGCGATTTCATTAACATTAAGTTCATCAAGATATACATTTCTTTTATTCGTAAAAATCATGAAATTTGTTTTACTGGTATTTAGGAAGAGTTTATTGGTGGTCAACCATTTCATTACACTGATGAATTCTGAATTAAATATATTCTTAGCTGTATTAAAAATGGCATACTAACAAAAATCTAGGATTAATATCCACTAATATTGTTTAATATTGTCCATTAATATTGTTTAATATTGTAATACATGTTTTAACTATTAATAATACTTATTTACTTATTTACTTATTATTATTAATTAATAACAACTAGCTGCTTATATTTAATAAGAGCCCAGTAAAGCCTAAAGTTTAAGGGCCAAATTAAATAAAATAAAATAGTCGAGCTTCAAATTATTCATGTCATTATAAATTGGAAAAACGTATTTATTTTATTATTATTAATAAAGGTTATTCTATTCTATTCTATTCTAAAACCTGATATATCTAAATAAATATATAGGCGGTTTATGAATGAAAAAACAATGTTTTGATGCATATTATATTTGAATAACATTATAACATTACCAGATTGACGGGTATCTCTAGGTTTCATACGTCACTGCTTAGAATATCTTCCAATTGGCAAATGGATGACAGCTGAATGGATACGACTAATATGGCATTGTTATATCCGGAGCAAATGCTATTTCTAGATCAGCAACACTGATATAGTAATAAAGAGTCACTGAAAGAAATATTATTTAGAAATGAAGGATGTTTTGTATTGAGGCAGCATCATAAATGCATATAACTGTTTTGTATTAATAAGTTCCAGATTACAACTTAAGTGTTGAACCACTGCAGCTGACACTCTTGCGGGCTCTCACCTCAAAGGAGAGAATTACAGAAAATAAAACTATTACAGTAATTCATATCAATAAACATAGAGCCATTTCAACGAAGATATTTGACAATTTTCCAAAGGTTTTACACATTCATAATTACTATTGTATTTGAAAGATATTTTATACATGAACACGACAAATTTTAAATCTTGTCCAGCCACCGTTGTTGTCTATGACTTCCTGCAGTCGATATGGTACAGAAGCATATTTAGTACGCAGCCATGCTATCTAAAAAAGAGGAAATTCATTTATTACGCCCTGAAAAACAGTGACTAATCTAAACTGAAAGCAGAATTCCTGAAAATGCGGCAAGAACTTATTCTGAAGTTTGAGTTTGCAGAGAAAAAATCGAGACATTTTGGGCAAAAGTGGATGGGGAGAACCTTTTGCTTGCTGAAGAGGCAAAAAAAGTGCTGGTGCCTTTTGCAAAAGTTGTCGTTGTGAGGCAGGCTTTTTAGCAATGATGGTCATAAAGAACAAACTGCGAAATCGGCTGCACACTGAAGGCGATTTATGCTGCGCCTTGATCGAAATTGAACCCAGTATTCGGGCGTTAGTTCAGCAGAAACAGTTGCATTCCTCGCACTGGACTAGTAGTTGGTGGTGACGCGTTTTGCTCGCTTCGTATGTAATGTTGTAGCCGTTCTTTGACCAATATAATATGTGTTTAACTTATACATAAGGCATTGTATATATAGAAATATATGAGTATTATGTTTATAAAAGTTGAATAATTGTTCTCATGCTCAGTAGAATCAAGTTTCCTGTGCTTTTTGCAGGGGGGCGGTAATTTCCATTTGACGATTAACCAAAAGGGGTAAGCACAAAAAAAGTTTAGAAACCGCTGGTGTAGCAGCTTAATGACCATTTCCAAACTGTTCTCGCATTCCAACAATTCCACCTGACTTTTAACATATCACGTAACCACATGACGTCATGACAGAGGTGTTAACAGGTATGGTGACTGAGAATAAGCTCACACTATTCCTGAATCTCATCGAAGCAGCTACTCTGCAGAATGGATTATCATCACCGGAAAATTGCTGGAAGGGAAAGAAATGATCGGCATGAAGGAGAGCGGGCTGTCTCCAACTCAAATTGCAAGAAAATTTAGAATGTCTAGGAACACTGTTTATATATGGTTGAAGAAATGGCAAAAGGAAGGGAATTTACGAGATCACCGCAGAATGGGGAAACCTTGACTGACAACTGCTGCGGATGATCGGAGGATCTGCGATGTTGCCGAAGCCCATCCCTTTATGAATGCTGTTGCCATAAGGGAAAAATTGCAGCATGATGTTTCGACAATGATAGTAAAGCGGCGGCTACATGTAGCTGGGTTACACTATCGGACCCCGGCTATCAAGGAGAAGTTAAATCAACAACATCGAAAAAATAGACTTCGATTTGCTCAGCAACATGTTGACAAAGGACTTGACTTCTGGAGCCGAGTGGTATTTACCGACGAAAACACCTTTTCCTCCACATTCCATGGCCGTCTTCATTGTTGGAGGAGGAATAATACTCGATACACTCAAAAGCACATCTATGAGGAAGCACGTAGCGGTCATGTCACCTGTAACATGTGGGGATAGATTCATCAGTATGGTGTAGGAGAGCTCACCAAACTAGAAGGGAGGTTTACTGCAGACCAGAATATAGAAATTTTCGAAGAGGTTATGCTTCCTTCTGTGCGTGCATATGCTCTGCCATTTTCTGAGCAAATCATTTTTATGCAAGACACGTCCCCAATTCACACGGCAACGATCGTCACACGCTGGTTCTCTGAGCAAAGAAATATCGACCTTCTGGATTGGCCGGGTAAGGGTTGTGATATGAATCCCATCGAGAATATATGAGCCAATATTGTAAATGTGTGGGAACCAGCAGAGGAACGAACAACGAACCAGCTTTTAGAACACACACATTTAGTTAGTGGGAGATGCTGAGGAAGAATCAACAGCTAGAATATAATCATGTTGCTTCTGTACCACATCGACTGCAGGAAGTCATAGACAACAACTGTGGCTGGACAAGATATTAAATTTGTTGTGTTCCTGTATAAAATATCTTTCAAGTACAATGGTAATTAAGAATGTGTAAAACCTTTGGAAAATTTTCAAATATCTTCTTTTAAATGACACTTTGTTTATTGATATGAATCACTCTAATAGTTTTATTTTCTGTAATTCTCTCCTTTAAGGTGAGAGACCGCCAAGAGTCACAGCTGCAGTGGTTCAACACTTAAGTCGTAATCTGGAGCTTATTAATACAAAACAATTATATGCATTTATGATGCTGCCTCAATATAAAACATTCTTCATTTCTAAATAATATTTCTCTCAGTGACTATTTATTACTATATCAGTGTTGCTGATCTAGAAATAGCATTTGCTCCGGATATAACAATGCCATACCAGTAGTATCCATTCAGCTGTCATCCATTTGCTAATTGGAAGATATTCTAAGCAGTGATGTATGAAACCTACAGATACCCATCAATCTGGTAATACTATAATGTTATTAAAATTGAATATGCATCAAAACATTGTTTTTTCATTCATAAACCGCTATATATGTATTTATATATATATATGGGAATGAACTCAGAATGGTTCCCTGAGTTTTCTTATGATACACACAGACCGTGCATGGAACAAGGAACTCTTCTGGGATAATTAAATCCACTATAGTCCGAATAAGTAATGGTAAATGACAAATACCATAGTTTTTCTTTTTCATGATGCAAGCCCGACGTGGGCAACGGGTCTCTCGCAAAGAGGTCCCATAAATATAGCTTCCCTCACCAGCTATCTGCAAAGCAGACAGGATCCAGCTTTGGGACATGGATCTAGGGTTTAAAGCAGCCTAGTCCCACTACATTTAGAACCTCAATATAAGTAAAAGACTCGTTGCATTCACGTCGGATTGAATAAATCAGAGAAAAAGGGGTAACTATTATATTTTTAGCCAAAACCAAAACTTAAACCTCAACTGGCAGAATTGAGCGTCCACTTTTCAAGGCACATAACATGTCCGTTTCATGATGGGAATGAACTCAGAATGGTTCCCTGAGTTTTTTTATGATACACACAGACCGTGCATGGAACAAGGAACTCTTCTGGGATAATTAAATCCACTATAGTCCGAATAAGTAATGGTAAATGACAAATACCATAGTTTTTCTTTTTCATGATGCAAGCCCGACGTGGGCAACGGGTCTCTCGCAAAGAGGTCCCATAAATATAGCTTCCCTCACCAGCTATCTGCAAAGCAGACAGGATCCAGCTTTGATCCATGTCCCAAAGCTGGATCCTGTCTGCTTTGCAGATAGCTGGTGAGGGAAGCTATGTTTATGGGACCTCTTTGCGAGAGACACGTTGCCCACGTCGGGCTTGCATCATGAAAAACAAAAACTATGGTATTTGTCATTTACCATTACTTATTCGGACTATAGTGGATTTAATTTTCCCAGAAGAGTTCCTTTTTCCATGCACGGTCTGTGTGTATCATAAAAAAACTCAGGGAACCATTCTGAGTTCATTCCCATCATGAAACGGACATGTTATGTGCCTTGAAAAGTGGACGCTCAATTCTGCCAGTTGAGGTTTAAGTTTTGGTTTTGGCTAAAAATATAATAGTTACCCCTTTTTCTTTGATTTATTCAATCCGACGTGAATGCAACGAGTCTTTTACTTATATTGAGGTTCTAAATGTAGTGGGACTAGGCTGCTTTAAACCCTAGATCCATGTCTCAAAGCTGGATCCTGTCTGCTTTGCAGATAGCTGGTGAGGGAAGCTATATTTATGGGACCTCTTTGCGAGAGACCCGTTGCCCACGTCGGGCTTGCATCATGAAAAGAAAAACTATGGTATTTGTCATTTACCATTACTTATTCGGACTATAGTGGATTTAATTATCCCAGAAGAGTTCCTTGTTCCATGCACGGTCTGTGTGTATCATAAAAAAACTCAGGGAACCATTCTGAGTTCATTCCCATCATGAAACGGACATGTTATGTGCCTTGAAAAGTGGACGCTCAATTCTGCCAGTTGAGGTTTAAGTTTTGGTTTTGGCTAAAAATATAATAGTTACCCCTTTTTCTCTGATTTATTCAATCCGACGTGAATGCAACGAGTCTTTTACTTATATTGAGGTTCTAAATGTAGTGGGACTAGGCTGCTTTAAACCCTAGATCCATGTCCCAAAGCTGGATCCTGTCTGCTTTGCAGATAGCTGGTGAGGGAAGCTATATTTATGGGACCTCTTTGCGAGAGACCCGTTGCCCACGTCGGGCTTGCATCATGAAAAAGAAAAACTATGGTATTTGTCATTTACCATTACTTATTCGGACTATAGTGGATTTAATTATCCCAGAAGAGTTCCTTGTTCCATGCACGATCTGTGATATATATATATATATATATATATATATATATATATATATCAGGTTTTTGCTCTGTCTTTGTTATAACACAAAATAATATCTGAATCTATGTTCAGTATTAAATGTAAGTAAATAAATAAACCAATGAATTTGGAATTTGTTCAGGGCGCACTAATGCTTACCAACGCCTCTGTTTTTATACATTGAAACTTCAATTCGTTCAGGATGACAGGCTTGCCTATACCATGAACACTGTCATCACGTCCGAAAGTTTTTTTTTTTTAGTTTATGCAAGACCATTTGTGGATCTTCTCCAGGATCTTTTCCAAATGGACGACCCCACGGGATTTAGCTGAAAATTTGTATACTAATAAATTTTTATATTCTAATAACGAAAATTACTTGATTTTCCTGGAGAAATATGCGCAACATACGAAAAAATTTGCATTTATATGCGTACTAGTTTGCATGGCGCATGACCATTACCTAAATTATGTGGTTATGTAGTGGGTTTTACAAAATAAAACGCAGATAATATCCTTCATTTATTAAAATTTACAATATTTAATAATATTTTAATAAATAAATCTTCATTTGCATACCTTTTTCTCCATACGAACTCGCATAAACAGTAATTTTTGTTGTTGTTATTAATGTTTATTTGTTGGCTGCTTAGACCTAGTTTAGTCTGAATATTATTGTTGTAGTGTGAGCATATGATAATGCAGTGCTGTGCTCTATCTACTTGCGAGTTGCCCACGGTCAATTGAATGCCCAGTTAGGTAAATTGAATGTCAGGTTAGGTCGGATCTTTTCGGTTTGACGGCCTGTAATATTTTTTAACATTACTTGTTTTTTATTGTCCAGTTTTAATCAAGGGTTTCAAAAATAACATTCATGTTTTAGAGAAACAAATAGTGAGGCAGTTATACATTTTAGTTTAGAGAATATCATACACGCTTTAAGATTCCAAAATCCCTGAAAGTTTTAGGTCAACTGTACGCTCATGACGATTGGTTAGGTTAAGTCATGATATTTTTGTTTGTTTTGACAGTAAACTAACGAAAATATCATGACTTAACCTAACCAATCGTCAAGGGCGTACAGTTAACCTAACCGGGCATTCTGTTAACCTAACTGGGCATTCATTTAACCTAACCAGTTGGTAAAGTCTAGAATTTGACGGTGCCGTAGCCATGACTCGTTCTTTCAGCCGGCAGTCAAACCAAAAAGATCCCAATAAGGTTTAAAAATATATATTTTGAATTTGTTAAATTGCATATAACTGCCTCACTATTTGTTTCTCTAAAACATGAATGTTATTTTTGAAATCCTCGATTAAAACTGGACAATAAAAAACAAGTAATGTTAAAAAATATTACAGGCCGTCAAACCGAAAAGATTCGTTAGGTCAATTGAGTGCCCGGTTAGGTCAACTGTGCGCCCTTGACGACTGGTTAGGTTAAGTCGTGATATTTTCGTTAGTTTTAACGAAAATATCACTATTTAACCTACCCAATCGTCAAGGGCGTACAGTTGACCTAAGCGGCCATTCAATTGACATAACCGGGCATTCAATTAACCTGGGGCCACACAGCGACCTCGTATCCAGCGTCATGAGCGGTGTAAACTAGATAACGGTTATGCGCCATGCAAACTATCATATTTTCCATTTGGAAAAGACCTCTTGGTAATTATTGACTGTTTCACCAACACTGAAATTAATATCGGAAAAACATTTTTCTAATATAGTGTGATGTGTTCTGTTCAAATATGACCTTCATATCTTGCGCAAATGAACCGGAACAAAGTTATGAAACATTAAAGTTTTCCTATGTTTTGGTTCATTTTCGCTAGAAATGAAGGTCATATATGAATAGGCTGACCATATTACCTTGAGACAAAAACGGGACATTGGGATGGTTATGAATAATAATTTATGATTGAACCAATATTAAAGTATATTTATAGTTTTTATTAAAAACGGGACAAAATTGACATTTTTATTAAAACGACGGGACGGCCAGGAAATATAAAACAAACGGTACTGTCCCGTTCAAAACGGTACGTATGGTCAGCCTATATATGAACCAAACACACCAAAATACATTAGAAAAATGTATTTTGGATATTAACAAAAACCAAACGGGCTAGGTCAACTGTATGCCCTTGACAACTGGTTAGTTAAGTCGTGATATTTTCGTTAAAACTAACGAAAATAACACAACACAACTTACTAACCAAGTCACAAGCAGTCACAGTCAGAAACAGTTGAACAAGTACTATATATTGAATTGCCATTAAAAACTGACTAAAAAAATATATATCTTATCTTGTGCAAATTTGTTCAAATGTACTTTTTTAATAAAATATATTTCCTGTTTTGGCTATAATGTACTTTTTTTCATAAAATATTTTGCCTGATTTGGCTATTTTTTCGCTATTCTGTTGACTTAATTAGTTTAGTGTTTTCTGTTCTGGCTATTTTTTCGCGACTAAATTTTTTTAGTTTGGTGAGTTTTGTGCTAGCAGTATGACGTTAGGTACGAGGTTAGGTTAGGTTAGGTTAGGTTAGGTTAGGTTATTCGTTTTTCGTTTTCACTCCCAGTGTGGTTTCATAATGAAAGCAAACTTTTCTGATTAATTTTGAGGTTTTTTACACGTTTCCTGTGGTAATGCGTCGTTTACGAGATCTCGTAACATGAACATATCCTATATGTTTGTTACGATATCTCAGAAACTATGCATTTGCACAGGAAACCAAAGGCAGATTCGCGGAAAGCACCTCAAAATTTACCAGAAAAGTTTGCTCTCATTATAAAACCAGACTGGAAGTAAAATCCAATATTTACCGTGATATTTTCGTTAAAACTAACGAAAAATCAATTAACCGGGGGCAACTCGCAAGTAGATAGATCACAGCACTGCATTAGCATATGCTCACACTACAACAATATATTCGGACTAAACTAGGTCTAAGCAGCCAACAAATAAACATTAATAACAACAACAAAAATTACTGTTTATGCGAGTTCGTATGGAGAAAAAGGTATGCAAATGAAGATTTATTTATTAAAATTTTATTAAATATTGCAAATTTTAATAAATAAAGGATATTATCTGCGTTTTATTTTGTAAAATCCATTACATAACACTACATAATTTAGATAATGGTCATGCACCATGCAAACTAGTGCGCGTATAAATGCAAATTTTTTCGTATGTTGCGCATATTTCTCCAGGAAAACCAAATAATTTTCGTTATTAGAATATAAAAATTTATTAGTATACAAATTTTCAGCTAAATTCCATAGGGTCGTCCATTTGCAAAAGATCCCCATTTTTTATTCACTTCATTGTTAATATATATCCCCTTCTTGAATTGTATTTTATTATTTAGTTATGTTTCCTTAGTAATACAGTATGTAAACCAGAGTGATGAATGGAAATAATTATGTTCTAAAGACATTTGGCAATGAGTCAACAACCAATCAGCGCTCATTCACCCAGATTCATTCATAAAATATTTCAACCGTTTGTAGTTCACACAACAAATATTGTATATGCCAGGTGTCGCTATCTGTTCTCAATAGTGTCCTGCGAATAATGAGCGCAACTGTACATTAATAAAAATTATACATCAACTTACAGTTCGGACAGTTGATAATTCTCTTTAAAACCTACCTTTCTGCACTGAAAAAAATGGATCACCTGAAGATCAGGGCCCCGAGCCTTCTTTAGTTAGCTTTATAAGGCTAAATAACGAAAATATCACGACCTAACCTAACCAATCGTTAGGTCAACTGTACGCCCTTGACGATTGGTTAGGTTGGGTCGTGATATTTTCGTTAGTTAGCTTTATAAAGCTAACTAAAGAAGGCTTGGGTCCTGATTTTCAGGTGATCCAAAAAATTTCACATCACAAAATTGTTAACCAGGTTAACAGTCGCATCCAATTCCAAAAATGAATTTGTTATTTGATCTAAAAGAATTGTAACTATAGTCATTAAACCTTAAGTAGTTAATTTGCAGGTCATCTTTGGACGGACCCGTCACTTTGCGATGCAAAATAAATTAACTTATTTAATTTTTTTGAAACACGTCAAATGACTAAATTACTCGTTCTACTTTTATATGAGTTGACTATTTCATTTTATGGTTTATTTAGTAAATAGCCTAAATTTTGAAAAGCGAAACGTATCGCATAGCTAATGGCGCGTTCATGATAGAAGAGTAACTAGTTTTATATTCAGGTTAGCTACTAAAATGACTATAAACAAATTCCTATCACCTGAAGATCAGGGCCCCCATGTATTCTTTTTTTGCTTTACAATACCAAATGTGTAATTATAAATTACAAATTATAAATTATATTTTCGTCAACTGTACGCCCTTGACGATTGGTTAGGTTAAGTCGTGATATTTTCGTTAGTTTTAACGAAGATATCATTTGGTAATTGAGGCTGGGAGCCCTGATCTTCAGGTGATCCACAAATTCTAACACAAAAAAGGATCACCGGAAGATCAGGGCCCCAAGCCTCAATTACGAAATGACATCTTCGTTAAAACTAACGAAAATATCACGACTTAACCTAACCAATCGTCAATGGCGTACAGTTAACCCAACCGAGCAGTCAATTTAATTTATTATATTTGGTACTGTAAAGCAAAAAACAAGAATACATGGGAGCTCTGATCTTTAGGTGATCCGTAAAAAATATAAAAGAAGAAATATGCCATTTGTTGAAAAAAATGTCGTATTGTTTTTATTGTATAAACGGAGAGACACTTATTAAAATTAACTTATATTTTCAGGCAAAAATCAGTAATTTAATTTAAACTAATTTGAAAACTTTTAAGTGAAATGCGCGTATTATTATGTTAGTTATAATAATTACCAAATTACCTTACATTGGCTTATTAAATGGATCACCTGAAGATCAGGGCCCCCAGCCTTCTTTAGTTAGCCTTATAAGCTAACATATTATAAGCAATATGTTAAAGTGATATACACTGGGAAGCAATATATTAAAGAGAGGTTCCTGGGAAGCAATATGTTGAAGTGATCCTAATATTGCATTGACCAGTAACTAAGAATTAATGACTTTATTTGACCACCTTGATAAGGAAATACAATGCATCTAACTACCTTTACATATTTCACAAAAGTAATCTGACCATGTGTATGTATAAAATATATAGGTATATACTATTTTAGTGACCCTTGCATTATGAAAATATATACTACAAATGTAACCAAATAACAATTTAATGGGATCACCTGAAGATCAAGGCCCCCAGCCTTCGTTAGCTTTATAAGGCTAACTAACGAAAATATCACCACTTAACCTAACCAATCGTTAGGTCAACTGTACACCCTTGACGACTGGTTAGGTTAAGTCGTGAAAATATCACGACTTAACCTAACCAGTCGTCAAGGGTGTACAGTTGACCTAACGATTGGTTAGGTTAAGTGGTGATATTTTCGTTAGTTAGCCTTATAAAGCTAACGAAGGCTGGGGGCCTTGATATTCAGGTGATCCCATTAAATTGTTATTTGGTTACATTTGTAGTATATATTTTCATAATGCAAGGGTCACTAAAATAGTATATACCTATATATTTTATACATACACATGGTCAGATTACTTTTGTGAAATATGTAAAGGTAGTTAGATGCATTGTATTTCCTTATCAAGGTGGTCAAATAAAGTCATTAATTCTTAGTTACTGGTCAATGCAATATTAGGATCACTTCAACATATTGCTTCCCAGAAACCTCTCTTTAATATATTGCTTCCCAGTGTATATCACTTTAACATATTGCTTCCCAGTGTTAATCACTTTAACATATTGCTTTCCAATATTTAGGATAAGGAGTTTAAAAAATAAATCGTTATTTGACGAATGGTTATTGCTTTTAATGCATACATTAGTTATTTTTTGAATAATTGTAAATTAAACATGGCGGGCAGACCTATAATTGAATGCCTGGTTAGGACAACTGGATGCCCGGTTAGGTTAATTGAATGGCCAGTTAGGTCAACTATACACCCTCGACGATTGGTTAGGTTAAGTCATAATATTTTTGTTTAAACTAACGAAAATATCATGACAACCTAACCAATTGTCAAGGGTGTACAGTTGACCTAACCGGGCATTCAATTGACCTAACCAGACATTCAATTAACCTAACTTTGATATACTGTACCTAACCAATCATCAAGGGTATGCAGTTGACCTAACCGGGCATAAAATTAACCTAACCGGGCATTCAATTATAGGTCTTAATTGTAGGCTCCTAGATTACCAACCTCTTTCTAACCAACCAACCTTTCTCTTTTTAACATATTGCTTCCCAGTGTTAATCAATTTAACATATTGCTTCCCAGGAGGAATCACTTTAACATATTGCTTCCCGAATGCTTTGGGAAGCAATATGTTAAAGTGATCCCACAATAGAATCAGATGAGTTTCTGGATGCAGCTCCAAAGCCACGAACGAGAGATGTAGGAATGCAGATGTCCCACTTTCTAATTGACCGCCTGCTTTCTTTGGCAAAATTCTCTGTCTCTGTCTCCACCCTCTCCCTTTCTCTCTGTCTCCCCCCTCTCCCCCCTCTCTCTCTTTCTCTCTCCCCTCCCCCCTCTCTCTCTCTTTCTCTCTCGCTCTCATACGGATCTGTTCCATTTTAAAAGAACTTATTCAATACCTCGCGAGTTTTAATAATTGTAGGCTCCTAGATTACCAACCTCTTTCTAACCAACCAACCTTTCTCTTTTTAACATATTGCTTCCCAGTGTTAATCAATTTAACATATTGCTTCCCAGTGTTAATCAATTTAACATATTGCTTCCCAGTGTTAATCAATTTAACATATTGCTTCCCAGTTATTAATGGTAGCTTTATTTTTTGCGATTTAGTAAAATTTATTTTATGTTAATATACTTTTTAGCGTAATTTAGGTTATGCAGAACACAAATAAATTAGTATAGGACAGTAATTATTAGATTAAATACAATATTTTGCCACTTTAAAAGTTATTGTAATTAATTCCCAGAGTGTTTCTTCAATATTTTGATAATTTTGCATCGCTAAATTAAAAGTCTTCTAATTTTGAAATTAGCGACACAGACTCTGCGCAGTTTAGTGTGCTCTCAGCCTCGATAGGGGAAGGTTCATTTTAACGCTGTTCAATTATATTTTTACTTATATATTTCCAATTTGAGAGGATGGTTAAGACATGCGAGTTCTCTAGCCACGAGTTAGTAGAATTGTCTGCTCTTGTTAAAATGGATAATTAGTCCAATACAAGTATTGCAAAAATGCTGAAGATAAATGAAGGTACAGTCAGATACCATAAGAAACGTATTGCCGAGGAAGTACATGTAAGTTAGTCGGAACTAGAAGAAAGGTTTTGTCAGAGCGTGTTGTAAGGCATCTAAAATTTCTGGCTTTGAAGAATAAATTTATGAATCAAATGACTTGAGCAAAGAATTATTGAAAGCGGGAGAAACAAAAGTTAGTGTTGATACAGTAAGAAGAAGGTTAACAGAAAATAAAATATTTGCTAGAGTGAGTAAGAAAAAACCTTTATTGTCAAAGAAGAATGTGATAGCACGATTAGAATTTGCTATTCAACACAAAGATTGGGATGCTGAGAACTGGTCGAAAATTGTATGGAGTGATGAAAGCAGAGTCGAAATATTTGGTAGTGCTAAAAGGAGGAAAATTGTTAATAGACAATTTGGTAAAGAATACAAGAATGAATGCCTTATTCTGACGGTGAAAAAGGGAGGTGGGGGAATCAATGTGTGGGGCTGCTTCTTATCAAAGGGAGTTGGAAAATTACACCGTATCACTGGGAATGAAAATGGACACATGGATCGATATGTATTCAAACATGTACAGTATTCACTAATATTGCAATCCCAGCTGCTAAAGAACTTCATGCCGATTATGCAACCTTCATATTTCAACAGGATAATGATAATAAGCATAGTGCTTGAAGAAGAAGGGTTTAAAATGCTAGGATGGCATCTCAGAATCCAGATTTGAATCTTATTGAACATCTTTGGGATGAGCTCGATAGAAAAGTAAGAACAAGAGAAGATAAGGCAAAAAATAAAGATTTATGTAGAGTTCTTCAAGAAGAGCGTATAAAATCAGTCCTGAATCGTGCACGAAGTTGGTTGACTCACTGCCTCGGCGTCTTGAACTAGTTCGAAAGAACAAGGGTCGCCATACAGGATACTAATTTTCATAAGTTTTATAAATAAATTTTTACAAGTATGGTATTTTTCTTTTATTAACCTGTCTTATTATACATACATTTTTATTCCAAATATATTACAACTTACGATTCGTAAATACTTTAGCGGGCCAGTGTATATATAAAAAATTTATTCTGTCCTACTCATCTTGATGATGATGTAGTGACCCGCGGCTCAGATCATAGATTCTCCTTTTAAGTGGAGCCTAACCTAACCTAACGTAACCTAACCTATGGTTCAGATCATAGATCCTCATTGTAACTGGAAACTAACCTAACCTATCTCATCTTGATGATGATGTAGTATCCCGCGGTTCAGATCATAGATTCTCCTTGTAACTGGAACCTAACCTAACCTAACCTAAAAGCCTAAGAAAGAATATAAGGAAATCTAGCCTAAAAAAGTACTTTTCTCTAACTAATGGTTTATAAATAGATTGTCTCTAGGTCTGGTCTTTCTTAGGAACCTAACCTAACGTAGGTCTGGGTAGTAGTTGGACGGGAGACCGTGTTCAGATGATGTAGCGACCCATGGTTCGGATTCCATAACCAATGTAACTTAACCTAACCTAAACCATGTCCAAAATGGAAAATCTGAGGATAAAGCTGTGAGGTGTATGAGTGCAAAGAGACCGACGTTTGTTTTTATTTATTAATACAAACAAATTACATAAATTAGAAATATACAGTATTATAATAGTTCAAATGAAATCAAATAAGCACAAATAAAGTATTCACACTCATCTTCTGAACAAAAAAATCGTGCCAGGATTGCAAGAATATTAGCATTGTGGAAATATTTCAAATCTTATATAATAATGAAAAATTAAAATCTTATATAATAAAGCAAAATACTTGACGGCACCTGTGATAGAGCGTGTGAGTGGGAAATTCACTCAATCACCTTGAGATGTGAGCACTGAAAATAAATCTGCAGAGAGAATAAGCCAAATTTGATAAAGACACCATTATTCGTGAAGGTGACCAATCAGGACTTCACTGCCCAAAGCGTGGGTCCGTTATATCGGTGCTACGACAGCTAATTGGCACACACATTTAACATATCCCTCCCAGTTACATTGACAACCAATCAACAAACTTCCGAACCATCTGCTAGTCTTCTGGCGGTGGTGTTTGCAATTGGAAATAATGCATATAAAAGGAAGTAATTTCAGCTGTAACTGACAGCAGTTATTTTACCAGAGAATAAACACACGCATCATGAGTCAGTCACAACTTTACAGTTTACTGGCTTTATATGAAGATGGAGACATTGCCGCAGCGGCTACAATTAGTCATTTTAACGCAACCGATCAAAAAGGATTATTTTCAACGCAAACAATTGAGAACATTTGCATTGATGCTCCTTACGATCCGGCGCAAGGGAATGCAGTTGAAATGTGAGTATAAATTTTATGTACCTGTATTTTTTTTTTTTTTTTTGGCCTATATTTAGTCGCGAGCTTGTTATTTATTTTAGTGTTCCTGATGATGTTATTAGGCGAATGCTCTTGAGCACCGTTCTCTGTTTCCTTCATGATTATTTCATTATATATATATATATATATATATATATATATATATATATATATATATATATGTACTCTGTATGTGTTTTTTCTTTGAAAAGCAAATGGGTTTTTATTAAAAAAGATTCAGAAAAATGTATAAACTAGTCAAATTAATTTAAAATTATCGTTTCTCTTTAAAGGGCCGATGAGAAGCTGACTCGCGTTATACAATCTTTTCGTGACAGCATTGAAGAAACGCATGTCGTGGAACTGAATACGGAGGTAGAAATTTTACCGCGCATTCAACCCAGCGATTGCCACATCATCACCGAAGTAATGTTTTTTCTTATTCTTATGTATCGGGTAAGAGCTTTTTTTTTACATGTTTCGGGTAAGAAGACTCAATGTATTTTCATCAATTTATTAAATTATAGAAATCATGTTTTATAAAATAGTACAATTTTTATATCCATCTTAAATGAGCTACAAAATTAGTTTCCGTTACATTTTAAATAAGCTACACAATACACAAACTAACATTATTGGAGACAACATTGACACAATTATTCATTTTAGATATACGAGCAAAGCACCATACAACACATTGAGTGCGTACAAATGGGAACCTTTTTATATCTGTCTGCATACCATATGATGATTCCGGTCAGTGTGACACGGGTCGAATAATTTTTTTAAAATTATAAATTCATAACCACGTGACATGTGTATGAGAAATGAAAGGCAATACATACCACATACGTTACTAAAATACCCCTGGAATCGATAGGGATTCCAGACAATTTCAGGAATTTGTAGTTGTTCGAGAAACTTTACAATAATAACGTTATTCCATGGATGAATTCCGAATGAATTAAAACAGTAAAGGCTGTCCCTATTTTTAAAGTCGATAGCTATCCAATGAATCTCTTCACCACTAATAACATCGGTATTCACAAAAAGATCACCACATTCTCTCGTAGTTGGCAATTTCAATGTTTCATTCTTCGCAAACACACCGATAAATTTGGAGCGCGTGATTCGTTTACTATTCATTACTCTCTGAAGTGTATTAGCATCCATTTTAAATCTGTTAACTTCTATTAGGGTTTGTGACTCGAGGTATACTAGTATATTAATAGGCGCGTCTATCGGCTTGGCGAATTACAATCTGACTGAGATGTTTATCCTCTGTTGTGGACTCAAGTGTGTATTTACACTAGTAGATAAGTCAGGTGTGATGTCAAACGGATAAAGGTTAAATTGATCAATGAATTCTTTCTGCGTTACCCCAATCCCGAGTTCATCTCAAGCACCAGCAATATTGGCCAGTTTAATATATGCTCTCGTGCAAAGCGGGAACACAGCGTCTGATGAATAATCCGCATCCATAACCCAGCACAACGCAACGCCATTGACGTATAGGGTTATATTTTTAAGGCCGAAGTTCTCGATTTTAAAGGCATTCTTTTTATATTTTCCATTCACCGAAGCGTTTTCTGGCATTCCAATTAATGCCAAACGGATAAAGGTTAAATTGATCAATGAATTCTTTCTGCGTTACCCCAATCCCGAGATCATCTCAAGCACCAGCAATATTGGCCAGTTTACTATATGCTCTCGTGCAAAGCGGGAACACAGCGTCTGATGAATAATCCGCATCCATAACCCAGCACAACGCAACGCCATTGACGTATAGGGTTATATTTTTAAGGCCGAAGTTCTCGATTTTAAAGGCATTCTTTTTATATTTTCCATTCACCGAAGCGTTTTCTGGCATTCTAATTAATATCCTTTTAGATAGAACTCCCATGGCCACGTTTTCTCTCTGTTTCGAGGCCAACCCTGCTGGCACCGTGTATAGTTTGATCTGTACTCTGTTAATTGGGTATTTTTCTGTGGCATGTAGTAAATTTTTTTCATTTTCCATTTCTTTAGGTGAACTTAATTTCACACGGCGTACGCGAAGGTATGTTTCCATAATATGAATCACATAGGGCTTTGCATCCTCTTCTTGATCAGGCCACAGATTTAAACAAATCTCAGGATTCGTACGGAGTGAGCTTTATTTTCATATCCACCCTATTCACAAGCAACTTCTGGAATGTGAAGTCTGCATGCAGGCGTCCAAAACACTCATATATCTTCTTTTTAGGATTTTTAAATTTGTCCTTTATACTACTTTCGTCTTTAGTCTGAGAATAGCCCTTGGCAGTTAAAAGGTATCCTTCGCTTCTTTGGAAAAGTTCAGCACATTTTCCAAGTAGGTTAGTAAGTGATAGTACCCCGTTCCTACCGAGATGTTGACCTGATTTAAATATACATCACACTGGTTGAATATGGAGTGCAGAAAGTTTGTTTTAGGGAATACAGCATATTTGTCATCGCAGTTCCTTCCATCAGAATGGGCTATACGTAGTTTAGCATACAAGTGCACACAGCTTCTATAGGAGCACTGGGGGCACTAATTGTGTTTAACGGATTAATTGTAATAAAGTCACTGTGCTCAATAGAAACTTGAGTTAGGGGCATTTCAAAAAGGTACAGCTCCGATTTACTACCCTTTGGACTATAGGGATGGATGAAGCGTGCCATGACGAGTCAGAAATAATGCCACCTCTCTCGACAAGTAGTAAACAGTCTATGATTCATGAAAGCAATGTCCTTACCTTATATCAGTAAAAAAAAATGGTGAACCATAGGTTTCATTCGTTTAAAACACTAGTACTTTTTGATGCCCTTTTACGTTTAACGCCACGTGCTGGTCACCTCTTCCTCCGGACAGGCATCTTATTCTTCCCACCACCACGCATTTTTCTCTTTGCATATTTGATGATTTCGTCCCATATACGCTTTAAGTGTTTTTTTAGAGCTTCTTTAAGTTTGGTCCCCGCCATTATGTCTTCTGCTGTTGAGATCTGATTGTAGCGCTTTCCTCCCGAGATATCTGGCACCCCTCTTCAGGAAGGGGATGTATTATGGTTCAAAAAATGGACCCAATTCACTCCCACGCTGGTATCTCACACCTCGATAGAATGTGAAAGGCTTTCGTTCCATTATAATTCAGTGCGTCGAAAGTGCAGCTTCACTGTTGAGCTCCCATCACCGAATGGGAAACTTTTTCTCTCAATCGTTCTTATATATATTGAGATATTGGTTAATAGATTAATCGCGACATTCACATAATGGGGTTTGTCATATGTAATGCTCAAACTCCTCCCTCTATGATTGGGAATGTGAGCAATGAGCAGCAGGCGTGCCTGGGTATCCCCAACAAACTGGTGCTCCACTATATTGCTGTAAATATAGCACATGTCTGGGGGTTTATACCCATCAACCATTTTCTCCAATTTCAACGTGTTGTGCCTCGTGAAATGTATCTCTTTGGATGGCAACTCCATATCGCCCCTTGGTTATAATTTTGAATACTCCTTTGTCTTTAATATTTCTGTTAGCCTGTGATTTTAGGATCAGAGTATATGCATGGGGATCTTTGTTTACGATTTCATATACTGAATCATCCGTAAGATTAGAGGTTTTTAAAATTACGTTTAAGTCTCTCACAACATCCTCGGCCGTACCATAGTGGCCCGGGCCTAGTGTTACTACTGTAGTGTAATACATTGCAACCCCACTCAGGACGCTACGCATGGTTTCATCCCGAGTTAACCCTGCCTTTACTCACTCAATACAGTCTCTAAGAACCGTAAAAACGGTTTCTTTATTATCATTACTTAAAAAAAGGGTATCCAACTGAATTTCGCATATTCCAACCTCATACGTATCATGACCCAACTCAATGGGGCCATCGAGTTCTGTTACAAAGTTGGCAAGGGTGTTGTTAGGGTGTACAAACAGAAAAAGAGGACGGGAGTGTGACGTAAAAATGTTTAGGTGCCATATTGCATACTATTTAAGCTTCATTATTGCATCAGCTTTTACATAGGTGTTGAAGCTTTCTGGGTACCCCAACCATTTCACCAGGTACAGTTTTCGCTTTCTTGAGCCTTTGCTTCCTAAAATTTCTTCAATTTTAAACACGTTTTTTTCTAAATCAAATGTCACTTTCTGCAACTCTTTGCGGTAAAAGCCAACTGCGATTTCTTCCACATTCAAATCTTCAACGTAATAAAGCATTATCTCGCCTTTAGGTCTCATAGCCCTAACTTTAAAAATCTCACGTATCCAAACTTGCTCAAATATCTTCGCGAATTTTTTTCACGAAAGCGATAGCCTTACATAATCTTTGACTTTGAAACGCCCAGTGTTGCGATGATGTTCTACGAATATCTCTACACATCAGGCTCTATGCGCGTACCTCTTTCTAAAATCTCATTAGTTGTTTTCCCAGTCGTGCGATGGTGTGATCGGTTGTATGATGAGGACAATGATTCCAGAATATCTATATATCTGCATGTGTTTTTATGTGTAAAATAGCGGTGTATGTGTTCCTTTATGGTACGTTGAACTCTATCAGCTAAAGAGCCCTTATGTATACATGTTCTGAAAAGCTCGGCCTATAAATTCTTTCCCCATATCCGTACGAAAATAGCCAGGAACCCGGTTTTCTTTCAACATCAATGTTTTGGTGGATTTAGCAACTGTTTCAGGCGATTTATTTTTTAGAGGAATTAGCCACAGATATCTAGAGAATACATTTATTATGAATAGGATGAAGCGGTAACCATCGTTATACACTGAATATCTTTGCATGTCTGTTAAATCTGCTTGCCAAATAGAGTCAATCGATGCGGCTGTTGTCTTGGCTGATTTAAACCTCTTTCTTACAGGCTTATGAAATGTATAAGTGTACTGCTCCAGCAAAAACCTCTCAACATCTTTTTCCCCTACTCCATCTTTGTAAACACTTCTGTATAGTCTATCTACGCCTCCGTAAGGGGCTGGGCTAGAAATGTCATAATAACATTTTCTTAATATGTTAGCCATTTGTGTATTTTAGAGGCATGTGGAGAGGTTTGAGGCCTCTTCTTTCTCCTCTTCAGAGGTGCTACCGCTGGGGGTGATGACGTTCTCAGTTGTGGCACATGCGAGGCATGTTCCAAGTCTTTTAACCTGTTCAAATTTCCTATCAACGTTTTAGGGACATTTATTTGTTGTAGTCTTTCTTGCTTTAATATGCTTCCATCCTGATAGTGAAGGCCTATCCCACTTTCTCACCAGATCATGGACGACGTCAACGATATTCGATCCCTGTACCTTTGTTCCTTCCACAATGATCTCACCTGTATCGGTCCACTGTATGTTGAGATCCTTACTTAATAGATTATAAAGACATAAATCTTTATTCCTCAGTGTATGTGGGAGGCTGCTTTTTAATACATGCTCGATATGTTGTGAGGCCGACCCGTTATTCTTTGGTTGGTCAGCTTTAACGTCGGACACAGGTCCTTTGTCGCCATACTCATCGTTGTCCGTGATGTGCCTAATAACCACGGAGATCTCTGTCGGATTCTTATAATTTTCGTACTCGTGAAGAAATTTCTGCAGAGCTTCTTGGTAGAAGATTCTTTTCTCATCTGGTGTTTTTTCACTCTTTAATAGGGCTAACAATTCGCCTTCCATTCTCTTAAGCCTGCTTTTACGGGGTTCTAGAACCGTGTCTGGACTCTTTGAACTTTGCAGTGAAGCATACACCTCGTGTGGAATCACTACCAATTTCTTCATTATATTAATCTAGTCAGTAAAGGCCCCAAAACTGAAAATGTCTCGGTAAACGTTTTATCCATTTCCAACATGAGATCTTCAATTACAGTGACTGTATGTTCATTTTCCTTTAACGAATTAACGTCATATACACCTTTCTGGAACAAAATATTATCTTAATACTCGTTAAACACTGATTGATACGTCGAATAGCGCCATATAACTTTATGCAAAAATTTTGAGAACATCTCTCCCTTTTCTTTAATGATTTTAAGCATAAACACACTTTTACTACATCCTGTAAGGCCAGATATAATACATGTGGATGGGCTCGTGAACCTGAATTTTTCTACAGAATCCATATCTAACATGTCACACCCCTAAGTGGGTCATTTACAAAATATAATAAAAATTTAAGTGATGTTCCTTATATTCTACAGTCTTGTTTTTCCTCTTCTTCCACAGAACCGTGAATAACGATGAGGTACAGCGTCATGTTCCCATCGTCGTTATTACAGACGACCCCGATGACAGTGTAGTTGTTGTCACGGACTCCAACCCCGCTAACGAGCCCACAACAGCGACACCTGTAACACCACCACGCGACAATTCAAAGCGGAGGCATGATGAAGAGCCTTCAACGTTAGGTATAAAGCGTGCCAGAAGTGCACCGGTTGCTAGACCCCAGTAATAGAGACAGCAATAGAGACACAACACCTATAATCGTTCCTTCCTCAAATAAAGTTGTAGTCCCTTATTCCTGTTCAATTCCGGGTACATCCTCCAAAACAGCAGCAGCTTCTCGTTCTGTAGAGGATTGCATAACATTCGAGTTGGTGCACACTGCCACACCCACTCCAGCCCTGACCAGAAATCGGTAAGTTCAGGGTTGCTCCTGGATCCATGTATAGCAATGGTTTTGAGCACAGACTACGCATAGTTGAACGTATTGTGGAGGTTGCCCTTTAGAACCGCGACGAACGTGAAGTCAGGACGAGGCTGTCCTTCGGGTTCGGGTCAGATGACGGGGATGTAGATGATTTTTGGGTAGTAATACCATTCAGACGCTTGGCAGTTGTAGATATAGGGTATATATTAGGCCGTATAATGCAAGCCTCTCAAAGTAGTACCGCCTTCAATATGGACAACTTCACGGTAGATATTGACCGTGTGTTCCGCCGGGTCATAGTGCCACAACTTACACTCTTAACTTCAATTCTCAGGCTATTTACATGCAGCATATGAACGACGATCGTGGTTGCTGCTTTATAGCATTAGTCTTGGCCCGTATGTTTACTCTACGAAATACACGGACACCAAAAATTTGTTTCCCTACGGCTGTCCAGCTTGCCCGTAAACTGGCTTTAGATTGCAAGCTTGAATTTGATTGTAATATGGGTACTGAAGAGCTGAGAAGGGTAGAGGTGGAAATGAATGTTCGTATCGTTGTATTTGGAATGGATGATCGTCGTAGGACTGTGTATATTTTTAAAAGCTGTGTGAGAGGTCGTACAAGGCCCCTACTTATTTTAGGGCTGTCAGGGACAACGTATCTCCCCATCCGCAATATAAGGGACCTTTACGCGAGTTACGATAAAAGTTGAAAATATGGAAGGCATCATGATTTGTGTTAGGGGTGTCTCGAGTTTGCGGAAGATATAGTGAAACATTGTAAGGATTGCCACATGGTATGTGCGCAATGTAAAGGTTCCAAATGTAAAAGCCGTGTAGTTGAAGCTGAGAAGAGGGACTGTGATGTATGCAGATGCACATTTTTCAATAATAACTGTTTTGAGCTCCATAAGTCAATTGGCACGTACAGGAAAATGAGAACTGTGAATGTGGTATGTTTCATATGATGAATAATTGGGGGAATTTCAAACATAAATGTGATGAATTTCACTGTTCTACATGCCATGAGAAATATAAGGCGGTTGGAGTAAAGCATGTATGTTATATGAAAGAGGCTAAGCCTAAAAATAAACCTTTTATAACTGTGTACTACGATATAGAAACATATACGGTTTCTCAAATCAAAGAAGTTATCCCACGTCTACTTGTAAGCCAGACTATCTGCGATGAGTGCATGGAGGTCGAGTGTGATGAGAGTCATAAATGTGGTAAACGGACAAACGTTTTTAAAACGATTGCACACGACAGTCCCGTGAAACTCTTTGTGTCCTATATTGTCAAATTAGCGGACAAGTTCAAAATGATGACTGTGTATATTCTTGCTCATAACGGCGCAAAATTTGACACATTTCCCTTAAAAGGAATGCTTGAGCATGATTTATCTAAGATATTTACAGGTGATCCCGTGAAAAGAGGAAACAAACTTATACAGATCCAAATAAGAGGTAATGTACAGTTTAAAGACACTATTATTCACACCTTGTAAATTAGCCAAGCAACCCAAGGTAATGGGCGTAGCCGCCGAAGTTTCAAAAGGATATTTCCCTTACACATTCCTCACTAGCGAAACTTTAAATTACGTACGAGTACCTCCATCCAAACATTACTTTAACTATGAATGTGTGAGTATAGGTGAACGTGAAGATTTTGACCGCTACTACAACAGTTTTAATGAATCTAGTCCTTACAATATAGTTGATGAATTTCTCGACTACTGGTCTCGACTACAATCCCTGGAACTCTACTCTCCTGAAAGAAGGCGCGAGCGGTACACAATAATATACATATGAAAAATACTTGAGGGCTCTGTCCCTAACTTTAGAAATGAAATAGAAACAAACTGGAATGAGAGAAGAGGAAGATTTTGTACGGTTCCAGCTGCGGTGGGACAAGAGGCCATGAAAACGAGGATGGAAAATACTCTCAGAACACGAGGCCCAAAGCTTTTCAATGTCCTACCAAAAGAAGTGAGGAATCTCCAGCACACAGACCTGAATAACTTCAAGAACCAGCTGGACAGATTCTTGTGCAAAGTCCCTAACCATGCGTAGCCATGCGTGGCTGGCTACGAGGGCAGGAGGCAATCAAACAGCAATTCCCTCCTTTACCAAATCCCACAAATGAAGCGGGATGCTGCAGAGGGGTCGACCACAGGTCGATCCTGAACCTTCATTCAAACTCCCCTTATGTATACCCTTCGTGGTTTTATTCATCATAAATATTTTTCACGTGTTACTTTCGTGAAATAATTTTCATATATATATATATATATATATATATATATAAATAAACATATATATATATATATATATATATATATAAATAAAAATATATATACATGTATATATATAATCCCTTAAGGTTCACATCTATATTTTATTCGCTGTGGGATCACAAAAAATTTCATCCGCACATTAAATATCCTTTATTATTAATAATAAATACACTCGTTTTACTATGTCTTTAATAATTGTGAGACTCTTGTCAAATCTATTCGTGTGTGTATATATATATATATATATATATATATATATATATATATATAATCCCTTAAGGCTCACATCTCTATTTTATTCGCTATTCACGTTTTTTCAAAATTTATTTCTAAAATTTTTTCGGCTTAGACAAATGAGGCGCCAGATGGACGCCTCTGCACCTGAAATTAATGAAACAAAACTCACCTGCATAGGATGGGGAGACAGATAAAATTTCGACTTGACCGATCACTAACACCCTTCGTCAAGATTTTAATCCGAAACGAAGTGGACTGAATCTCCAAATTTATTTTCCAAGCAGTATCCACTACAGCGCTTTTAAATAATAATACTAGCAATAATAATAATACACGCCGCATGAAAGGATAATTGCACGATTACTCCTAATTATAACTGTGATTTAAAAGTCCGCTTTAGAAATAGCGACATAACCCTAATATATATATATATATATAGTTATTCCCCATTAATGACATGGAAATTAATTTGGTTTTGGACTTATAGCAAACCGCTTCTAATCCTCAAATTGAATTTACGTTTAAAATTTTTAAAAAAATATCTTCTTAATAATGTTCAATTTTCATATTGATATTCAAGCAAATAAATAAGTTTTTAATTACAAAATAAAGGTTTCTCAAACCACACGTCTACATTATATATTCACAATAATAAGCCGAATTAAATGGGACCACAGAAAAACTTCCTCCCGAAACATTGAATAGCCCTGAATAATTGTGAAGCTCGACTATTAATTTAATTTGTCCCTTTAGGAGGGCTCTTATGCATAATCAGAAGAACTATATTGATTCCCACCGTATATTCGCGCCTCGTCAGGGAAATGAAGGCGAGGTTAATTTATACATTCCCGCATGAAAGGATAAATGCACGATTACTCCTTCCAATTACATCGCTGTTTTAAACGTCCGCTTTAGAAATAGCCACATGACCCTAATATATACGTATATATATATATATATATATATATATATATATATATATATATATTCCCCATATTATGACATGGAAATTCACTTTGTTTCTTTTGGACTTATAGCAAACAGCGTCTAATCCACAAATTTTTTTATTGATTTGAGGATTAAGCGCGGTAAACCAGCAACAGTTTTAAGAACGCACAAACTACCTAATTCCTCGCTCCCATCCTCTTTTTTTTCTCTCTCTCTCTCTCTCTCTCTCTCTCTCTCTCTCTATATATATATATATATATATATATATATATATATATATATATATATATATATATATATATATATATAATATATAAATATAAATCAACTTATGTTTGGTTTTAATTGAGGCCACCATGGATTATTTCCTATATATTTTAGAATAAATTAATTTATTTCCAATAATCCGACTAAATAAGCAGAATGATATAGTTATTTTATTATTCTGTTAGTAATAATAAATCTTAATTATATTGAATGAAAAGGGTAGTGTCAGGGGTTCGACTACCGCTGCTTCTGGTACATAATATTCTATATGGTATCATACTTTCAATCAATAAAAGAATTTGAGGATTAGGAGCCGTTCGCTATAAGTCCAAACCTGACAAAGTGAATTTACATGTCGGTATTGGGGAAGAACTATATATATATATATATATATATATAATCGGAATTTCAATTGAGATCTGTAAATTCCCATTAAATTTCATGTTTTTTCTTAATAGCATCACATCATCATCACCTCACTTTGTATTATTCACCATTACGACGGAAAGCAGTCTTAAAGTGTAATAAGGTTTTGAGCTTTTTGTAAATTTTTTAATTACACATCTACACATTATATAAATATTGCTCGATGAAGTAAATCGAGGTTAAAATGAAAACATTTCACTCCGTTATCAAGACACTCTCTGCCAGAGACCGGTAAGGATAAAGGTTGAAATGGGCGTGAAGAAAAAGGAATAAAGGATGAGAGACGGGTATGGATAAAGGTAGAAATGGGCGCGAAGAAAAAAGAAAAAAAGGATTAGAGACGGATACGGAGAAAGGTTGAAATGGGCGCGAAGAAAAAACAACAAAGGATCAGAGACGGGTACGGATAAAAGTGAAATGGGCGCGAAGAAAAAGAAAAAAGGGACTAATTTGAGAATTTCGTCCTTGATAATTAGAAGGAGTGTATATATACATTAATGGAATGGATGTTATTTTTTTCTCTCCTTGGGATCCTGTATATATAGTTTTTTCCATTTAAACCTATATAAATTCAAATATTCGCTTGTAACCTACTCGACGATCTCCTTTTTGCAAGATTAGTGCGAGTGTGTTATATAAGAAAAAATAGCAGAAAAAAAAATTAGGTTCGTTGCCATAGTTATAGCTACTTAGCCTATGCAGACATAATTCTTCTGCAACATATAAAGTGAAGGCTAAATGTAAATACACTAAGTCAGTAGCCTAGAGCATGAATTAATAAATAGGCCTTTATCATATATGGGCTATAACAGTTTTTCTTTGTAGTCCTAAGCTCTTGCTTTAAACAGTGAATAAATAAGGGGTTCCAAAAAACTTTAGCCCCCCTCCCACATTTTCAGCTTACATGTTTACTTATATCGAAATAGTTTTTAGTGATTATAAAAATATATAAAATTCTTTATTGCAGGTATTAAAATTACTCTAGCTGATAAAGTGATAATATAATGGCTTCTCAATTAATTGGTGATTCGGAGAGGCAACGTGTGATAGATCACGTACGAGCAATAACATTTCGGAAAGCTCGTGATGCTGGAGCCACCTTTATAACACGTTCATGGGTTGCCAAAAAGTTGCGAAGAAGTGAGGACTTCGTCAAAAGAAATTGGAATAAAACTTTGGATGAATATGAAATGGATACAACCAAATCTGGGTGCCCAAATTTGCCACTCTCTCAGGAAACAAAGGACATCATTGAAAGCGGTACGCGTAAGCGGAAAAACAGCTGTGCTAAACTTTCTAGAGAGATCGAAGTGTTGAGAGGAAAGATCGTTAGTGGTGAGATCATTCGACTGTACCGTCATAGGCAAAGTTTAAAGCCTTAGCATGAACTTCCAAAGCCAAGAAAAACTCAACTTAACATCGATGACAGAATGTGGTTTGCCCATTATCTTGAAGATTGGGATGTGGATGATTTCATGCATTTATCTGTCTCCGATGAATTTTTTGTTTACGTAACACGTCGGCCTGACTACCAAAATGATCGAGTGTGGGCCACAACACCAGATGAAATCGATGACAATGAACATTATCGCGAATTATTAAAAAGTTCAGACTGTGTTGGTGTGTTTGTTTTGTTCACTGCAAAGAAACTCATGTGGGTGCTGAAGCCAAATGGTCAGAGTTGGGATGGACAGTATTTTCGTGATATTATTCTATCCCAGCATGTCATTCCTTTTCTAAGAAACCCAAACAATGTTATGGATGTCGATCAGGTCACACTTCTGCACGAAAAGGCCCCCTGCTTTAAGGCATTAGCCACTCAACAGTTGTTGCGGAACCATGAGATCGATTTCTTTGGAAATGAAGAATGGCCAGGAAATTCTCCTGACCTGAACGTCTGTGAACATATTGGATCAGTTATAAAGGACAAGGTTGAATGTCTTGTTTCAAGAACCTGCAGCAAATCGATTTTCGAAGGATACAATGACGCAACACATTGAAACTATTTTAGCAAATTTGCGTAACGATCAAGATCTATTCACGTCACTTTGGCTAGCTACCCAAAGCGAATTCAGGCTGTCTTGGAAGCCAATGGCGGGAACACCAAGTTTTAATTGTTTCTTCTTAAATGCAGGATTAAATTCTCTTTTGTAAGGTATGTTTAGTTTTACTGTACCTCTAATGGTTTAGGCCATGGGCGGGGGGGGCTAAGGTTTATTGGAGCACCGTATACCGGGTGTCCCATTCGAAATAAAACAACTTTGAAACTCTGTGATTTTTAAAGTATTAATGTGAGAATATTGAAACTGCAAGTTACTACACCATATGCATATATTTTTGTCAGAATGGTTTTTGTTTGTTTCAGATTGAATTATGTTTACCCCACAAGAAAAAGCGAAATGTGTGTTATGGATGGCTTAGTTGAAGTCCTCTACTCTGGTGCATCGGCGAGTCCATACAACCTTTCACAAGGAACCACCCACCAGAAGATACCTATATGCATGGACCAAGAAATTTGAGACTGGCAGTGTTCTAAAGGAACACTCTGGAGGGCGAACAAGCTCGGAAGATGTTGAACGAATAAGCAGCGCCTTTGGTAGTAGCCCGAGAAAGTCCATCCTTCGTGCCAGTGTCGAACTGCAGATTCCTCGTTGAACTGTGCATACTGTAGAGTCGTGCGCAAGCGGCTGCAACTTTATCCAAATAAGCTTCAAATTGTTCAGCATATAACATGTGAATATCTTAACAAAAGGAAAAATTATGCTATGCACAATGTATCTAATGTATCTAAATGTTATAATTCACATATATTATATGTAACTTTATGACACTGACTATTTACTGTGCGAATATTACATTGTTTGCATCATTCAATGAAAAATTATAAGGTTTCAAAGTTGTTTCATCTCGAATGGGACACCCGGTATATATATACAGGGTGTCCCGTAAGTCTGGACCCATTGGGATTTATAATATATTTTTTTATTATGTTGCAGGTAAACCATGTCACTGACTAGAGAGGAGAGAGTTCAAGTTTGTGGGGCCACTTGAAAGCCAAAGTGTACGAGGTCAAAATTCAGAACATTTTCCACCTTAAAGCACGCATTGTGGAGGCGTGTCAAGAAATTTCTGCGACTGTGATTCAGAAAGTGCTGTCGCAGTGGAGATTGCGTCTTGAACTATGTGTGCGACACAACGGCGGACACTTTGAACAGATTATGTACTAAATTTTTGGACTTTTGTAATTTTATTAATTTTGCCCTATGGGTCCAGACTTACGGGACACCCTATATATATATATATATATATATATATATATATATATATATTCGGCACAACCTTTGAAGTGCGGACGAATTCTCCACCAACCTCAACAAACAATGTTTAAACATTGGCATTTTGAATGGTATCAGATACAGATATAACAAATTTGTTACAGTTTACAATACATTTTCAAAAATCCCACCGTCAACCTCAATGCAGTTTGTAACTCGCGTGCGAAGATCGCGTGTTATTCGTCTGAGTTGATCTTGACGTTCCTTCCTTTATGCGGGCAGCAGCATCCAAAATGCGCGCGAGCAATTTGTCTCGTGTATCCACCTTTCTTTTCTAAACTTGACTTTTCATTCACCCCGACAAACAATAATCTAACGGAGAGAGGTCTGGAGACCTTGGTGGCCATTGAATGGAACCACCGCGGCCGATCCATCGACCAGGGAAAGTTTGATTTAGGTATTGCATCACCAGACGGGTAGAATGTGGAGGAACTCCGTCATGCTGAAAGTACATACCAGCGCGTGTAGCCAAAGGAACATCCTCCAATAGTCCTGGCAATTCATTTTGCAGAAATTCTAGGTAACTTTGTCCTGTAAGACGATTCTCTAAAGTAAAAGGGCCAATCAGCTGATCATCGATGATACCGCACCACACATTGGCAGAGAAGCGATGTTGAAAATTTGTTTCCACAGTAGCATTTGAATTTTCGTCTGACCACCGATGAGAGTTACGAGTGTTTTTGATACCGTCACGGGTGAAAGTAGCTTCATCGGTGAACAGTATTAATCAAAGCAATCGGCGATTAGCATTTACCCAATGACAAAATTCCAGTCGCATGGCAGCGTCTCCTGGTTGAAGGTGTTGTACACGCTGTACATGATATGGATGCAAGCCTTCCTCACGTAATGTTCGCCATACTCTTGTGTGTGGTACACCGAGACGTGTAGAAATTCTTCGTGAGCTAGTAGTAAGATTACGCTTTACCAACTGAAGAATGTTTTCCACTTCATCCACATCTTGTTGACCTTCACGTTCAGATGAAACATGAGCGCAGGGAAGTGTACCAATCTCATGCAATGTGTTGGAAACCATGGTAAACACTCTTCGATCCGGAATTCTGCGGTTCGGAAACCGTCGACGGTATTCTGCAACAGCAGCTGTTGCACTTCCATCGCAAAAACCGTAGACATACACCATATCTGCATATTCGGCATGTGTGAAGGTGTGTGGCATTCTTAACACTGCTTCAAACACCAAACAATGTCACTCACAACAGTCAGCTGTCGATTGGCTTATGTTACATTAGGCCTGTTCAAAAATCAACTTTTTCTTATTTTCATAGGTTTCTGTACATTTTCCCATGCGTTTTGACCTGAAAAAGCCGGAAATCACAACTATTTTGACTTAGGATGTTGGGAAGCATTGCCGCATGGAGCTTTAAATTTTCTGCCTTGAAATCGGCCAAAGCGCCAATTCCGGGGTCCCTTGAATTATGTTTTGCACTTTAACTTTTGATCTAAACAAGATAGAGCAACAAATTAGGTATCAAATGAAAGAGCATAAAATTAATAAATAATAATAATAATAATAAAATAATAATAATAATAATAATAATAAATAAATAATAATTAATAATAATAATAATAATAATAATAATAATTATCTATCATTTTTCAGGAAACAACAGAAACTCAATCAGAATCTAGAAAACCATCTACAAGTTACAACTTCACAATGGCATTAAGCAAGGAGCTGAGGGAGCTCCGTGGGCGCACAGTTGATATCTCAGAACCTCCACGTACTGTCCACAGGCAGGTGTCAACTGGGCCATCTACCAGATCTCTCACTGAAACTTTCCTGGTTGGATACCCTTCAGCTTTTATCAGTGGTTCCCAGCTTCCCACCAACAGACAGGCGTTCCAGTATTTCCTTAATCTTCAGAATTTACCGGAAAAGGCAGGGAGGCCCATGGTTCAAGACCTTGCATATGAAACAGTTGAATCTATCATCCCATTCTGGCAGATGGCTAGGATCAAGACAATGACCAAGTACAACGCAATGAAGCTCTTCATGAAACTACATGAGAAACATCGTGCTCTGGTGAAAAGCAAAGGAAGAGCAAGTAACCCTGGAGGAAAAAGAGGAGCATTTGTGCTGGAATTAGACAGCCTGTTCGATATAGGAGCTCCAGATGCAATCCAGGAAATACAGAACAACAGACTGTTATCCAGAGAGAAGAAAGATGAGGATATCAGGTTCTACGAAGACCAAAAGACTGAGAGGAAAGGTCATATCTCTGGTCATGACAAGATCCCTGCAGCAAGCAGCGAGGAATGAAAGACTGCAGCATAGACAAGAACAAGGTAAAACTAATTACTTTGAACATTACAAAAAGTTTTAAGTTTTACTCCATTGCGATATTTAGCATGTACTTAACAATTACTGTCTTAACATGTTGTACTATTTCACAGCTGCAGCAGAACAAGAGACAGTTGTTCATGTGGATGACATTACCTGGGGTGACTCAACTGACAACGACGCTAACACAGAGGACATGGATTACCATCAGCCTCGTCCTGGATGTTCTCACCATCAAGACACTGTGACTAGTGTGACTTTGACGTTTCCAAGGAAGGTCATGGAATGTGATGTCATCTGCAATACAGCTGATCGTCTTGGTTTATCAGACAATCAAGTTACTGCCATGGTTTCTGCCACCTTGAAAGCTGGAGGGGCTGATCTGGATAACTTCGTCATCTCAACCTCAACAACACGTCGCAACAGAATGCTGTCCAGGTATAATATCAGCCAGAGTCACATGTCCAAGTTTTGTGAAAACCCCCCACAGTACGCTGCCTTACACTGGGATGGAAAGTTGCTCAAAGATGTCTTGGGCAATGAACCTGGAAGTACCTCAGAGACTTTAGCTGTGCTAGTGTCTGGTCCACCTTCATACACTGAAGGAAAGTTATTGGGAGTAGCTACCTGTCATCGACAATTCTTCTGGCAGAGCTCAGGCTGAGGCTTCAATGGATTTACTGGAGACATGGGAACTTACGGATAATGTTACTGCCCTTGTTTTTGACACTACATTCAGTAACAGTGGAGTTCACAGAGGAGCTGCCAAACTGCTAGAGAAAATGCTGAACAAAAAGGTGTTTTATCTGGCCTGTCGACATCACATCCTGGAAATCCTAGTAGGAGCAGTTTGGGAGAAGCTGTTTGGGAAGGTGAAGGGGCCAGATAATCCCTGGTTTGAGCATCTGAAGGATGTTTGGACGGACTTGTCCAAGGAAAACCCAAAGATGCTGGCTATCAACAGCAAATGGCTGAAGGAAAAGAAGAAGAACAGTGAAGAAATACTCCAAGACATTCTAACAGCAGAAAGGCTTCCAAGAGCCGACTACAGGGAAGTGGCTGAACTGACAGTCATTGTTCTTGGAGGAACGCCTCCTCGAGGTATTCACTGGAGTCGACCAGGCGCCATTCATCAGGCCAGATGGATGGCCAGAAACCTGTACTCCATGAAAATGCTGATGTTTGCAGATCAACTTGAGTACGACGAAGACACTGTATCAAAGCTGGAAAGACTCAACACCTTCCTTGCGCTGTTCTACACTCCTGTATGGATGATGTCAATGTCTGCTGCAGATGCTCCCGTGAATGATCTAAGTCTAATCCAGGACATGTTGAAGTACAAGAAAACTGACCCAGAGCTAGCTGATGCAGTACTTAATAAGATGGAAAACCACAAATGGTACCTGACGCAGGAAGTCGTGCCATTTGCCCTGTTCAGCAGTAGATTGAGTGACACATTGAAGCACGACATTGCTCCCAGTTACATGCCACTGAGAAGCCAGACAGCTTCAGAACAGGAAAGCCTCTATTCCAGAGAGTCACAGCTAAGACCACCCTGGTTGATCTCATTGGCCCAGAATCACATTTCCTGCTGGACACACTGAACATTGGATCCGAGTGGCTTCTGGAACCTCTCACGTCTTGGCCACAGAATGAGGACTACAGAAAAGCGTTGGACTATGTTAAGAATCTGAAAGCGGTGAATGACATTGCTGAACGTGGTGTCAAGATGATGAGCGACTTTGCAAATGTCATAACAACAGATGCCAAGCAAAGGGACTATCTCCTTCAAGCTGTGGAGTTCAACAGACGCCGCTTTGACAGCTTCAAGAAACAAACTCTCAACAACTGACTGTGTAAATGTCATTATGAAATTAATCATCATGTAATGCTTTCACTTCTTGATCGATTAGACTTGTGACAAAATGTTAATCTCAAATTTGTGTCATGAATAAGGCGCCTTGTCTGCCTTGAGTGTGAGAAAACGAATTTTGTGATATTTCTGAAATCTTTGTATGTACCAATGTGCCATTTCTTGTTCCAAGACTATCATAATTGTATAAGTTAGAAAGAGGATTAAAAACACTTTAATTTGGTGCCTATTTTGTTGCTCTATCTTGTTTAGATAAAAAGTTATAGTGCAAAACATGATTCAAGGGACCCCGGAACTGGTGCTTTTGGCCGATTTCAAGGCAGAAAACTTAAAGCTCCATGCGGCAATGCTTCCCAACAACCTAGGTCAAAATGGTTGCGATTTTCGGCCTTTGCAGGTCAAAAAGCATGGGAAAAAGTACAGAAACCTATGAAAATAAGAAAAAGTTGATTTTTGAACAGGGCTAATGTTACATGCTTACAGTACAGCTTACATGGTTCAAGGTTATAAGGGAGGGAAGGGGGAGGAAGAGCTGCGCGCGCATCAGATTCAAACAGCTCTATCTCCGTAACCATTCAGAATTAGACATATGTTCATATGAACTTTTTTTCTCACAATGACCGATACTATCACCTCCCGAAGTATTGACCTTTCCTCCTGAAACACCCTTACATATGCGCAGAGTTGAATATCTTGAACATTTCTAAACGCCCACTTAGGTATCTGCCCAATCAGGAAGTTAGCGAGCTTGTGATTGGTGTACAGCTATTCGTCACTCGAAGTGGGGCAGCGCAGTCACATATAAAATGGAGCATTTTCAGCTCGGCACCATGTTAGCTGATATTTTTCCCACGAATAACCACGCATTACTAGCCGTCATGGACACTGCCAGTCAGTCAGAACTATATTGTTTACCAGACTTATATGAAGTTGGAGATCATGGGTAAGCCACACATGCACTCACACACACACACACACACACACACACACAAACCACATATATATATATATATATATATATATATATATATATATATATATACACGAAAGAGTGATTTTATCCTGCCTTCCTTCAGAGCTGAAGCCACTAGGCTGATCTTGGCAGCAGCCGATCAGAACGAATTATTTTCAGCACAGGCCATTGCAGACATTTGTGATGCCAAACAGGTTGATCCAGCGAAAAGAACCACAACTGAAATGTAAGTACAAATAATTAATAATTACATAATAATTTAAAAATTAATTTGTGAAATGTGATTTAATCTGAGTGCCATTCTCTCTCTCTCTCTCTCTCTCTCTCTCTATATATATATATATATATATATATATCATGTGTCATTCAGCTCAGTGATTAATAAGGTCCTATATTATATTAATCAAGAATCCTTTAGAAGTGCTAATTATTTTTATAAAAATCCATAATTTATCCATATTTTGACTAGTACCAAGAATGAATTACTGCAAACTTTAAAGGGAGGGGTTTCCAGCAGTCCCGGGATCGAGATCCGGTGATGGCAGGCGATGCCTTGTGTGTCCACATAGGATAAAAGTACTTCCGACTCTGTAAATGAAAGTAATTGTCAACTGTATTTAGATTAACTACTCCGCAATGTCTCATTTAAGAGATATTCGGCATTTTCTCTTAAAGGGGATCCAAAATTTGTACTTTTATGTATTAATTATATCATAATCCATAGGTCTGCAGACTTTCTTCAGAAAAATGTATGAACAGGCCAAAAAAATTTTAAAATTTATGTCTATAACCGTAACCTTTTTTCCTTAAAGGACCAACGCGGAATTCGATCGTGTTTTAGAAACTTTTCGTGATAGTTTTGAAGAAACTCAAATCCTGGACGAGAATTTGGGGTCTGATACATAAGTTTTACTGCACACTCAGCCCAGCGATTGTAGTGTCATCGACGAAGTGATGTGATTTTGTGTGTGTGTGTGTGTGTGTGTGTGTGTGTGTGGTGTGTGTGTGTGTCGGGAAAGAACAAGCCATGTATCTTCAACATTTTATTAAATGATAGAGCCAAAAGGAATGTTTTATAAAATAGTACATAATAGCGTTTACTGTATACAACATAATTTTATGTAATAGTATGTCCTTCAATATTTCTCACCCATAGAGTGACATTGGCATCAATTTTTTTATACATTTATATTTATATCCAACTTAAATTAGCCCTTTGGCTACCAGGCACATATTATGGTGGGTTCCATATATACCAATGCCACTTTTCAATAAAAGAGAGCTTATGTTGAGCTTTCTTGGTGCCAATGATTGTTTTATGCCCTAATAACATTAGACTTTTTTACAACTGGGGATGACCTGTGAGTCCCATGGTACAGAATGAGTAATTATTCACTCTGTACCATAGGACTCACCGGTGTGCCCTGCTTAAAATACCATGATTACCCTTCATTTAGCATAATTTATGTTTTTAGATACTTTTATTGATTATTTTTCTTATTATTTCAGATTTAATTTAATCTTAAATGGCTAATTTTAAACCAATCAATTTCTATGGGAAGTCAAATATGGATAATAATAGTTTTCCTAACCATTATATGTCTGATGATCGCGAAATGACTGATCTCAAAAGCTCTGATGATGAATATCAGCTATCTGATGATGATGGAGATTCTAGTGAGGAATATCACTCTGAAGAACATTTAAGTGATACTAGTGAAAGTGATACTGATGAAACTAGAGAACCTGCAAATAATACCACAAATGGTTATTCTTCACCTTGGAATGACACAACCAGAAACAGTCTCAAGAACTTTTCCTTTACTAGAAACCCTGCAACTAATATTTCAGGAAAATTATCACCACATAATGTTTACAATAAGATTGTTGATAATAAAGTAATTGATCTAATTGTTATAGAAACAAACAGATACAGTCAACAGAAGTTTGGAATGACAAAATGGAAAAACACAAACAGGATTGAAATAAACTTTGTTGAAATAATTTGCTAGATGGGTTTTGTGAAGTACCCAAAGATATCTGACTATTAGGCAAAAAACCTCGGTATAAAACAGTGTCGTTCTCAAAGTGATGGCAAGAAATCGATTCCAGCTGCTGCTAAGAGTGCTTCATTTCTCAGATATTCAAACTGCTAATAATCAAGACACTCAATAAGATGCGACTTCTGGTTGATATACTCTGTGCATGATTTACTAACCTTCAAGTTCCAGGTAAATTCTTGGCAATTGATGAAACAATGGTTAAATTCAGAGGGAGATTAATTTTTAAGCAGTATACACCAGATAAGAGTTCAAAATATGGTATAAAACTATTTAAGATTTGTGATCCCCAAGGCTATACCTATAAGTATAAAATGAAAAAGTTTATTTTATAAGAAAGTTAGATGTTTTAGTTTTTAAGTCCCACTTAAGTGCAAAGAAAATTGATTCATTCTGTACCAAAACACAGAGCAGGAGAGCTTGAAAGTATACCAAAAATATTTTATGGTTCATAGAAAAAACATTATGCCTGAACTCACCGGTGAGTCCCATGGTAGCCAAAGTGTTAGTTACAGAATTAGCATCCATTACATTTTAAATAAGCTACAGAGCATAAGACTCGTCTTTAAACGCTACACAAACTAACATTATTGGAGACATTTTATATTTTATACAATACTGCTGCAATTACTCAAGTTACATTACATATATATATATATATATATATATATATATATATATATATATATATATATAAGTTATATATATATATATATATATATATATATATAAGTTATATATATATATATATATATTATATATACGCGTAAAACATCACACAATACACCGAATGCGTACAAAAGGGAACCGATTTTTTTATCTGGCTGTATACCAGAACCTCATTTTTGCCTGTGTCACACAAATCGAATAATTTTTAAAAATTTGTAAATTCGTTCCCACGCGCCATATGCAAGAGAAATGAAAGGCAAGGCATCTCGCAAGTATTGCTATAGTATCCCTGTAATTGATAAGGACTCCAGATAATTTGGGGGCCGCAATTGCTCGAGAAATTTTACAATAATAGCGTCATTCCAAGGGTGAAATCTCAGTGAGTTAAAATAGTACATTCGTTCTTTATTTTTAAAATAAGTTGATGTCAAACGGGTAAAGGTTAACTTGCTCGATGAATTCCTTCTGTGTTATGCCAATTCTTAGCTCGCTGCAAGTACCGTCAATATGTGCAAGATTACTATAAGCTCTCGAGCAAAGCAGGAACACGGCTACTGTTGAATAATCTGTTTCTAATGTTCCCCCTAAGGCGACCCCATTGAAGTATAGGGTTATATTTTTAAGAACAAAATTTTCAAAATTAAAGGCGTTCTTTTTATATTTTCCATTCAGAGAAACGTGTTCCTGCATTCCAATTAATAACCTTTAAGGTAGAGCTCCCAGGGCGACGTTTTCTATTTGCCTCGATGCCAGCCCTGCTGGCACAGTGTATAGTTTGATCTGTAGTCTGTTAATTGGGTATTTTACTGTGTTCTGTAGTAATTATTTTTCAATTTCGAGGTGTTTAGCCGAAATTAAGTTCACTCAGCGCAGGCAAAGATATGTTTCCATAACATGAATCACCACGGGCTTTACGCTCTCCTCTTGGTCAGCCCCAAGATTTAAACAGATCTCAGGATTCGTACGAGTGAGCTTTATTTTCATATCGACCCCATTCACAAGCAGCTTCTCCTGGAGTGTTAAGTCTGTATGAACGCGTCCGAAGCATTCCTATATCTTCATTTTAGAATTCGTAAATTTGTCCTTTATACTGCTTTCGTCTTTAGCTTGACAATAGCCCTCGGCAGTTAAAAAGGTGTCCTTCGCTTCTTTTGGAAAGTTGAGGGCATTTTCCAGATAGACTCGTTGGTGATAGTAGCCCGATCCTGCCGAGATGTTGACCTTGTTTAAATACACATCACACTGGCAGAATATGAAGTGTAGAATGTTTGTTTCTAGAAAGGCAACATATTTGTCTCCGCAATCCGTTCCATCTGAATGTACTATACGTAGTTTAGCCTACATGTGCACGCAGCTTGGATTAAAAAAGTAAGGGTCTGAGCAGGGTATCACGAATTCTATAGGAACACTCGGGGAACTAATTGTGTTTAACGGATTAATTGTAATAAAGTCACTGTGTTCAATAGAAACTTAAGTTGGGGGCATTGTGAACTACATGGATGGATGAAACAGGCCATGACGAGTCAGAAATAGTGGCAACTCTCTCGTCAAGTAGTAAACAGCCTATGATTCATGGGGGCAATGTCCTCAGCTTATATCAGTTAAAAAAAAATTTCAACCATAGGTTTCAGTCGCTTAGAACACTTCTTCATTTTTTATGTCCTTTTACCTTTAACACCACTTGCTGGTAACCCCTTCTTCTTCCGGACAGGCCTCTTCCCACCACCACGCATTTTTCTCTTTGCATCTTTGATGATTTCGTCTCGTGTACGCTTTAATTGCTTTTTTAGAGCTTCTTTAGGCTTAGCCCACGCCATTGTCTTCTACCGTGTTAAGACCTGATTGTACCGGTTTTCTTCCGAGATATCTGGCACTCCTCTTCAACAAGGGGACAGCCGTACGCAGTATGGTTGAGAAAATGGATCCAAGTCCACTCCCGTGCTGGTATCTCACCCCTGATAGACTGTGAAAGGCCTTCGGGTCATTAGAGCACAGTGCGACGAAAGTGCAGCTTCACTGTTAAACCCCGTTACCGAATGAAAACTTTTCCCCTCAATCATTCTTATATACCATATGTCCCACAAAAAAGTACACCCAACTTTAGATTGTACTAACTCCTCCAAAAATTGAGATATTTTGGATCTGTTTCTTTGATTTAATATAGCAAATTATTCTTTGTTAACGTTCAAAATTTATTCATGTTTAAACGATTTAGTGTTTAAGCATCTGCTTTTAACTGAAGGGTACAGCAAAATGGGTTGCGCCGAATGATCATTTCTCCCAGCCAGATAGCTCCTCTTGCTTTAACCAATGTGATACTTTTTACGTCGAAGGATATTGCAAATACTTTTTTTAAATAATTCGAATTTTTGTATCTAAGATACGAGTCATACATATAAATGAAGAATCCGAATTACTAAATTTATAAATAACTTTGAAACCCTTATCAAGCAGTTTACACGAAGGCAGCGCGTTCTCATGGTCACAACTTATCTGCAAACTAAAAGCTTAAAACAAGTTCAGAATACCTTCGAACTGCAATTTCCCGATAGAGCTTCTCCAACTAAACATACAATTTTGAAGAATGTTCGGAAATACAAAGAAGAAGGAACGGTCCTCAATTTGAACAAAGGACGTTCAGGCCATCCGAAGACGGCAAGAACAGACGAGAACATTCAGCATTCAGCCCTGACTTGACCTTGACCTCGTGTGATTACTTTTTATGAGGTCATTTGAAAAATAGAGTATTTGCATCACAACCTATCAATTTAGATGATTTGAGGACTCGCATCACAGCTGAAATCAACTTGTTAAAAGACAATCCAGATCTTATCAAAAGAGTGATGGGGAAGATGAGAGCTCGACTCCAGATTTGTATCGATAGGAATGGCGGTCATGTTGAAAGAAAACGAAACTAAGCATAACTTCTGCAATAAGGAATAAAGAAAAATCTGCTTTGTATCTTATTAAAATTATGTTAAAGTATCTATTATTATGTATTTTTCTTTTCATTACATCGATAGCACACACATTATTTTTTCATTGACCAATTTTGCGCAATCCATTTTGTTGTACCCTTCAGTTAAAAGCAGATGCTTAAACACTAAATCTTTTAAACATGAATAAATTTTGAACGTTAACAAAGAATAATTTGCTATATTAAATCAAACAAACAGATCCAAAATATCTCAATTTTTGGAGGAGTTAGTACAATCTAAAGTTGGGTGTACTTTTTTGTGGGACATATGGTATATTGAGATATTCATTAATAGATTAGTTCTGACATTGCCATAATGAGGTTTGTCATATGTGATACTCAAGCTCCTTCCTCTATGATTGGGAATATGAGCGATACGCAGAAGGCGCTCCTGGGTATCACCAACAAATTGATGTTCCACGATATTGCTGTAAATATAGCACATGTCTGGGGCAGGGAAGCCATCGCCAAACTTGTCCGATTTCAGTTGGTACATTAGGCTGCCCAAGCCATGTTGTGCCTCGTGAAAGGTATCTCTTTGGAGGGCTGCACCATATCGGCCCTCGGCTATAATTTTGAACAGCCCTTTGTCTTTAATATTTCTACTAGTCGTTGATTTTAACATAAACGTATGAACCGGCGTGCCTCTGTTTACGAAAAGTAAATCAGCGGTTAGGTATGACTTTTCAAGACTCTTATTTAAACCCCCACACAATATCAGAAGCTGTGTCATAATGACCGAGCCCTAGTGTTACTTTTGTGCTATGGTATTGTGTCCCACCGAACAAGACTGATCGCATAGTATCATCTAAGTTTATGCCTAATTTTTCACACTCGTCGAGTCTTCTAAGAATCAGAAAAACGTCCTGTTCCTTTTCAACACTTAAAAACTTTGTGGACAACTGAAATTCGCAAATTCCAACCCCATATGTTTTACGACCCAATCCTATAGGGCCGTGGAGTTCTGTTACAAGGTTGGCTGGAGTGTTTCCAGGATGTACAGACAGAGAAGAAGATGACGGGAGTGTGACGTAGAAATGGTTAGTAATACAGCATTTTATCGACTTTAGGTCTCATAGCCCTGACTTTAAAAACCTCATGTGTCCAACCTTGCTCAAATCCCTTCGCGAATTTAATATCCGAACGCGACAGCCTTACATAATCATTGATTTTGAAACGCACAGAGTGTGGTGGTACTCTACGAGTGTTTTTTCTCACCTCACGTTTTGTTTGCGTGCCTCTTTCTAAAATTTCGTTAGGTGTTGTCCCAATCGCACGGTGGTGTGAACGGTTGTAGGATGAGGCTAGTGAATCCAGAATGTCTATATATCTGTATGTGTTTTTATGTGTGAAATAGCGATGCATGCGTTCCTCTATGGTACGTTGAACTCTTTCAGCTAAAGAGGCGTTATGTACAGAATTGCTAGTGTAGAAACTGATATTAAACTTTGTCAACATGCTCTGAAAATTCTTTCCCCATGTCCATACAAAATAGTCTGGAAACCTGTTTTCTTTCAACATCAACGTTTTGGTGGCTTTAGCAACTGTTTTAGGCGATTTATTTTTCAGGGGAATTAGCCACAGATTTATTTTTCAGAGGAATTAGCCACATATATCTAGAGAATACATCTATTATGAATAGGATGCAGCGGTAGCCACCATGATACACTGCGTATTTTTGCATGGCTGTTTTAAACCTTTTTCTTACAGGCTTATAAAGTGTATAAGCATCCTGCTCCCACAAAAACCTCTGAAAATCTTTTTTCTATCTACGCCTCCGTAGGAGGCTGGGCTAGAAATGTCATAATAACATTTTCTTAATATGTTAGCCACTTGCGTATTTTAGAGGCACGCGGGTAGGGTAGGCCGTTGTTGTTTGGTCTATTCTTTCTCCTCTTCAGAGATGCTACCGCTGGGGGTGATGGCGTTCACAGTTGTGGCACAAGCGAGACTTGTTCCAAGTCTTTTAACTTGTTCAGATTTTCTATCAATGTTTTGGGAACATTTATTTGTTGTAGTCTTACTTTAATATGCTTCCATCCTGATGGTGAGGGTCTATCCGACTTTCTCACCAGATCATGGACGATGTCAACGATATTCGATGTCGATATTCGATATTGCTCCTTCAACAGTGACCTCACCTGTATCGGTCCACTGTATAATGGGTTCCTCACTCAATAGATTATAAAGACTTAAGCCTTTATTCCTCAATTTATGTGGGAGACTGCTTTTTAATACATATTCGATATGTTGTGGGGTCGATCCGTTATTCTTTGGTTGGTCATCTCTAGCCGCGACCCAAGGTCCTATGCCTCCATGTTCAGCGAAGTCTGTGCTGTGCCTAATAACTACGGGGACCTCTGTCGGGTTCTTATAATTTTCGTACTCATGAAGAAATTTCTGCAGAGTTTCTTGGTATAAGTTTCTTTTCTCATCAGGTGACTTTTCAAGGTTTAATAGATCTAACAATTCACTTCCCATTCTTTAAAGCCTGCTTTTACGGGGCTCTAGAACCGCATCTGGACTCTTTGAGCTTCGTAGTGAAGCATTCACCTCGTGTGGAATCACGACTACTTTCTTCATAATATTAATCTAGAGAGTAAAGGCCCCAAAAATGAAAATAAGACGGGGAGGAATGAACCCCCTATTTGTACAATAATTCGTTTTTCTTCCCCACAGTTTGAATTTTACGAGCTATTGTGCGTATTATGTTCCTGTAACGGCGTAGGCGAGCCTTCTGAGGGGGTTTCATTGGTACATTACATTTTATAACGTTAAGACAAATTTCACAGATGCATTTTAAAAAGTCGGAGTCAATATTTTTAACAAACATCTGCTGCAGTACCAGATTTTTATTAATTCAAGGTATTTCTTTAGCCTCTTTGTCATTCTGAGATATACACTGTTTCAGGCTCGTTTGTGAATATATTCGTTCTTAGAAGAACCCTAAACGTGTTTCGCGGATGAAGGTCACAAAGTAAATATCTGTAACGTTGGCTTGTAGCTTCTTTATAAACTTCCAAAAACTCCTTACGCTGATTCGAGAATATTTGATTGGCTAATACCCCAATTTGTAGCACATCTCAACGTTTTGCGAATAAGACTAGATATTGTGTATTTAACGACACATCACGCATGTATCAATTTTTCAAAAAATAGATTCTGGTTGATGAAGAATACGCTTATGTTAAGATGGTGTGAGAACACTGTAAATGTCTCGGCAAACGTTTTATCCATTTCTAACATGAGATCCTCAATTACAGTGACTGTATGCTCATTTCCCTTTAACGAATTAACGTCATATACACCTTTGTGGTACAAAATATCATCTTGGTACTCGTTGAATACTGACTGGTACGTCGAATAGCACCATATTACTTAATGCACAAATTTTGAGAACATCTTCCCCTTATCTTCAATGATTTTTAAGCATAAACACAGTTTTACCACAACCTGTAGGGCCAGGTAAAATATGATACATGTCGACGGGCTCGTGTACCTGAATTTTTCTACAGACTCCATCTCGAACACGTCACACTCCTAAGTGTAACATTTACAAAATATAATAAAATTTGAAGTGTTCTTCGTTATATTCTACAGTCTTGTCTTTCTTCTTCCTCAGAACAGTGAATGAGAATGAGGTGCAGCATCATGTACCCATCATCGATATTCCAGATGACTCCTATGAAAATATAGTTGTAGCTACAGGCTCCATCCCCGCTAACGAACCCCCACCAACGCCAGTTGTAGTGCCCCCACGCGACAATTCAAAGCGGAGGCATGATGATGAATCGCCTTCCACGTGAGGTATAAAGCTTGCCAGGAGTGCACCAGTTGTTAGACCCCCAGTAATAGAGCCCCAACCCTCTACGTCTTACGATACGCCCCCCCCACTAGATCTTCATTCAAATAAAAATGTATCCCCCTATTCCTGTTCAATTCTGGTCGCACCCTCCACAGCAGCAGCAGCTTCTCGTTCTGTAGAGGATGGTATAACATTCGAACTGGTGCGCACTACCACTCCCACCCAAGCCCTGACTAGAAGACGGTACATAGTCAGGGTTGACCCCTGAGCCATGTATAGATGTGGTGTTGAACACGGTCTGCGATGCGTAGATGAACGTATTGTGGAGTTTGCCCTTCAGAACAGCGACGGTCGTGAAGTCAGGACGAGATTTTCCTTTGGGTTCGGGTGAGATGACGAGGATGTAGATGATTTTTGGGTAGTAATATCATACAGACGCTTGACTGCTGTATAGAATATATTTTTGGGCGGAAATGCAGGCCTCTCGAAGTAGTACAACCTTCAACATGGACAGCTTCACGATAGATATTGACTGGGTATTCCGTGTTGCGGGACATACGGCCACACCTTATACTCTTAACTTCAATTCGCAGGCTATTTACAGAAGGCATATAAACACCGAGCGTGGTTGCGGCTTTATAGCAGTAGTCTTAGCCCATATGTTTACTGTACTAAATACCTGGGTAAAAAAAATTTGGTTACCTACGGTTGTGCAGCGTGCTCGTAAACTGGCATCAGATTGCAAGCTTGAGTTTGACTGTAATATGGGTCCTGAAGCGTTGAGAAGGGTAGAGTTGTAAATGAATGTTCGTATAGTTTTATTTGGAATGGATGATCGTCGTAGGACTGTGTATGTTTTCAAAAGCAGTGTGAGAGACCGTACAATAACCCTACTTATTTTAGGGCTGTCAGAATCAACGTATCTTCCCATCCGTAATATAAGGGACCTTTACGCGAGTTATGATAAAAGTCGAAAATATGGAAGGCATCATGATTTGTGAAAGGGAAGCCTCGAGTTTGGGGATGATATAGTGAAACATTGTAATGATTGCCACATGGTGTGTGAGCATTGTAGAAGCTCCAAATGTGGAAGTCGTGTAGTTGAAGCTGAGAAGAGGGACTGTAATGTGTGTAGACGCACATTTTTTTATAATAAATGCTTTGAGCTCCATAAGTCAATTGGTACTTGCAGGAAAATGAGAATCTGTGAATGTGGTACGTTTCATATGATGGATAATTCGGGGGAAATTCACGCATAAATGTGATGAAATTCACTTCACTGTTCAACATGCCAAGAGAAATATAAGGCTGATGGAATAAAGCCTGTATGCTATATGAAAGATGCTGAGCCTAAAAATAGACCTTGTATAATTGTGTACTACGATATATAAACATATAAGGCTGCTGAAACCAAAGAGGTTATCCGACATCTACTTGTAAGCCAGACTATCTGCGATGAGGGTATGGAAGTCGAGTGTGATGAGTGTCACAAATGTGGCAAACGAACAAATGTTTTTAAAACGATCAAACACGACAACACCGTGAAATTCTTTGTGTTCAATATTGTCAAGTTAGCGGACAAGTTAAAAAAAATGACTATATTCTTGCCTATAACGGCGCAAAATTTGACACACAATTCCTATATAAGGAACTGCTTGAACATGATTCATCGGAGATATTTACAGGCGATCCCTTGAAAAAAGGAAACAAACTTATACAGATGCAAATAAGAGGTAATGTTCAGTTTAAAGACACTTTATCATTCACACCTCATAAATTAGCCAAGCTACCCAAGGTGATGGGCATAGCCGCCGAAGTTTCAAAAGGTTATTTCCCATACACTTTCCTCACTAGCGACACTTTAAATTACGTAGGACTACCTCCGACCAAGCATTACTTTAACTATGCCAACATGAGTGATAGTGAGCGTGAAGATTTTGATCGCTACTACAAGATTTTTAATGAAGATATTCCTTACAGTATAGCTGATGAATGTGAGAGCTATTGCGAGAATGATGTGATTGTGCTTAAAGTATGTTTCCAGGCCTTTAGAAGGATGTACATAGACCGTTTCAACTGCGATCCGTTACAAATCGCAACCACGATCGGCTCATTGTGCTTTACGGTGTTCAAGAACAATTTCATGCCTAAAGACACCTTAACTGTCATTCACAAAAACAACCCACGCAGTTATGGGCATAAGGCTATTTACTGGCTTATATACCTACAGCAACAAACCGGTGTATACATAAAACATGCCCGCAACACGGGGGAAGTACCCATTAAGGTTAATGGTCGTGTTTTTTGGGTTGATGGGCTTAACGAAAACCGTGCAACTGGTGAGAAGACTGTGTACTCCTTTAACGGTTGCTGGTGGCATGGATGTCCACGTCTTGAGTCTGAAATCGTAGGAAATATCCATGGTAGATCTCCTGCCGACAGTCTTCCATGGACCCGCACTCGCGATCAGCTTATAGGCTCCCAGTTCACTCAAAAGGTCTTGTGGGAGCACTAATATGATGCACGGATGGAGGCAGATGAGGAGTACTGTGAAGAAATAAACACAATCAAACGTTCAATGGTGTTGGATCCTCTCAAATGCGGTGATAGCTTGTTCGGAGGGCGTACAAATCCATTCAAGCTATATTTTCCGCCTACGGAGGCGTGAAACTCCATTACTACGACTTCTGTTCTTTATACCCCTACGTGATGAAGAACAATCCGTACCCCGTAGCTGCACCTGAAAAACTGATGAGACCGCGCTGCCCACCATGGAAGAATTCTCAACAAATTTGAACGAGAACTATTTCGGTCTTTCTTTCGTAGACGTGCTCACCCCTCGCGACTTATGGATGCCGACCTTACCCTTCATTATAGACCACAAGCTCATGATTCTCCTGTGCGTGAAGTGTGCAGAGGAGAACAATGGGACCTGTTATGACACAATCATCCAGCGGAAGATCAGAGGTGTATAAACAAGTCCTGAGCTGTCCCTAGCCGTTCGCCACGGCTACAAAATAGTGGATATATGTGGTGTGGAGGTTTCAGAAGCTACCCACGCCATATATAAACACTTTTTTGAAGGATAAGGTAGAAGCATCAGGATATCTGCGAGGAGTTGAGGCCGAATATGAAAAATCGGCGTATATTCATCGCTACCGTGATCGTGAAAGGATTCAACTTGACCGGTCCCAAATTGCAAAGTACCCGGGCAAGCGCTTTAGTGCAAAGTTGTGCCTAAATAATCTTTGGGGGAAATTTTCGCACAATACAGGCAAGGGGAACGTCCATCTTTCAACAAAGTTATAACGAGGTGTGGGATTATGCCAACTCCCCCGATAAAGAGGTCATGGAGATCGTGAATGTGGGTAATACGTACATAATAAAGTACAACATTACGGAATTGGCTACAGATACATCACGTGTTACAAACATACCTGTAGCCAGCTTCACACCAGCATACGCTCGCATCAAACTTTGGGGTCTACTGCATTCTCTTGGGCAGAGGGTTCTGTACGCAAACACAGATAGTGTGATATTCACAGAGAGGGAGGGTGAATACATGCCGCGTATTGGAGAATTCCTCGGAGAATTTACTGATGAGATCAGGGATAAGTATAGTGATAGTGCCTACGCTGTTCCTTTTGTATCAACAGGTCCAAAAACTTTTGGTTACGGGTGAGGGTGGGGGAGGAAGTGCGATATATCGTGAAGGCGAAAGGCATCACGCTTAACCAAGCGAACCGTCGGATCGTAAATTTTGATTCGCTGAAGAAGGTAGTGTGCTTAGAAGATAAGGGTGATCAACCGCCCCAACTGACTGTAGGGACCCACAATTTTCGGGCACAGAAACTGGGATGTGTGAAGGAACTTAGGGGGACGAAAGTGTGTCGTAACACATATAGGAAACGTTACCAGGTGCCTGACACCTACGATACCGTACCCTTTGCGTACCATAGCCCTTGAATGTTTTGTTTTATAATATATATATATATATATATATATATATATATATATATACATATATATATACGAGTGTGTGTGTATATATATATACACACGAGTGTATATATATATATATATATATATATATATTAGTGAAGTAGGTCACATCCGCATCCGCATCCGCGGAACATCCGCACATTTTCTCGCATCCGCATCCGCGTCCGCATCCGCACTTTGGACTGCGGATGTCGTGCGGATGTGGACCGTTGAGATAAAACGTCATTAATAAGCGGAAATTATCAAATTCTACTATATTAATAGAACTAGTTCATTGTGCGCAAAAGTGATGCAAGCGACAAGACGAGAGGCTGTTCTTGTATGAAGTTAATCTCTTGCAACCTACTTAGATCCACGTTACAAAGCTAAGTTATTTTCACCTAGTACATTAGAACGAGTTAAATCATCACTTGGCAAAGCAGTTGAAGAGCTTCAATCTCTTGAACCTGTCGCTTCGCCACCCACCAAAAGAACAAAAGTTTCAGTGACAGAACGAAAACCTTCAACAAGCAAATCTATCACAGAATCTGTCTCTCAGTTTCTTGAGTCAAGCAGCAATGACGAGACCTACGCGATGTCAAAAGATGTAGTAAAAATGATCGAGAGCTATCACCAAGAAAAACGCCTGGCTGCATGTGACAATCCTATTAGTTGGTGGAAAAATACGCAGAATATCTATCCATACTTGAGTAAACTTGCAAGGAAACATTTAGCCTGTCCTCCAACAAACGTACCAAGCGAGAGATTATTTAGCAGTGCTGGATTAATATATGATGAAAAGAGAAACACTGGCAGCAGAAAAGGCAGAAAAATTAATGTTCCTTAAGCATAACCTTCCTATAATTAAGTTTGAACATTAAACGATGAACATCTTAGTTTACTTTATTTTAATTACTCATTTCTAAATATGCCTAATAAAACTTTAAACTTAATATAAATAGTTATCAAGCTAATTAAAGATCTCTTTCTATAAGGGTGGAGGTTGGGGAAAGAGGTCGGTGGGGTGCATTTGAGTTGGGTTCACGTCCCGCATCCTGGTAACACAATTATGGTTTCTAATTGTGGCTGAAACTCAACAAAATATAACGAATTTATTTGCAGACGAATTCACTAATTGATTTCTATATTAGTTAGATGCTTGATATTATTTTATATGTTCAGAGAAAAGTACAGCAATTATTGTACAATTAATCAATTATACTACATTATAGCTACAGCTCTCTCTATATAATAACTTATTATATACGTTAAACACAACAAATCTCGAATATATCCTAAAAAATAACGAAAATGTAGACATCCGCATCCGCATCCGCGGATGTTGAAATCAAACATCCTCATCCGCATCCGCATCCGCGGATGTGAAAAAAATGACATCCGCTACATCACTAATATATATAATATATATATAATATATATATATTTACTCGTTAACGATATGTTTATTTATTTATTACACGTCGCTGAATATACTCCATGAATTAGAGACTAATAATTATTTGTTGATGATATGTTTATTTAAAATAAATTGTTTCAATTAGCGTTTCATTTTCTCCTTCGTGTGTGTATGTGTGTGTGTGTGTTTGTGTGTGTATGTGTGCGTGTGTGTGTGTGCGTGTGCAGGAAAAGGCTAAGCACCGCCCACTGTATGGCCGATCAAAAGGGTTACGTGACTCCGACCACTAGCTAATCATATCTCTGCCCTGCTTACTCAGTTAACCCCAACAAACCCTGGATCTCATACGTGTATTTTGAAGAATTCTCGCGTAGACGGAAAAGTAATAGCTACCTTTGATATTGCGTGCTCAACATTCATGAAGTGGTATTCGATAAAGTCCACAGATGTGGTGAACACTCAAAGAATCACGAGTCCTCCCTCCTTTGGGGCATTTAAGGCCATATTGAGCCGAGCGAAGCGTGAGGAGCAGGAGGTTCAAATATTCTGCGGTTATTCTGGCGAGAGCATTGCGGGCTTTCGTGGCTCAAACGATGTGATGGACTATGTCGTAGGACTAAACTGTGTAAAGGCGCACATACACCGCGATATGAAAGAAGCATCACGTGCAGAAGAGAAGCAACGGGTATTGGTAGTGAGTCTTGTTGACGAATGGTATGACAAGCGGTATTATGTCATGTTACATCACACCGAGTACGCATACCCTACGTCTGAGAATGTAAATGTTGAAATCATGGACAGTCTAAAATATTTTTATCATTACGTTCATATATATCATGATGAGGTTTGCAGTGAGGTTGTAGCTAAAGGCCTGTGTGAGTTTTTAATAGAGTTTAGGGATGAGTATCGCTTGCTAAACAAGAAGGATAGATAAGGACACATGTTTCTCTCAAACAGAGCGCCGGAGTGTTAATAAAATGTGTGTAGTTCGAGAAAAAGCAATGTTGAATACGTCTGAACGAAGCTGTATGGTTTCGATAAAACAGTGAAGCCGTTATTACTTCATGTAACAGAAAAATTCTGATTTCCTGACATAATGGGATACAAGTATTAACATGACTTTTTCAGGTTGGAGCAAGCCCATGCACGAATCACTAACGCTTGGTATGACGCGCCCCGTGTGAGTCATCCTCCCCACACCTCCTGCCGAGCCAAACCGCTCGCCGGCTGCTAATAGTCACCTCAGAGCTTGACCCAACTGGACGTACACTCCTCACAATAGAAAACGATGGAGCTTCCGTTGATTAGTATCCTCAATGCTGTATACGATGTGTCCGTGACGAAGTCAGTGCGTGTGTTCAGGTTTTGAGGAGATGAATAGAATCTTCGTGATAGTTGAGAAGTGGGACGAGGATCATAATATAATACCTGCAAGTGAAGGTACGAGGGAGATTAGTGATGCACCCTCATATGCCATTATTTGTACGTTGTGTATAAATCGCGACCAGCCATGCATTGATATACGATTGATGTGGAAGAATGCGTCTGATAATAACGTCCTTGACCCCACGCGAAACCGTTTCATCCTCGACAGAATGTTTGAAATCGTCGGTTTCTGCAAGCTAAAGCCTATATTAGACGAACGTGTTACCGATATGCTTTATTTTGACACGGTTCTTGAATACGCATACACCGCTCTGCTCGACAGGTTTACCGAGTGTAGGACTGAACAAGGCGGGAATGGTTTGGAACTGGATGCGTATTTAAACGGTATAGATTTATCAAAATATCGTGAACTTTGGTACAAAGGACTTGAGCGGTACAGGGCTGAGCTCACCTACACTATTCACCCTGAAGAGCTATACCTTTAAATAACGAGCAGCTGTCAGTACGACTTAGAAGATTATTTCAACTGCCGATATGCGTTGTGAAGAAGAGTACACGGTCGAAAAGCTCGGATTGGAAAGAATAAACCCTCGTTTGGAAAGGATTGTTTATAAACTTGAATTTAATAATGATGTTTTAGCAAACGATGTCCTATTTGTGTGTGTTTTTTATTGTATTCTATCAGTATTTAAAGAGAGTGATAATTTGAAAGCCAATTGTAAAGTGGGCACAAAAAAATAGTGTTAGACGAATTGAAGGCCTTTTACATTGAGTATAGGCATCTGCGTACTTTGAGTGGTGAAATAATGTTAACTCGTATTTATTGCATCGTATAAAGCAACAATGATGTAACTGTAGACGCGATCACATGCGAGTTTAGTATTTTAATTAAGCGCAGTAGAACATAAAGCGCGTGTATTTTATTATATATATATATATATATATATAATATATATAATATATATATATATATATATATATATATATTGCCTATTATTTTGAAGTTTATATATAAGTGTGTATTTGCTCATACATATATTAAATGTGTATATAGATTTCTACTGTACTAATATTAAAGTCTGTATTTTTTGCTGTATAGATTTCTTCTTAACTATTTTTTGATGTATATTTATTTTCTATATATTTCATGTATGTTAAATTATTTCCAATAATTCGATTAAATAAACAGAATGATATAGTTGTGTTTTATTATTCAATAAACGATAGAAACAAGTGTTTTCCGTGGTGTATATATATATATATATATATATATATATATATATATGTGGGTGTACACACACACACACACACATATATATATATATATATATATATATATATATATATATATATATATATATATAAACGATAACTTGGTTGATGGGAATATATAAACGATGCATGTGTGCTTCATTTTATATATGTATATATACACACATATATATATATATATATATATATATATACACCACACCAAGTGGCTGATTACGCCCTCTCAGCAAACTGACTGCTTACGCCAACTGGCAGATTAAGATTTCTCAGCCAGCTGATGCTGTCAAGAACATCTCCATTAATATATACACTAATTAAATAAATAGCGCAATCTGGAACTACAAGAGTTATTAATATATATATATATATAATATATATATACTCCTTTCTAAACAAATCATTTACAGCCAACTGGCGGATTAAGACTTCTGAGCCAGCTGATGCTATTAAGAGCGCTCATTATGCGCCTGGGTTTCCAGGCGAAGGATGCTCTCTCTCCTCTCTTCTTCTCCTCTTTCTTAGGTTGGGTTTGGGTGGCAGCTTGGGGGATTCCCCCTTCCTTGCATACACCTTTATTTTGTGGCACTGGCACCATGGGGGAGGGGGTTGGCACCTTGCGCACAAGGAGGAAGGGCGTTTGGCACCTTCCAACATTTTATCAACATTGCAATTGCTCTGCACTCGTCCAGTTTGCGGTCATACTACTTAAGCCAAAGCATTAACCACTGATTTATTGTTATGAAAGTGATCCTGCGCAAATAATTTCTTCTGATTATTATAAACTAGCCTAAGACCCGCCCTTCGTGCGGGTCGCGGGTAGCAAAAATTAACCAAACTATCACGACTTAACCTAACCAATCGTCAAGAGCGTACAATTAACCTAAAAAAATAAATAAAAAAAAAAAAAAATTTATTTATTTTTATTAAGAGAAGAGGATTCTTTATACTGTACGGCATTGACGATTGGTTAGGTTAAGTCGTGATATTTTCGTTAAAAAAAAAAAAAAAAAAAAATTATTTATTTTTTAGGTTAATTGTACGCCCTTGACGATTGGTTAGGTTAAGTCGTGATAGTTTGGTTAAAGCTAACGAAAATATCAATAGGAGGGTGAGGAAATCTGTGACGTCATCCCCACCAGCCAGTCAGAGTAGAGCCGGATGACGTCATGACACTTTCCGCCAATGGGAATGCGGTTTTATGACGTCACTTAGAGTTTGACATTCCTGAAGCGTCTCAGACAGACTGACATTTTTGGGTGCTTATATTAATAATATACTATATATATATATATATATGTAATCATAAATTGCCAAATTTCTCCTACATATTCGTCGGTGATCATTGAAGTTACATTACCTCCTACATGTGATGTCTTTTAATCTTTAAAATTTTTAATCACTTACACGCGTTAAGGTAGGGAGGGGTTACATTACAAAATGTAACAAACTAGCCATATGAAAGAAAAAATGTTTCAGCTGGTCTGGAGGCCAATACTTTAAAGCTGAGTATGCCGAATACAGTCGTATATCTTTAAAGGTCCCGGCTACAGTATCTTTTATGCTCCAACTGAAACACACAGTCGGTCATATATTTATTATTATAGTTATAGGGTAGTGTTTACAACGGGCAACCCACCAACATGTTTAAAGCTGGAACAAATACTTCACACATTTCGCCGCTGTCTACAACGTCGTGAACCAGTTGAAGAGAGCCGTGGAACGCTTCATCCAAAAATTAGATGTAATTAGTTCAAGTAATTATTACAATAAGTGTTTAAAAATGACAGTGTTTTGTGGAAGCATGTATGGACCACGTGACCTGAACGAGCAAAGATATTGTATCAACCCTACGAACAACTCTAACTTTTATTACAGTATATAAAATAACTTCTCCAATTCTAACTTTTATTACAATACTTATTATAATATACGAGTATGTACTCGTATAGCTGCCTATAAGTTCAGCAAAGTATTCTTACAATATATATATATATATATATATATATATATATATATACAGGGTGTCCCGTAAGTCTGGAACCATAGGGCAAAATGATAAAAACGGCAATAAAAACGCCGAAGAGACTTTTGGGGACTGTTTGTGAAATGGACGAGGATGGTAGCGGCTGTGTCATCGTCGGTGGATGTCCTTACACAAAGACATCATGGGCACTTGCATAAACGGAAAAATATGAAGTACTTATTTTACCCTATGGTTCCAGACTTATGGAACACCCTATATATATATATATATATACACACATATACATACACAGGATGATGATGATGGATGATGATAATGTCTGTTCATTTATACACGCCTAAATGGCAAGAGTAATTTGTACCAAATTTAGTATACCCATTAAGGTAGAACCAGGGGACGTTTTAGTAACACACCCGCCTTCTCAGTCCTACATCAAAGGGGGGGGGTTACTGGGAGGGGCACCCGTAAACGGCTAGGGTAAACTGGAAACGGATCTGCATTAGATTTAGTATTAATATTAAGTGTGAGCCAGGGAAAGTTTTAGTAGCACACCCACTCCTCCTTTTAGGATGACTTCTAAACGGCTACGGTACTCCTAAACAGATATGGTAATCTACACTAAATTTAACATGCACGTTAAGGGAGAACCAGAGAAGATATTAGTAACACACTAACCCACCCAGTCAAGTTCCCTCCGGAGAACTGGGATAGGGCTCCCTAAATGGCTTGGGTAATGTGCACCAAATTTAGTATATACATTAAGGGAGAACAAGCGAAGGTTTTCGTAATACACTCACCCCTTTCAGTCGCACCCCTGGAGGGAAGACTGTGAGGGTCTCCCCTAAAGAGCTAGGGTACACCTAAACAGCTAAGTTAATGTGCATTAAATTCAGTATACACATTAAGGGAGAACCAGGGAAGTTTTTAGTAACCAAACCACCTATCTCAGTCTCCCTTGTTAAAGGGGACTGGGGAGGGGTCTCCCTAAAACGGTTACGGTAGTCTGCATATTATACCATGTATTTTTGTTTAAGTTGTTTTTTGGTTCGTTTGGAAATTGTATTTCTACAAAATACTTATCTATTCTATTCTTAGACATGTTAAAAAGACAGGCAAGTGTGTGAGCGTGTGTTCTCTAACTGGATGTCTGTCTTCTGTCTGTCTTTTTGAATGTAGCCGAGTCAACTTGGTTCTCCCACCGTGAAAGGTATTTATGGGGCAAGTGATATACTGAGTCCTTCATACTTCGCGGTGTTAAGCTACTATGAGAATAGAGAAAATCTCTTTCTAGCGAGGAATATCAGCAAGAGGTCCTTGTATCTATCTCCGTGTACTTGTCCCTTATGAAGAATGAAAGCTTTCCGTGAGTGATCACCCGTTATTTCCATAGCGAATTCAAGTCTCCCACTTAGAGGTGTTTATGAGGCAGGGACGGATCCAGAGCAGAATTTTGGGGAGTCGGTCACCTTCCAGAACCTGAGATTATAATAAATTGGCAGGCAACTGGTGTGACAGAATTGCCAACGATTATCACATCTTTGTTCTGCCTATAAAGAATGCAGGAAGGTATCTGTTTTAGGTCAAAAACGTCAATTCCTTGAGATGTCAGTAAGCTCCAGTGAGGCATAAACTTAGCGCAACAACATTTACATTACTATTTTATTAAGCATCATTATTCTCATTGAATACCCGTCCGACAAAAAATAATGGCTTGAAATTGGAACTAAAAACATTTAGCACTTCCATCTGCCGTAATATCTGAATACACTCAGGGTTTAAAACTGTCCCCACATATAACTTAATTTAAGAATAGATTAGATAAGTGTTTTCAAAATAGTATTATAACGTAACCCTTCAGGAGTTTGTTTAAACATTTATTTCATCGCTTAGTCCTCCCCCAATTTAGAGAGACGTCTCTGGTTGCACTGTGCCTCACACAGCATAATCAGCCGTCGAGCATCTCATTTTTGATCACTTACCTCATAACAGGGGCGGATTTAGGGGGTGCGATGGGGGCGATCGTCCCCCGAAACCATGAGGCTTCTAAACCTTAAAGGTAAAGAAAGTAAACGAAGGAAGGAGATCAGAAACATAAAGAAGAGACAATATAAAATTAGAGTGAAGCATCTTATAAAAATAATCGCTGCTGTATTCCTTTGGACAGTTTTACTAAGTGTAATATATATACAGGGTGTCCGAGAATTATCTGTACAACTTTTGGCTGTTATTAAAAGTCAACCATGAAGTGTAGAAATTCCAGTTTGTCCCATTTTACAGAGAATCTCATTAAGTTTTTTCTGATACCAAGTTTTGACAAGTTTTTTAGAAATTCCAGTTTGTCCGAAAATTATCTGTACAATTTCATCTTTTAATAAAATTCTTGATAAAACACGTAAAATTCTTAAACAAGATTATTTAGAATCTGTATTTTCAAAAGTTTCTTTTATTAAAGTAACGTTGTTACAAACATTCGATATGTGCACCATCAGTGATTCGCAAAACATCCAATCGATAATCCAAATGTTGCCATGTACGCTGCAGCATATCCACATCAATTCGCTCAATAGCAGCTGTGATTCTTGCTTTTAAATCATCAATGTCTGTGTGTATGCACCTGATGGTGCACATATCGAATGTTTGTAACAACGTTACTTTAATAAAAGAAACTTTTCAAAATACAGATTCTAAATAATCTTGTTTAAGAATTTTACGTGTGTTATCAAGAATTTTATTAAAAGATGAAATTGTACAGATAATTTTCGGACACACTGGAATTTCTAAAAAACTTGTCAAAACTTGGTATCAGAAAAAACCTAATGAGATTCTCTGTAAAATGGGACAACACTGGAATTTCTACACTTCATGGTTGACTTTTAATAACAACCAAAAGTTGTACAGATAATTCTCGGACACCATGTATATATATTACACTTAGTAAAACTGTCCAAAGGAAAACAACAGCGATTATTTTTATAAGATGCTTCACTCTAATTTTATATTGTCTCTTCTTTATGTTTCTGATCTCCTTCCTTCGTTCACTTTCTTTACCTTTAAGGTTTAGAAGCCTCATGGTTTCGGGGGACGATCGCCCCCATCGCACCCCCTAAATCCGCCCCTGTTATGAGGCAAGTGATCAAAAATGAGATGCTCGACGGCTGATTATGCTGTGTGAGGCACAGTGCAACCAGAGACGTCTCTCTAAATTGGGGGAGGACTAAGCGATGAAATAAATGTTTAAACAAACTCCTGAAGGGTTACGTTATAATACTATTTTGAAAACACTTATCTAATCTATTCTTAAATTAAGTTATATGTTGGGACAGTTTTAAACCCTGAGTGTATTCAGATATTACGGCAGATGGAAGTGCTAAATGTTTTTAGTTCCAATTTCAAGCCATTATTTTTTGTCGGACGGGTATTCAATGAGAATAATTTCCTGTAGTCTACCCTGCCTATTCCACTGAGCATCTTGAAAATTCCAAAAAGCTGACCGCGCAGTCTCCTGGTATCTAAGGTAAACAAATTTTTGCACTCTAATTTACGTTGGTAGTTTTGAAGTCTCACTGAAGAGATCAATTTTGTGGCCCTTGTTGTGCCCTTTCCAACCTCTCTTTGTCCTTCCTATGGGACGGACATCAAAACTGCAGACAATACTGGAGTTGAGGTCCACCAAGCAAATTGTAAAGAGACATTACAGTCTCCTAGAATAGGAATCTCAGGAATAGAATATGGCATGTACTCCACCATGCCCGAGAGAATCACCTCCCTGATGCGCTCAGCATACCCAGAAAGGCCCCAGCCACAGAAACAGTAATCATTCCATGGGAAACCACAGAAGTACTGCCTAAGGGCTTCCCAATCAGCGGCGCTAAAGTGCCAAAGGCGCCTCCTCTTGGGAGGATCCAAAGGCCGAATTGGAGCGATAGGACTAGAAACAAATATAAGATTGTGATCGGAGGAGCCCAACGGAGAGAAAAGTTTCACAGAGTAAGAAGAAGGATGAGAGGTAAGAAATAAATCCAGAATGTTGGGCCTATCTCCAAGGCGATCGGGGATACGAGTAGGGTGCTGTACAATCTGCTCTTGGTCATTCAGGATAGAAAAGGTTGTAAGCTAGTTCACCAGGAATGTCAATGAAATGGGAGGAAAGCCAAAGGTGGTGGTGAACATTGAACTCTCCTAAAACGGAGATTTCAGCAAGGGGAAAGCGGAAAAGAATGTATTCCACTTTGGAAGTGAGGTCGTCAAAGAATTTTGGATAGTCAGTAGAATTAGGGGAAAGGTAAACAGCTCAGATGTATTTAGTTTGAGACTGGCATGTAAGCCGTAGCCAGAGGGCATAGAATTCGGAAGATTCGAGTTCGGGAATACGAGAACAAGTTAGGTCATTGCGTACATATATGCATCAGCCACCTTTGGAGTGAAACTGAGTATAAAGTAAGAGGGTACAGAAAAGGGGTCGCTGTCAGTCGTCCCAGATACCTGAGTTTCAGTGAGAAAAAGAAGATGAGGTTTAGAGGAGAAGTGGTGTTCACCAGATTGAAAATTTGAGAAAAGGCCACGAATGTTGCAGAAATTAATGAAAAGTGAATCAGGCAGAGGCCCAGAACATCTAGAAAGGGCAGTAGCAGATTCAGCACCGCTACCCAGGTCTGCGTTCCCAGTATCGGCAACGGAGGAGCTAGAAGTGGAGACATTTATGGTCCCCTCCCCAGGGGACTCCGAGGCTCTTGAAGTTGATGCCATTTTCTTTTAAATTTTGAAAAGATTACGTAGTGTGTAAGCTGCATGTGAGGAATAGGCAGTGAAGTGTTCTGTTTGAGAGCATGCTGGACTGCTCGGGTAGATGAGAAACACAAAAGATCAGCTAAGGAGGACAATGACAGGAGAAACGGGAGTTCCAGCACGCCCTATCTTCTGCCTGACGTCACCCCGGAGTACTTCCCTGGTCGATTGGTGTCTACAATCTCCTCCTGGTGGAGGCTATATTAAAGTTTTATTCTACCCTTCCCGAAGCACACGGACGACTGTTCCAAGGCCGTATAATAAGATACGCCCATCGGTAACGATATGGACTCCAAACCCAGGAGATCTTAGGTGTCTCAGTCCAACCAATCACAAATCAACACTAGAATTATGGGCGGGGCTTATTTTACATTTTGATAATGAACGGACTATAGTAGTTACTTACACATTTACTCAAAAGTTGAATGAAGGAAAAATACTCGAGTTATTTCAGCCAAGTTGCAAGTCAGAATATTACAAGTCTCAAGTCAAGTCGTAAGTCTAGAGAGGCAAGTCTCGAGTCAAGTTAAGTCACCTTACACCCGAGTCCAAGTCAAGTCTCAAGTTCACAAAAATAGGGGCTTCAGTCGGACTCGAGTCCAAGTCACAGACTCGAGTCCCCATCTTACGAGTCCCCATTTTACATAATATCTGCATGCAGTTCCTTCCAAATTTTTACACGGGGCATTTGTTTTTGGTGCTTCAGCTCCCCACTGTATTGGTAGATAACTTCAGTCAATTTTCGTGGTTGCTTGCTTGTTTTTTGCTATTTCTGTTAATGTCCTCCGCTTGAACTTCTTGTGTTAATTTTTGTGCCTCTGTTACAGTCATATTCTCGCCCTCTTTGTGTGTCGGTACTCTTTTTATTTCTACTTCACTTTTCTTCTTTTCTTCTGTTTTTCTCTGCTCATCTTTCACAGTTTCCTCTGGCTTTTTCTTCATAGTCTCTGTTTTATAGACGGTAAATGAGTGTATTTCAGTCACGCAATTTTCCCAAAAGTACTTCACTCTATTCAGTTGCTTGGCACTTGTCATGAGAGAGATTTCTTCGTCTTTTCATTTCAGACAGTTGAAGTCGAAAAGAAATTGGCAGAGATCACATCTAATTGCCTTTGCATCACCTGTTGCATTCAGAGCCGGCTTAAGGGGGCGAGCCAACGTGGCACTGGCTCAGGGCGCCGAAGTTTAGAGGGCGCCAAATCAATCGCACTGAATCATGACGGCGTTAACGAATGGGGAAACGTAAATAATAGATTAAAAGTACATGAAACAAGTGCCGAACACTTGAGTTGTTTTAGAACATGGAATGATTTCATCAAACGACTGAATTGCAATTCAACAATAGATTCAATTCAGCAAAAGCAAATTGACGAAAATACCAAGCATGGAGGAACGTTCTAGAACGTCTTTTTTCTATAATTAATTTACACGGTTCTCGAAATATTGCATTACGAGGAAATTCAGATCAATTATACAAGGACGACAATGGAAATTTTTTGAAAATCGTGGAGCTATTTGCAATGTTTGATCCAGTCAGTGGTGGGCACGGTTCCGCTAATCCGCCAACCGCTAATTAGCGAAGCTAACTTTTCCGTTAGCGGATTAGCGTTTCCGCTAACTTTGAGAACCGTTAGCGGACCAATTAGCTTCCGCTAAATTTAGTTTCGCTAACTTTAAGTCCGCTAACCCTAAAATCATACATGTTTGTTCCAGTCTGTTCTGAGCGTGTCTGCAACAGTCAGTCTGGCACGCTATTGGCTGACTACGTGTAAACACAAGACGTGATTGGTCGACGCAGCAGCAGCTGAGCAGCGTTGTGTAATTCTGCAGTTCAGTTCACTTACGACGTTACAGTCTTACAGTGTCAGCGACAGCGTACGTTATCATAAGCATATTTTCGTCAGTTTACCGAGTCTACAAGTTTTTGCAATGGAAAGTGAAGACGTTTTGGTTCCGCCTGAGGATGTTGGGCCTGTTGATGGCCAGGTCCGCCAGGACCAGCCCAACCAGGAGTCTCAGAACCCGTGGCCCCACCTAGAGGACTACTTTGTCTTTATGTCAAGGGATAAGAGAAACGCCAACCTCTTGTACTTCCGGTCTTGTGCCAGCCCAAGAAGACCACCATCAAGGGACACGCGTCGAGCCTCTACAACTTGAAGTCGCATGTCAAGAGGAACCACCCAGCGCATGCCATCCAGTTTGAGGAGAGGATGAAGGCCGGCTCTTCCCGTGGGAAACACAGGCAATCTTCTGGTAGCAGAAGAAAGCTCTATGTCTAAGCTGCAACATATTAAAATTTCAGCTCTCTTTAAGGGTTTTAGAGCCAAAAAACCAAACCGAAGCTAAATTCATATAATAAAAGTTAGCGGTTAGCGGTTATCGTTAGCTTCCGCTAAATTTTTTAGCGGTTTATCGGTTTAGCGTTATCGAAGTTAAGTTTTGAGTTAGCGGTTCAGCGGTTATCGAAGCTAACTTTTCGGTTAGCTGTGCTCACCACTGGATCCAGTAATAAAAGAACACGTAAGAAGAATTGCAAATAAAGAAATTCACCAGCACTACTTGGAAAAAAACATATAAAATGAAATGATTCAAATATTGAGTAAATATTGTTCTAATTGTCGATTGTACTCCAGATCTCTCGCACACTGAACAGATGACATTGGTAGTACGTTTTGTTTCTATTGTGCCTACCCCAGATAAAGATGGAAATCATGTGAAAATCTGTGAGCATTTTTTGGGATTCGTCGATATCGACAATAGTACTGGCGCTGGAATGACAAAGAAAATTCTAGAAATTTTATAAGAGAATGAAATATCGTTGTCTGATTTAAGAGGACAAGAATATGACAATGGATCCAATATGCGAGGCAAACACAATGGGGTGCAAAGCCGAATTTTAACATTATATCACGAGCGTTTTTCGTTCCTTGTTCCTCACATACATTAAATTTGGTGGTCAACGATGCAATCAGATGTTGCATAGAAGCTGTCACTCTTTTCGATATTGTGCAACACCTTTACGTTTTTTCTCGTCGTCTGCACACCGATGGGACATACTTAGACAAAATGTAAACGGCTTGACATTGAAGGGACTTAGCGAAACCAGATGGGCCAGTCGCATAGATGCGTTGAGACCGATGAGACATCAACTTAAGGAAATTATACAGGCATTAAACAGTTTTTGGGACGAACAAATTAATGTAACGTCAATAACAGCTGCAAGAAACAGGTCGGAGGCGAGTGCTCTATTACAAAAAATTGGAAGTTTCAAATTTATCTGCTGCCTGATTGTTTGGTACGACATTTTGAGCCAAATAAACATCAAAAGCAAAGCCCTTCAAGAAGTCAATTTGAATATGTCGCAAGCTGTCTCTCTGCTTTCAAAATCAATCGAATACCTTAAAAATTACAGAACAGATGATAAATTTAAATGCGTTCTAGACGATGCAAAAAAGTTGGCAATCGAATTCGAAATTGAACCTGAATTTGAGCAATTCGCCGTCGAAAAATAATGTTTGATTATGAACACGAAGACGAAGTTGGAACGACAGAGAAGGAAAATTTTAGTATCAACTTTTTCAATAACATTTTAGACAACGCAATCCAATCATTGAAAGACAGGTGTGATTTGATCGTAAAGCATAACGATCATTTCCAATTTCTATACAATTTGAATAATGCCACAGAAATGAGAGACAAAGAGCTACGTAAGAACTGTATGGATTTAGAAATTCTGCTTACAGATGGTGATCAAAAAGACATCTTCGGCATCGATTTATACGAAGAATTAAAATATTTGCGAAACCATTTCGAAGGCAGTTATTCTCCAACGAAAATCTTGCAATTCATGTGCTCAAAAAATTTGACGGCATCATTGCCAAATCTTTTTGTGGAGCTGAGAATTCTTGTAACATTGCCAGTATCAGTGGCCAGCGCAGAACGGAGCTTTTCAAAGATGAAATTAATCAAAACTTATCTCCGTTCCACGATGAAACAAGATCGGTTGAATAGGTTGGCAACCTTATCAATTGAACATGCCATTGCCAAGGATTTAGATTTGGATGATATAATCCAAAGATTTGCAGCTGCTAAGGCCCGAAAAGTTAATCTTTGAAGCCGAAATTTTAAGGAGTATGTATGTTATTAATGCTACTTGGTTAATGGTATTGAATTCAAGTTAATAAAATATATTTTTTATTTTAAGATTTTGATAAAATGTGCTGAATGAAATAAACAATAAAATTATATAAAAAAAATTTGTTATTTTTTAACTAAAAAAACCTTTATATAAAAAATGGGATGGGGGCGGGCGCCAAAGCAAAATTGGCTCAAGGCGCCACAACCCTTTGAGCCAGCCCTAGTTACAGTGTTGCAGAAACTGCAGTGTTGTAAAAATTTATTAGCCACTTCCATATTCCAAAACGGCCTTTACATCCTCCCAAGAGAGGATGTAAACTTTACTTGTTCTAATGCTATCCGACACAGAGAGGAGACTTTCAGAAGGTACCGTCGCCATCCAACTCTTGACTCTCATTCAGCTTATATTTCTGCCGAAATCGTGCAAAACCTGTTCTTCGACTCGCCAAAAATTCCTTCATCCCCCAAAAATGTGTAAACCTATCCAATTCTAATTCTTCTTGCTCTTGCACTTTCCGGCGTCTAGCTAAGAACCTCTCCAACAACTTTACTTCCTCTTCTTTCCCTCCACTTTTCCACTTTGACGGCTCAGTTGCCGTCGCTTCTGAAAAAGCTGAGCTCTTCGTTTAAATTTTCGCTTCCAATTCAACTATGGACGATTCCGGTGCTCTTCCTCTATCTCCTCCTCCCTATGACTTAATTTTGTATGAAATTAGAATCTCTTTCAAAGATGTTTTTTCTGCCCTATCTGGTCCTAATGGTGTCCCTCTTGTTGTTCTCAAGAACTGTGCTTCTGTGCTGACACCCTGCCAAGGCAAACTGTTTCGTCTTTGTATGTCATCTGGTACTTTTTCTTCCTACTGGAAGTTCGCTTTCATTCAGTTTGTCTCAAAGAGGGATGACTACTCTGAATCATCCAACTATCGTCCAATTACTTTGATTTCTTGCCTTTCTAAAGTTTTTGAATCTCTCCTGTTGCAATGTCGCCTTACTCTCTCTTTACTATGGTTATTATAACGGACACTGCTCTTCTGAACTCTCTAACTGCATGCCCCCTCCTTTAAGGAGAGCATGCAGTAACAGATTTGCTATATGTTCCCACTCCTTCTCTGTCGAACTCTCTAACGCAAGGGTCAGCCGGTGAACTCTGGAACAATCTTCCTCAGTCCATCTTTTCCCCTGTCTATGAACACCACTCTTTCAAACGCAGAGTGTCTGGACATCTCGAAAACCGTGGACCTTGATTTTGGTTCTTCTCTTCTTCTACGGGGGTGTGGCGTTTTTGTGAGCATTCGCCCCTGTCCCCTCCTTTTTGCATAAAAAAAAGAATCTTATAAAAGGTAAAGAGTGGTGAGTGAAATTTTATCCGAAAGGATAGTGGGAGAGATTTTGATTCAAAATGAGTGAGAGAAAGTTTTCTCAGTTACTTCTGTGGATGAGGGATGTGCCTCCGCGTTGTGTATTCTCCCTGATTGGTGCCCGAGAGTGTTGCCGCGGGAGATAGCTGGGGCTAGTCGTAGGAAATGTTTGAGCCTACAGATGGGCCATTAATTTCCTTCAAATGAAACGCTCGGAAAAACGCTTTATAGATTACTTCGCTTTGTTTAGATTACTTCGCTGGCGGGGGGGGGCGCCCCCTTTGGTCAATTTCGCGCCCCTTTTTGTCAATTTGGCGTCCTTTTTGTCAATCTTTGCGCCCCTTTCGAATGCTTTATATTTTATAATAAGTTTTTCATTTCTAAAAGCAAAAAAGTACATACTTTTTAAATTATAAAAATATCAATACCACCCTTGTAAATACCTGACAACTTACCTTTCAATTTTATTTTTAGAATCTGTATAAACATAATATTTCCCTTCATATATTCAATTCAATTATGCTTTCTTGCTTTATATATTCCTTTATTAATGGTTGTAAGCATTTGCAGACATATGGTTAATGTGCTTGTAAACCCTTTGCGTAGTATTCACATTCACGATGTTCCTCTCTCTAAATGACTGATTCAGGTAATACTTTGAACAGATGGATTAGATAACGTCAATCAAATTAGTTCAAATATTTACTACCAGAAACCTGGTCTTTAACTACATTTTAGTAAACGCTAAAAATTTGCTTGCTGGTGCTTAAAGGGTTAACATATGTATTTTTAATTCCAGTGTATGTATTATATTTATATATATAGCTAAACATTATTTTGGCGAAATTTTTACGTACGTAAAGGTCCAACCACCCCCCTTTCGAAAATCCTAGATCCGCTACTGTTAGGAAGTATTAGGAAGTAACTGACATTTAACCTTGGTTTAACTTCTGCCAGAATTGTTCATTCTGACGAAAGTCAAGCTTATCACTCCACCTTAGATCTGAACCACGCTCCACCAGCAGCAGCCCAGCGTCTTAACCACTGTGCTACCTAGGGTACCCATTTATTTACTAACCAACTTTTTTATTTTGTGCAAGGATGAATAGCTGAGTTTTGCTGCGCTTCGCCTGCCATCAGCGGGTCTCGATGCCGGGGCCGCTGGATTTGTAGTCAGCGACGCTAACCACTACATCACTGAGGCGCATGATAAGCACAAAAATGCGAAAGATAGGATTTTATCAAGAAATCATATTAGTGTGTGTGTGTGTGTGTGTGTGTGTGTGTGTGTGTGTGTTGTGTGCGCGCCCCCGCATTGGTTCAACTTGACTTAGGAGTTCGTCCATTTGAAACAACATTGTTGATCTAAGAACGTTTTTCATTACCTGGCTACTTTTTCTCGTACTACATCGGTCGAGTATAAAAATTCAAATCTCAAAAATTATTAGTTGTACTTAGGTGAGGTAAAGTTAAGTTTAGTTAAAAAGTGGGGTTTTTGATGCAGGAAGGAGGGGGCCAAGGGCAAATGCCAGCAAAAGCGCGCCTCCCATAGAAGAAGAAGCGAGTTAAAATCAAGGTCCGGGGTTTACGAGATGCTTGGACAATTTGCGTCTGAAAGATGGGAGGTCATAGACAAGAGGAAAGATGGATTGAGGAAGATTGGTCCAGAGTTGACCGGTTGAGTAGATGAAAGATTAAAAATACCGATTAACCCTTGCATTAGATAGTTGGACAGAAAAGGAATGAGAAAGTGTAGAAGGTCTGGTACTGCGTGCTCTCCTTAAAGGAGGAGGCATGCAGTTAGACAGTTCAGGAGAGCAATGTCCGTTATGATAGCGGTAGTAAAGAGAGAGTGAGAGAACATTGCGGCGAAGATAGAGAGAATGAAGAAATCAGTAAGAGGCGGGGAATTGATGAGACGAAAAGCCTTTGATTCCACCCAGTCAAGTACGGCTGTATGGGTTGAGCCACCCCACACATGAGAAGCATCACAGGAGCGAACAAGACCCCTGTACAGAGACAGCAACTGAGTGGGGGTGAAGAAACTGCGGAGGCTGTACAGCACACCTAACCGCTTAGAAGCTGTTTTAGAAAGAGAGTATATGTGATCTTTTCAGGAAAGATCACGAGAGAAGGAAACGCCAAGAATTAGAATAATAAAAACCCACTCTAATAGGCAGAGTTTATTTCCACAACAGTTTCGATGCCCACCGGCATTCTCCTCAGGTCGACCCACCCGAGGAGGATGCCAGTGGGCATCGAAACTGTTGTGGAAATAAACTCTGTCTATTAGAGTGGGTTTTTATTATTCTAATTTGACCTTCACGTAGAAAAGTGAAGTTTTTTCATTTAAAACGCCAAGAATGTTAAGAGAAGAGGAAGGATTGAGTTGTGTATTGTTGAGGGTAAGGGGATAGTCGTGTGGAAGAGTGTGAGGAGTAGACAGATGGAGGAACTGAGTTTTTGATGCATTGAAAGCCACAAGGTTTTCTCGGCCTAATCAGAGATAGCAGAAAGACCAGAGGTCAGGTGCTCCATAGCCGTACTACTCGAGGCATGTAGTGACTGTTGAGAGGGACGCTTTGTGAAGCGGGTGGAGAAGTGAAGAGTGGAATCATCGGCATAAGAGTGAATAGGACAGGAAGTGCGAATTAAAAGGTCATTAATAAATAAAAGGAAAAGAGTGGGTGACAGGACAGAACCCTGAGGAACACCACTGTTAATGGCGTTAGGAGAAGAACAGTGGCCATCTACAACTGCAGTTATAGATCGGCCAGAAAAGGGCAGTTTTGAAATTAAAGATTTGTGCCAGACTCTATCAAAAGTTTCCAATATGTCAACCGCAATAGCAAATGTTTCACGGAAATCTTGAAAGGAGGATAACCAAGAATCAGAAAGATATGCAAGAAGATAGCCAGTAGAGCGTCCCTTCCGGAATCTACACTGACGATCTGAAAGAAGATTGTGAGAAGAAAGGTGTTTAAGAATCTTCCCATTAAGGATGGACTGAAAAGCTTTAGAAAGGCAAAAAATCAAAGCAATTGGATGATAGTTGGAGGGTTGAGAGCGGTCACCCTTCTTTGGGACAGACTGAATGAAAGAGAACTTCTAGCAAGAAGGAAAAGTACCAAATGAGAGACAAAGACGAAAGAGTTTGCATGCAGGGTGTCAGCACAGAAGCACAGTTCTTAAGAACTACAGGAGGAACACCATCAGGACCATACGCCTTCCTAGAGTTGATCCCAGATAGGGCAGAAAAAACATCTTTGGAAGAGAATCTAATTTCAGACATAATAAAGTCAGAGGGGTGAGGAGATGAAGGAACAGCACCGGAATCGTCCAGGGTTGAATTGTAATCGAAAGTTTGAGCGAAGAGTTCAGCTTTGGCAGGAGAAGAGACGACAACTGAGCCGTCGGAATGGAAAAGAGGAGGGAAGAAGAGGAAGTAAAGTTGTTGAAGAGGTTCTTAGCTAGATGCCAGAAAGAGCGAGAAGACTTAGAATTGGATAAATTTTCACATTTTTCTCGGGTGGTGGAATTTTTGGCGAGTCGAAGAACAGATTTTGCACGATTCCGGGCAGAAATATAAGCTGAGTGAGAGTCAGGAGTTGGATGGCGACGGTACCTTCTGAAAGACTCCTCATTGTTGCGGATAGCATTAGAATAAGTAAAGTTAAACCAATGGTTTTTTGCATTAGTAGTAGGAATAGAATATGGAATGTACGCCTCCATGCCCGAGAGAATCACCTCTGTAATGCGCTCACATACCCAGAAGGGCCCTTGCCACGGAAGCAGTAATCATTCTATGGGAAATCAAAGAAGTACTGCCTAAGGGCCTCCCAATCAGCGGCGCTGAAGTGCCAAAGGCGCCTCCTCTTGGGGGGATCCAAAGGCCGAATTGGAGTGATAGGACAGGAAACAGATACATGTCGGATAACATCAACGTGTGGGCGAAAAAGTGTAAGTGAAATAATTATCAATATACATAGACTCATATTTTTCACACAAAATACATAAATAAGAATTTAAGTATTTGGATCAAAGTACTCGGGTCAGATCCTTGAGTGAGACTCGGACATAAGGAAACAATATCCAAGTTAATGCACTAAAACAAACATGATTATGAGGAACCTCAGATCATTTACAAGCGAAGCTAAAGACACTTTTTTTCGTACTTTAAGGACTAATATTTATAGGCAGCAATTGCGGGTTAATCATAATAAAGTTCCTTGCAGAACTCCAAATTTGCTAATGTCCCATAGTTTTAAGACTGCTGCGCAAGTCCCCTCCAAATTACTCACTTTCTCAAATGTTCACTAATCACGTTTCGAGCCTCCATTTAGTGACAAGACGTGTTCAATACAGCCTAATGCGAATAATTCAAAACTCTGACAATCCAACTGTCCAAGCTATTCATCAATTCTGCTTTATGTCTTCTTGGCATGAAAGTGTTTTGTCTATTGCTTCACTTAACGCCAACATTGGCATTTTTATTACTTTTTATTATTTTTATTTTTTAGCATTTGTTTTCGGTAGTTCACATTATTATTATTATTATTATTATTATTATTATTTTAATTTCATTACGTGAATTATTTTTATTTCTCATTTAGTCCTAATTTTTTTTTAGTTTTTAAATTGTTTAATTAGTTTAATCGTTTATTAACTTCAAGAATATTGTACTTTTTTATGGGAGTTATCTCCTGCCAGTAAAGATTATCATTATCATTTGTCATATCATTAACCTGTTAAAAGAAAGTTTAGAAAGTTTTATACTTCTGTAAGTGTATGCATGGTATGCTATATTTTATTTTTTCTTTCTCTTTCCTAACTTCTTTTTTGGGTTAGTTTTGAGTAGAACTTAGGTTCGTTGGGTGTAACTTTCGTAACTTTTATAACTTAATTACAAACAAATTACAATAGTATTAAAAGAACCCTCTAAGATACACTTCATATTTACTGTACACTTTTTTCTTTGACTTACAAATCACTTGAAATGCTGCTGCCTTTGCGAGAGCTCACTCTCCACATTTGAATTATTATTATTATTATTATTCTGCTTCAATTTCGTGAAAAAAATTCACCAAATATGCATTTCTGATACTTTTTTATCGCCATAAATATAAGAAAATCACGGCGTCACTTCTTTACTTCATTCTTATCATTGATTATAAAGCATTGAGGAAATTTCAAATTCAGTGAAGGAACAGAGAATGAAACAAATACTGGAATTTGAAAAAAAAAATTTACTTAAAGTACATATGACAAAAATAAATCACTGATCCACAAAATTAGACCAATTAATAGTGTTCACCACTCATTCCTAACTACAGGTAATCCGCAAATTGAACGCTTGAAAGTTATTAATTCGTTCAATAGCTTTATCAGTTACGAGTAAATAAAACTGAAATGCATTTTAAAGGCAATAACCATACTTCAATGAAATAAAAGGGGAGATGGCAATAAAATTAGAAACTGGTAAAGGACAATACTTGCGCCGTTTGACCATGCTCCATTCAACTCAGTCCCATGCCTTATAAAACTTTTAAATGCACCTTTTAGGGGGTTCTGGATGGAGTAACCAGTGGAAGCCCTGCCTCCGAAAACACGCGACGCGGGTTCGAATCCCGCTAGCTTCTAGATCTCTACTTAATGACTTTTCCTTTTCCCAATAAAATTGTGAATATGCCTGAGAAGCGATTTCTGAAAATGGAAACCCCATACCAAAGAAGAAAAAGATGTCTTAATAAGTAGAAACTGGTTTATATGCTAAACAATAGAAATACTGTACCAAAATTATGATAAAATTAATGAAAAGTTACTTATACCTATACAGAAATTTGTAAAAGTCAGATTACATCTGTATTGTTAAAGAAATACTTCAACAGTTTTCTGTTAAGGAAAGGGATTGTATTGGCACAAGGGAGAGACCAGACGGCTGCTCCCTCCTCTACAGTTTAAATCATGCAGGTAATATCTGTTGTAAAAGTCAAGGAATGCGCAGTGTTCTTCGTTGGCTTGAGGCTGGTTGCTGTTACTAAAAATAAAAAATTATGCATGTAATAATTTACAGATACCTTGGAAGAAATTTTTTTATACTGCATTGAAAATAATTTGTGTCAATCAAGAGCAAAAGCTCTTGTTTATTACCTTACAAATAAAACAAACCACGCTACATTATGAGCTGTAGAAAATATAAACGTAGACATTACATGAATGTTACAATAAAAAAAAAAGATGCTTAACATCTCTTTTTAGCAATGTTGTGAAATTCACTGGACTAATTTATGCAAATAATATTATTCAGTTTTACTTTAAAAATACAATTATGAAAATATTAAGTATGTTTATAGATATTTATAGAAAAAACTTGATAGCTTATATATTCTAATTCAGTTTATTGCTTGCTTTAATGTTTTCACATACTTCTACGTATAATACCAAACCCACCTGCATTCACATTTACCTACCGTTCATGTACTTCACCTACCAGTTCAATAAAGTACGCTTTAGACTTATCACTATTTGCATACCTAATTAAAACACTGATTATAATATTTCGTACAAGTAATCATTTTATCTGGTTCACTTTTTTACTTTCTTATTTCGTTCCAGAATAACTTTCATTTTTTTTTATATACGTCTCATTATTTCTCAAGTTTTCTGTGCTCTTATCATGCTTCCTGCATTTTGTATTCTACTCATTACACTTTCTCACTTAATTACTAGGATACTCGACTCTTCGTTTTTTTTTTTTTTGCAACAATCATCATTCCCCCATGTTGTAGTCTTTTCTTTAACGCCATTTCGTGCACATTCACACACATTAGATCCTAAGCACTCCTCATGTTGAAAAGACAGATTCCAACGATACCATCCAAAAAATTCCATCTCTTCAACTGTTGTATCTGCCTTCCTCTAATAAGTTCCTCTTTTGTTATAAAAGTCGAAGTAATTTACAGCCCTATCACCCTAAGGGTTTATCATCATTCATAATACTAACTATTATGAAATGATCACAATACTGTAATTATATAAATACAATTGCAGCTAATAAATAATATAACTTTATCCACTTCTTTCAATTAGCTTAAGTAAATACTAAACGATTGAATAAGTTCGACTAATATCATTCGTAAAATAATTACCAATTAATGGTTATAATTTAATTTCATTTTACTCTACCTACCATATATACTAAAACCATCCTGTTGTAGGGTGATTCAAATTCTTTTTCCTGATTTGGACATCATCCCTAAACTGAACAAAGTTCTTCAACAGGCAAACAACCTACGTAATCGCCGCATCAGCACAAAGTTATGGTCAAGACATTGGAGACCTGTTCCTATTGGTTAGCTCGTTAAGCCGACCAAAGGCAATGAATTCGAAAGCGAATTGAGTAAAAAGCAACATGACAGCGGTAACGCCCTTCCATGTCCACTGAAATTGAAACTTCTGCCTTCCGTCACCGGGATAACGAGGGAGAAAGTGAACAAACTTGTAATTTTGGTCTCTGGCGTGAAGATCGAAAAACTTCTTCTTGTTCCAAAACTGGCTTCTGGAACGGGAAAGGCGATATCTACAACATTGATACAAGCCCTTTGAGAGTGGTATCTGCCAGACGAAATCATTAGAATGTGCTTCGATACCACTGCCAGCAGAGCCGGCAAACACACTGGAGCGTGCACCCTGATTGAGAGGAAGTTGGGGAACAATTTGATGTACCTTTCATGTCGGTATCACGCGCGCGAAATTATCATTGGCCCATCTACTGGACCTGACATTCCCTTCTTCAAACCATTGCAGGAAAGATGCGGTTCTAGCAACTGGTCATACTCCTAACCGTGTGATGAAAGGCTTTTCTCTCTTCTGCTACATAAGCTGAAGCAAATAGCCGCTTCTTTCAAACAAGAAATCCAATCTCGAGATGACTACTGCGAGTTCCTGTGATAAAGCATCGTATTCTTGGAAAGAATTCCTCTCCGCGGTGCGAAGTTCATGGCTTACGAAGCCTACCATCAGATAAGTTTTATAGAGAAAGTGGCCCACACTATCAAGATTTATCTTTTTTGAAGCCAATTTTTGCTCACTTGGCGAGAGAATAATGGTCTCATGGACTTTTGTAAGTTCTCTACGATTGTTTACATGAAGGCATAAATTTGTACTGGTGGACCAACAGATCGATGACACGACCTCCAACACCCCGAAGGGAAATTTCTGGTTTCTATGAGAACTATCATAGTTGGGCTGGCCTCCTTCTCTGATGAGGTGATCCCAGATGTCACGGCGCAGATGGTCTTGTCTGAAGAAAGAAGGGGTTAGGAATGTCAAGCGCTTCGGAGAGAAGCTGTTTCAACCTGCGAAACTGCAGCGTGATTCCTTCGTGATATCTAGATCACGTAAAATCTTCATCGTTTTGGTGGTGGATGTCTCCTTCCTGAAAGAGGCTCCTGACAATTCGGTGGATCTGAACTCCTTCAAGAATGGAAAGGAGAAGGTTGTCAACGACTGCGCCGAGAGAGTTTCCTGATGGACATAATAAGTTTTGAAAGTTTTGGTTTCATTTGAAATGTGTACATCTTGAGTAACTTTTGAACTTTGAAGTAGTTGATTTTGTCGTTTTCATGAAATTTCGCGACATCCCGGTTGGGAAACACTGCGTCCATACTATACAGTTTTACACTGAAAATAATTGCTTTCGCAAAAAGGTATATTTCTTTTCCACTATAAAACATATATACAAATAAAAAACAAGATCAGTAAATGAAACGAAATCATGTAAACTTTCAATTATTAAAATATTTTTTATAAATATTTATTAAACTGTTTTTTTTCATTTGCTCTTTTACAGTGTAGAAATGTAAATATTGTTTTAATTTATGACGTTAAACAATATTTACATTTCTACCTCCATACCATACAGGGAGTAAACCAACATTATTAATTAATGTAAATATGTTTTTAAAAATGCATGAAATAAATAATGAAATTTGCAACAAAGATATTTTGAAAACGTGTAATATATATTAGGAACTTTACCTCCCGGCCACCCCCCAAAATGGTGCTCCCATGGGCATAGATTCCCTTGTAATCCAAAGCCAATCTTCACTCCGATCCAAGTCTGATCCGCCGACCCAAAAACTTATTTTCTTATTCGAGGTGTCTGACATGGAAAGAATAAAGAATGATCAAGGACATTCAAAACTGCAAATTCTAGCACTTGCGTGTTGCAGGACTGACTCATTACCAATGTTTGTCTCATGATTACATGAAATCCCATTATATAACTCAATAAATTATTCATATTAAATTCCGAAGTATTAAAAGTGGAATTGATAAGTGTATTAACAAAATGGTTGAAGTTCAAATTATATACCCTTATTTTATTTTTACTGCGACCACGGTTAAAATGACGCAACTCCAACAGACATAAAAATCTATAATTTTTACAGATAATATTAACACTGCTTAACTAATGGTTCACTCACTGATGGTTCTCACGTGTCGAAGAGTTTCTGCGAATTCATTGGCATCTCTGAAGACGACTAAGTCTGCTTGTTTGTGTAATTCCTTGCAAAAGTTTCGTCCTCCCTCCCATGAGGTGTTTTTGGAAAGATCAGTCAAAAGGCATGTCCTTCCCACCAACACCCACGGATGACGGCAACCTTGGAAGCAAAGATAGCAAAAAACAATAAAAGGGAACCTTTAATATTTTAAAATTAAGTAAAGGTACTAACTCTATGACGTATATTGCTTCACGTTTTTAACATCTTTCAACAGTAGAATGGACTACATCGTAGACACGACGTAACAGTGCTTCATGTTAAATTACGAGGGAAAGTGACGTTGGGTCTGATCAGAAGTTGGATGGGTGACCGTCCTCCGCGTTCGAATGACGTAGTTCATATTCCGTAGGTCCCTTCCCTGGCATGAACTTTGTTGTAATAAAGGAGATTAAAAAACCCTAAATATTATTATGACCTTAAAACTAATTCGAGACAATCAGTTATACATTAAGAACGCAATCTCTGATAATTTTTTTCATATTTTTAGAATTTGGAAATGAAAATTTTCCGTTTGTAGAAAGCCTTAAGTTCACTAACTCTACTGAGTAAAGATTGTTTTCATCAAAGAAAATGAAAGGGTCATTGTTTATTTGTTGCTTGCGCGATGCTGCATTTTACCCGCATAATTTTATTTCATATAATTTATATTTTATTTTTGTTTGCTCACTTTTGTATGAAAACATAATTTTCGTTTGCTGAAGTCGGAAAGGATTCTTATAAAACATTTAATTTATGAACAAATAAATTTTAAAAATTCATAAAATAGGTTAAAATACAGGGCGTTTCAAAAAGAGTTATACAACTTTAATGTCCTGCCATTTCTTTGTTTTTTAATCTATGCCCTTTTCTTTTTCATGTTTTCGTGGGGGTATTCTGATATTTGTTCTCTGGAATTTCTAGCTCCCTAGCTCAACTATGCCATTGACAGTGGAGCAGAAAACAAAAGTGGTGTCTCTGTGGTATGAGATGAAATCATATGTAGAGATCCGCCGGAGGTTCTGCCGGGAATTCAATCTCAGAACACGTGTTGGACCAACAAATTGTGACATTCAACGTTTTGTGAAACATTTTGAGGACAAGGGTACAGTGCACAACCAGAGCAAGGGCAACAGTGGCAGGCCAGCATCAGTAACCAAGAGCCAAGCCAACATCGACGTCGTGCGGGATTCTGTAGTGGACAGTCCCAAGAAGTCCCACCGCCGGCGCTCCCAGGAGCTGGGCATCAAACTAACATCAGTCTGGCGTATCCTCACTAAGGAACTGAAGCTTTTCTCGTACATCATCTCTATTAGGCATAAACTGACTCAAGATGACATGAGAAAGAGAGTTGACATGTGCAATTGGCTCAGTGCCAGGATGGAGCGCTACTCAAACTGGATCAGCCTGATCTGGTTCAGTGATGAAGCCCATTTCCATTTGAGCGGTGCCATCAACAACCACAATAACATTTTATGGGGCGCAAAACCACCTGAGATCACTGAGAGGTGCCTGAAAGGGCCTAAGGTCACATGCTTCTGCGCCCTTCAATGTTAGATGGGGAATGCTAGGGCCTTACTGGTTTGAGGATGACCTGGTTTATGCAGGATGGTGCCACCCCGCATACAGCTGGTGACACCATCACTATCCTGCGGCAGCTCTTCAGAAACCGCCTCATTTCCCTGGGTACCGCTCATGACTGGGCACCCCATAGCCCAGCCTTGAACCCTCTGGACTACTGGTTCTGGGGGGCTGCCAAGGACTCTGTCTACGCCAACCGTCCCGCCACACTGGACGATCTGAAGCAGAAGGTATCAGACTACCTCCAGAAAATGCCCCGTGAGACCTGAAGGAAAGTTGGACAGAACTTAGGAGTCAGGATCAAAGCCTGTCTGAACCACGGTGGGGCACACATCGAGAACGTCAATTACAAGGATTTTGCTTAACTCCATTATGCTTAACTGCATTTTGCTTAATTTTGCTTAAACTTACTGCCAAAACAATATCATTTCATAAGCTTTCAAAAAATGTTTTGTTCACGTTCATGAGGTTTCTGGTTCTTTGTAAATAAACGTTTAAAATTGTATAACTCTTTTTGAAACGCCCTGTAATCAATCACTTGTATTAATAAAACTCACTTAAATGTAGAAATGGGTTTGGTCTGAAAGGAAATGATCTATGAGGACTTTCTTCAAATTTTCCAGGAATGTTGTCAAGGGTTAGAGAGTCCTTCAAGGAAGAGAGAAGGCTATGTAAAATCTGAAATAAGAGAAATTGGAAATTATATGACCATGTTTATTCACAATTTCTGTGACAACTTTGGGAACAAGTTTAACCTAAAACTTAAAAAGAAAAGGATTAACTCCTTATTTCAAGAAATAATTGAATTTTACTCTATATCTCGGCTAACTAAATTACTGGAGACTTCATATATAAGCACTGAGACATAGAAGAAGTTTCCTAACCAAATTCTTTCCCAAATGTTCGAAGTTAACAGGAAAATAGAAAAAGAAAAAAATATCTCACCTTCTGCAAATCAAAAGTTGATTTGGGCTGAGGTTCGATGGTTGCTGAAAACACCCCATACGCCTCCAACAATATCAAAAGGAACGCAATATAAAAATTATGCAGCTTCATCTAGTAAAGTAAATAATAAAGCAACAAATAAGTAAATAAATAAATGTCCATTATAGCTACTTTTTAAAAATATTTTTGCCACTTTGATCTTTAAACCTCTCCGATATAAATCCATTTTACTATAGCGTAATGCGAGACATAATTGGACGCTTGGAAGTGAAAGTGATTCAAGTACTTGAGTCACGTCTGATCACGGTTTTCTTTTCCTCACAAAGTGAGATTTGAATCACTGTGAGTAATTGGAGTCAATTTGTGAGAACACACACTCAGCGTGAAGTGTGCGGATTCAAGTACTCGAGTAATTTTTTTGGCTAAAGGCAATAATGGGTAGAAAATGTACTTCAATCACTTTCACTACAACGTGAAACTGGCATAACGCTCAGGCCAACCAATGTGGCCCATTGCTCCCGTATTATCATTATTATTATTATTATTATTATTATTATTATTACCAGCATCATCGGGATTCGAACTCGCGACATCAGTTCGCTTTTGGGTAAAGGTGTTACCCATTGAGATCCGAACCTAGCTAAAACCATGTTAAAGACATGTTCTTAACGAAAAATTTGGTAATTATACAAATTTCAAGGACGAAAATATTTTCTTTAGCTTTTTCATGTGTCATGGTTCGGAGTCCTCGTTAATCTGTAGGTCCTCGCTGTGATATACTGTTGGTCACGTTATTAATTTCAGGATGAAAAGAACTATTACTGAAAAGGAAAATACACACAAAGTAAATATTACATGTATGAAATGAGGAAGCAGGTAAACTTATAGAATTAATAATTATTTGAAGTAAAAAAGTGTAGTTCAGTGCAAAATTAAAAGTGTATATATACTGTATATATATATATATATATATATATATATATGTCATAGCGTACCTGAATTTTGTTTAAAAGTTCAACAGAAAAGAGACACCAGTTTCCGCTTCCTAATTTCGTTCACACTACAAGACAACTAAATGTTTTGAAACTTTCTCTCTTGCAATCGAACGACAAAGTACGACAAATTCGAACTTTGTAAAACAAACGACGAATACATCGTGATAAACTCGACGACCTTCAAATACACCCAAAATTACCCAAAACTCATACAATACTTTTAATGAACTCGGTGCAACGTTTTGCATGATTTTATCTCTCCCACATTTGTACAGTATACAGTATGTATATATGTATATATATATATATATATATATATATATATATACCGGTATGACAAAAAAAAATAAGCTACTATTTTAAATGTATATTTTAAACAATTATAAGGATTTTTTTTTGTAAGCAAAACAGACGTACTAACCAGTGATGTAGTCGAGACCACCAAGTCCGAGACTGAGACCGAGACCGAGACCTGATCCTGTGAGACCAAGATCGAAACCGAGATCAAAGGTTCGAGATCGAGATCTACCTTCCGAGATCGAGACCCTTAAAATTCGAGACCGAAATCGAGACCAAGCTCATGCCCTTTCAATTTGTTTTACACTACTATGGAAATTAGACTATGTTAAGTATATTAATAAACTAATAACTACTTTCTCAGATGTAGTGTGTTGAATGCAAAAAGTGTAGCCTATAAATTACCAAATGAATATATATATATATACACGTACTTTTTATTTATTTACTTCTTTTATATCTGTTACAGAAGGTTTAATGAACGTATCCACTACCCAGTTTGACTTGTGCATTTATTTAAAGCATGATAGGTGCTCATTACACTTAAGGAACATCAGCATGCTCAGAAGATCTGCTGAAGTTCGACTTCTGTGGGGCCTAACCTAAAAAAATCCAGACCCACACCGCCCCGCAAGACAAACGTGGCAACTCAAAACAGGGTGACTGATTAGTGAATACCTAGAGTCCCTTACTTTTACAAACTTTCATAAACATGTATTTTTCATTACGGTCTCGAGAGGTCTCGAAAGGTCTCGGGGAGAAAAACCGAGACCGCGTCTGTCGAGACCGAGATCGAGACCGAGATCTAAATAGCGGAGACCGAGATCGAGATTGAGATCTGCAAATTGGATCTCGAGATCGGTCTCATCCACATGAACAACTGCCTCTTGTTCTACTGCAGCTGTAAAATAGTACAACATGTTAAGACAGTAATTGTTAAGTACATGCTAAATATCGCAGTGGAGTAAAACTTAAAACTTTTTGTGACGTTCAAAGTAATTAGTTTTACCTTGTTCTTGTCTATGCTGCAGTCTTTCATTCCTCGCTGCTTGCTGCAGGGATCTTGTCTCAAAAATCTTGTCATGACCAGACATATGACCTTTCCTCTCAGTCTTTTGGTCTTCGTAGAACCTGATATCCTCATCTTTCTTCTCTCTGGATAACAGTCTGTTGTTCTGTATTTCCTGGATTGCATCTGGAGCTCCTATATCGAACAGGCTGTCTAATTCCAGCACAAATGCTCCTCTTTTTCCTCCAGGGTTACTTGCTCTTCCTTTGCTTTTCACCAGAGCACGATGTTTCTCATGTAGTTTCATGAAGAGCTTCATTGCGTTGTACTTGGTCATTGTCTTGATCCTAGCCATCTGCCAGAATGGGATGATAGATATTAGATTCAACTGTTTCATATGCAAGGTCTTGAACCATGGGCCTCCCTGCATTTTCCGGTAAATTCTGAAGATTAAGGAAATACTGGAACGCCTGTCTGTTGGTGGGAAGCTGGGAACCACTGATAAAAGCTGAAGTGTATCCAACCAGGAAAGTTTCAGTGAGAGATCTGGTAGATGGCCCAGTTGACACCTGCCTGTGGACAGTACGTGGAGGTTCTGAGATATCAACTGTGCGCCCACGGAGCTCCCTCAGCTCCTTGCTTAATGCCATTGTGAAGTTGTAACTTGTAGATGGTTTTCTAGATTCTGATTGAGTTTCTGTTGTTTCCTGAAAAATGATAGATAATAATTATTATTATTATTATTATTATTAATTATTATTTATTTATTATCATTATTATTATTATTATTATTATTATTATTATTATTTATTAATTTTATGCTCTTTCATTTGATACCTAATTTGTTGCTCTATCTTGTTTAGATCAAAAGTTAAAGTGCAAAACATAATTCAAGGGACCCCGGAATTGGCGCTTTGGCCGATTTCAAGGCAGAAAATTTAAAGCTCCATGCGGCAATGCTTCCCAACATCCTAGGTCAAAATAGTTGTGATTTTCGGCTTTGTCAGGTCAAAAAGCATGGGAAAATGTACAGAAACCTATGAAAATAAGAAAAAGTTGATTTTTGAACAGGCCTAATCCCAAGCCCGCCATGCCATTAGGGAAAGGGCGCATTTCTATAAATTTTCAGTACTTTTCAGTACTTTATTTTCTGTTTTCCATGCATATTATTCGATCAGCACTTTTCCAAACCAAATAATCATCGTGAAAATTTCTGTAAATGGAAATCCCTACTAAAAAGACTATTGTGCGGACAATGTATCAATGATGCACTACAGAAAGCTATTGAAACTGATAAACAAAAATGGAGACATATTCTGAAAATAGTTCTTGATGCTGTGATGTTAAAAACAATTTACCACTTAGAGGATCGTGTAGTTAGGAATAGGGGGCGCAATTTTATAGGGGAGCGCAAGTATAGGGCGGTGCAATTTTATGATCTTGCCTCGGGCGCAAAATTAGCTAGTTACGGGTCTGGCGCTGAATATACGCCGATTTTTCATTTTCGGTCTCAACTCCTCGCGGGTATTCTGATGCTTCTACCTTATCCTTCAAAAAAGTATTTATATATGGTGTGAAAAGGTTGGAGAGCTTCTCAAACATCCACACCTCATATATCTTCAGTATTCTATACCCGTGACGAATGGATAGGGACTGCTCAGGACTTGTATATACGCCTCTCATATTCCTCTGGTTGATTGTGTAATTACAGTCCCCATTGTTCTCCTCTGCGCATTTCACACACAGAGGGAACATGAGTTCGTGTTCTATAACAACGGGCATCCATAAGTCGCGAGGGGGCAGCACATCTACCAAAGAAAGACCAAAGTAGTTCTTGTTCACATTAGCTGAGAACTCTTCGATGGCAGGCAAGGCGGGAACCACGAGCTTTTCAGGTGCGCCTGCAGGGTACGGATTGTTCTTCATCACATAAGGGTATAATGAGCAGAAATCATAGTAATGAATCTTCACTCAGTCCGCAAATGGAAAGTATAGCTTGAAGGGGATTGTGCGCCCTCCAAACAAACTTTTGCCGCATTTGAGGAGGTCCAGCACCATTTCCATACCACCAGCATCCGTTAAAGGAGTACGCTTAGACCCATTGATCTTAATTTCCACTTCCCCCTGTTGCGCGCATATTTTATGTATACACCTGTCTGCTGTTGTATATGTGTGAGCCAGTAAATAGCCTTATACCCATAACTGCGCGGAATGTTTCGGGGAATGATGGTTAGCGTGTCCTTAGGCATGAAGAAATTCTTGAATACAGTAAAATACAATGAAGCGATCGTAGGTGCGGCTTGTAGCGGATCACAGTTGAAACGGGTTATGTACAGTTGCCCGCATATGTAATGTTCCTCGCCTCACAGACGACTCTGTACATGTGGCAACGCCGCAGTTTTAGTCAAGGTACCCCAACTGGGTGAAGGTGGGATGGAAGGGGGACAACCGAGTCCAACAACATATAACACAGACATATACATGTATATCTAAAGGACAATTGAATGTGCAGTCATTGACATACAGGTAATTATGATGTAATGTCTGTGTTCATAAAGATAAACAATTAATATGATCGTGAACAGCGTTCAACTCCTTGTAGTTTACTAGGCTTATACACTAATAAGGTTCCATTATGATTACTACAAATCTATATGAACAACTACTATAATAGAACTTTTTATATACTAGTGAATGCGAAATGTTCGCCTGCAGGAAAATTTCGCGTTTTTCGCGTAGGCTATACATAGTTTACGCGAAAATATTTAGCAGGCGAAAATTTGACAATTAAACTAATCTTTGGAAGATAGTAAGAAAATGAAACTTAGATCATTAAAATACTTTATTTGGAAAGTAAATTCAGCATATTGTAATAAAATATTGTGAATTAAAGCAGTAAAATCATTTTAAATTATACTGTATTATGACTGTATAACAAAAATGACATGAATGCCGCTAATTTCCAAACCCTTCCGAATGGTCTCCCTCATTTTGTGTAGGTTATCCCATGCAGAGACAATCCATTTAGCATGAATAGGTTTCAGTGTGGAGAGCTTCAAATCTATCTTGCCGAGAGATTCATTTACGTTGAGTGCTGCTGAAACTTTATCCGCATACCAAGAGGTAAAACTTGCCTTCATATACGACCTCAACCTCAACCAATCACAGCCCAGAATAAATGTCGTCATTCATGACGTCATTTTAATCTGTAAGATTATAACAAGCAACTGTTTACCGCGAAATTATGATGCCGCGAACTCATCCAATGATGTGAAAGAGCGAAAATTTGCTCCCGCGAAATTAACCTGGTTTACAGTATATATACTTATAAACTCATACAATATTATACTAACGTTTGTGAAATGACGTTCATGGGCCAAACCGAGGTGTTGACATGGTTACTGGCATGATATATGCTCATACCATATTTCTACACCGTAAGACGAACACCGACTCTGAAAATGAATCCAGCTCAAAATAAAATTGCACAGCGAGGCCGGATAATTGGTATGCAGGAAGCAGGCCTCTCTGTAGCTGACATAGCCATGGAACTGGGAATTTCGAAGCCTACTGTTCGACGCTGAGTGCAGAGGTGGCAGGAGACTGGGAATCTGCTAGATCGCGCTAAGTGTGGGGCACCAAGCAAGACCACCCGAGAAGAAGACTGGAGAATAATCAACGAAGTGCAGAACGATTCTATCAACAACAAAGTCGCCATTAGGGAGACACTACATATGGGCGTGTCAGTGGACACCGTAAGGAGACGGTTGCATGAAGCAGGATATCACCATCGTACTCCAGCCAAAAAGAGAGAGGATCGAGGAACGACATCGTCAGGCCAGGCTCTCGTTTGCTCGCCAGCATATAAATGATCTCGCATACTGGAGCAGTTATCTTATCTGACAAGAAGACGTTTGCGTCTACAACTCACGGCCGTCTTCGGTGTTGGCGACAGAACAACACGAGATGTGCCCGCCAAAATATTTACGAAGTGGCACGGAGTGGGCACGTGACGGCGAATGTGTTGGGATGGATGCACCTGCAAGGACTAGGAGAGCTGACCGAGATCCACGGGAGGTTTACGGCAGATCAATATATAGAGATAATGGAGGATGTGATGCTGCCTTCTGTACGCGCGTATGCCTTGCCCTATTCTGAGCAGATTATCTTTATGCAGGTATGATGTATTTGTGTGTAATAGAATAATATACTATTACTAGAGTAAGATTTATGTATTACACGCATTTGTATGTCCGGTTTCCACATTTACATGGGACGAATAATGGTCATAAAATTGTTCTTTAACTCTTTCAATACTATGACAGCACTTTAGGATTTTATTCTGGATAACTTCAGACTGTATTATTTGTATAACGGCGCACAATAACATTTAGCTGAGAGAAACCCCTAATACATATGGGTTAAAACCTATCTCGAATAGTGGGTTACTGATGAAGGCTGAAGCGTATGGATGAGATATAATTCTACTCTTAATATTTAAAATCCATTTGAAGGAAACTATCCGATCCACACCGCCAGGATTGTTAGAAGGTGGTTCGAGGAGCAACGAAATCTAGAACTACTGGACTAGCCTTGTAAGGAGTGTGACCTCAACCCCATTGAGAACATGTGGGGAAATGTGGTGAACTCGTGGGAGTCTGGGCAGGAGCGGACCAGCTACCAGCTGCTGGGTATCACACTGTGGCTGAGTGGAAAATGTTCCGAAGGAACCCACACATCATACATAACCATGTTGCATCTATGCCACACAGATTACAAGATGTAATAGAAAATGTTGGGGAATGGACTAAATACTAACTATGAACCAGGTATAGCTGTGCCATTTATGTTAATCTATGACAAATTGTGAGCATTTTGTATGATAAACTATTTAGTATAACATTCTCAACCATTGCATATTTGTTGTAATAAAGAAATGGTGTTTTATTGTATATGTATATTCCTTGTTAAGATCTAATAATATCTCCACATTGATAACGCAACAGGAAATCTGGAAAACATTAATGGGTTTATCTGTCCATCGTGATTAAATTATTATCTCTCCCAAATTGATAATACAAATACAATCTGGAAAACACTATTAATATAATAGGCATCAGCAACAAACCGGTAGTGATATCCTGCTTCATGCAACCGTCACCTTACGGTTTCCACTGACACGCCCATATGTCGTCTCTCCTGGACGGCGACAGTAAGTAACCATAAATATGTTTATGCTAGTATAACCGTGGATTATTCTTATGTAATTTTGATAATCAGTTACTGTTATTCAGATCGAAACTGCTAACAAGTTCTTTGTGTAACAATCGATAAGCCATTTCCCACTAACTCTCTCTGCACCTCTACCTCGCTCTCCCTCACACTGTCTCAATCATTTCTCGCTCAATGTCAATACATCTTCTTCTGCAGCATTATTAGTCCCATTTATATGGGGTCGCTGTTGCGACGTCACGAAGTCGTGGATCTTCGGCGTCTCGTCGAGGCCTTTGACGTCCAACTTTTTTATGTACAAAGGAGGAGCCAAGATCGAACCCCCGCAAAAATGCCCCCCCTATATAAGAGAGAGCCTAAATCAAGGTCTCTGAGGCTCGCAATGCTTTTCTTTTTTTCAAAAGCTTGTGTGGTGTGTAAAATGCATGTATGTGTAGCGAAGAATAGAGGGAATATGCTGGGCTGCTCACAGAGTAGATGAAACACTGAAAAAAGATCAGCTAAAGAGGACAGTGACAGGAGAAACGGGAGTTCCAGCACTCTTTGTCTCCTGCCTAACGTCCTCTGCGGAGTACTTCCCTGGTCGACTGGTGTCTTCAATCTCCTCTTAGATACATCAGCCGATCCCTCCTCATCCAAAGGCTTCATCATTTCTCGGGACTTGATGATCTTCCCGACAAGCTCGTCATCGTTCTGGGAAGCCTCGATGGCTGAAAAAGCCAAATCGACGAGTGCCTTGCTCCTCCTAAATGGTCAACCGGAACTGTTGCATGAATAGGAAGGTCTTGTTCGCGTAGATGAGCCGAGCCATCCACCTCGCTCAGTGGAGAGCTCCGTGCAGTCCCTCGGGTACGAACACCTCGAGGTGGCGTTTCACTAAGAAGGATAGGCGAGAGCAACAGCACTTCCCCGTAGTCGTCTCGAGGCTGGTCTTCATCCAAGTGTTGGAAACGGAAGGCGACGATGGTTTCCTTGAAGGGCCTCACCTGCTGCTCAGGTCCCCGTCATCAACGAGAGTGCGGAGTATCCAAGATCGAAGAAACCGAAGCGGTTCTTGAATCTCTTGAAGAGGTTGACTTCAGGACCCGAAGACTTCGCTGCCATGCTCTCAGCGAAGACCTTCTTGAGCATTACCTCCAGGACGTGGTGCCGGCAGGTCGCGTGAAGGCGGCTGCGTCCGAGCTTCTGTTCGATGAGAACACACGACCCACTCCATCGTCCCATGTTGCTAGATGTAGTGTCGAACGAATGATCTGAACTCGATCCTCGACGTGCCAATCCTGGAAGCATTGTAAGGTGGCGTTGGCCTGGGACTTGCCCGTGCTTTACGACAACATGAGGACACCGATAAGCTTGTCAACTCCGGCAGCCAACACGAGGACTGGGAGACGATCGACTTTGCTGTCGTTGCCCATCGTGTCCGGAGGGAGCTTGCCATCCCAGTGGACGGTCAGGGGAACCTTCAACCTGGGGGTCTCGCCGGATCTTCACTGAAGCTTCCTTGCTGTGCTTGATGCTGTCCCTCCTGATGGAGTACCGGTTGATGGCCAGCTCCTTCATGTCGTGGCCAAGGCCGGAGGTGAAGGCGGTGAGGATAAAGGTAGCGTATGAACCATCGTCTTGGTCCGATCGAGGGATGCAGCGGTTCCTTGATCCACGACCAGAGTTGGAAGGGTGCTGCTTCGGCTACGCTTCGTAGGCGGAAGTGCGGTGGCATCCTCCTAGGGGCGCTCCTTGTCGACCGAAGTCGCCGAAGTACTTCGCCCACAGGAGATAGAGGTCGTCCTTTCGACGGGTTATGATGGTCGAGACACTCGAAGTTCACGTTGATGGTCCCGCTACCACCATATTCTCAGTCAAACTTGTGGGAAGATGGAAAAATTATTAGTTTTGACTCCTACTACTATTACTACTATTCCCTCTAGTTGATTTGAAATTGTCTGGTTATTCTAAAATCTGAATTTCCTTTGTTTTCGCGAACTTGTGGGTAAGAGCTTTATTGTTAGCGACCGGAAAAAAAGAACTTTGTGGAATTTCTTCTAATTTAATTTTGTTCAAATTAAATGTTAAACTTTAAGTTTGCAACATATTAGGTTTCCTCAGGGAAGAGTCAATATCTTGTGTTGAAGTTGGTTCCCGTGGAAACCCGGGAAGTTGGTGCATGGCCACTCAGTTATTGTGAGAAGAAATCTAATTTATTTGACGGACTTTTTTCCTGGAAAATTCTACGAAACTCGCGCAGAACTGTTGAGAGTAAATTTCCCAATTTTTTGTAAGTAAACCAATTTTTAAACTCCTCCTTAGATTACGAAATTTGAATTTAGTGTTGTTTTTAAAGGTACACGCAAATAAAAAATTCCTCTGTATAAATGTTTTTTGAGACTTAAATACTTGCAAACATTTTCTTTAAATTAAGAATTTGACTTTTTAAACAAAATTTGTAATCGCGCATCCGTATATTTCTTTCAATTTATGTCTTAATTGGAGTGAAATTAAATAAACTTTATAAGAGGGAGTGTGTCGTTTTTATGCTACCTTGCAATAGGCCTCTCTTGTAAGCGGAGGGTAAATTAACAGTGAAAGTTTGAAATTCAAAGTGGGCTTCAAGTAAGCCGAGGGAAACTACGCGTATAAAATTGAAAGGCCATCCGAGTTGATAGGAAGAGTCATCCTGAAATAAATGAACACGCGCGTACGAAATAAGTGCAATCGGAAAAGGGTGCGCACCACATAAATGAAGGGGGTGCGCACAACATAAATGGTGTCAGAGAAGTGGGATCCTAATGCAAGGTATTAGTAGCACGAGTGTGACTTTTTGTTACAATAAATTTGCGTGACAGAGAAAAGCACTAACGTAGAAAATATTGGGAACAGTGATTTATTAAAATAAACTTTGGTACAGAGTAAAGCACTAACGTAGAAAATATTGAGAACATTGAAAAGTGTCGCTAACAGTAGTAAACGTTTAAAATAAATAAATAAACAAATAAGCTACGCGATGTCGGTAAAGAGCGTGGATAGAAGGAATGGGGAAGACAGTGCAAGTGACATTAGTGATACCGAACCAAAGAACTTGGAGGAGATGAGTACAGAAAGTTTGGAAAATTTAAGAAGGATAAATTTTTCCAACATTAATCGGTTACTGAAGGAAGAAGAAATTAGAGGAAGAAATAAACCGAAGAGGGTCGAAACTGGAAGACCTTGTGATGACTACTCCGCAGCTGGAGTATTGGGACAACCGCAGGTAGGGGGTTCGTCCCTGGAGAATCTCCCTAGTTCCTCCCGCTACAGAAGAACAACTTTTGACGCAGGAACCTCCTTCACCTTATATCCCGAATTTCCCACAGGCAGTAAGGGGTTTTGAGCAAACGACCTTTGGACACACATTGGAAAGAAGTTCGCCGACGTTTATGGCCGAACGTACACAAGAGAACCCAGGAACCAGCCCAAACGCCGTCAGGAGGGAAAAAGGTGAGACACTCAACATATTTGCCACAAGATTATTAAGTTCAGGTAATGCCTTGGTTCAGGCTAATCCTATAAGGAGACATATTAAAGATGACATACTTAAGGACGCGTTCAAGTCCGTTAGGCCGGAGTATGCTCGTAATTTCATCAAAGGAACATCTTTTCGGGAATATTGGATAGAATCAATCAAGTTTTCGGTAAACAACCCAAGCTTAGGACTAAGAGATGAAGATGCCTTAAGAGAAGAAACACCACAAGACAGAAGCAGAAGACTGCAGAAACTGCAAAATCCTCCCACATCCTGGAACTACAACTCACAACATCCAGAAGAAAGAATAGCCACTGCCACGAAGGAGGACAACATCAAGGATGTGGAGGTGAACGTCGGAGACAAGTCCATCAAGAGAGGAGAGCCCAGAAGGAAGAAATGTGACACTGGTCACAGGAGGAATAACACAACTCAAGAATGTTACTACAACTCCATGAGAAACCAAAAGCGAAAACAAACCAAGTCAAACGAAGACAGTGACTCCAAAGAGGGAAGAAAGTGGCCGGAGCCAGTGCAAGATTTGCCAGTAAATTGGACATTGGGAAGAGGCGTGCCCTCGAGCAAACATTCAGCAGGACTGGAAGGAGAAGCCTCCCGAATAGCTTCGGAGGAAGTAGCGGCGAGTCGTCGGCTAGGACTGATCACCCTACCAGTATTCGTCGCTCAACAAGCTTCCACCGCGCTGGGCGATGGTGGAGTTTCCGTCACACTGACATAAGCTATGCACGAGAACATCGGGAGCCTTCTTTGGACAGTTGCCAACTTCTCAGTACACGGTTGCACAGGACTCGCCCATTCATGTAAGGGAGTAGAATTAAGTTTGACTATGGGAAGGGGTGTTGAAGAATTAATTCTTTTGTGTCTGTATAATTCCAGAGGCTCCGCAAGACTTGACCATAGGCGTGTTGTTTTGGAGAATATGAAGACGAAACAAAGGTAACTTGGAAAAAAAAGAGTAGTCACTCTGAACGAAGAGGTAACCAGACCAGGAATGGGAGCGGACAGAATAAAGAAACCAGCTTGATTCTGACAAGGAGGGTCAGAATGAAACCCGGGGACGCATGAGATATGCAGTGAGGCTCGAGGCTACTTGGAAAAGTTGTCGAGCAGAATCCCAAAGGGAAGTTAAATGATAAGGGAGAAGACAAAAAAAGAAAAATTTGGGGATATGATTTCCCATGGACGTCTACTCTCCGCTGCAAGTGATATGCAGTGATATCACAACTTAACCTAACCAATCGTCAAGGGCGTACAGTTGACCTAACCTGGCATTCAGTTAACGTACATTAAATATATAAATAAAATGAAAGGATGCAAAAAAGGAGCTACTCAACTCGTAGTTGTGGCAAATGATGTGGCGTGACCGATTCTTCCGATATCCATTTTTTACTTTGTGTGACCATATGGCGCAACAATTCTAATAAATTTACTTTTAATCTAATATTTTAAAATGTTATGATTTACTTTTTATGCCTTTACTTTATTAAAGCGAACATTTTTTATCGTACTCCTTATCCTAAATATTGGGAAGCAATATGTTAAAGTGATGTACACTGGGAAGCAATATGTTAAAGAGAAGTTCCTGGGAAGCAATATGTTAAAGTAATCCAAACAATTTATTAAACTGTACACACTTTAGGTTCATTAAAGAAAAAAACATGAAAATAAATCAATTATATTAACACCAGCATAGAGTATATCCTACCTAATTACCTTAAATTGATAGCATACCACAATAACAGACTTGCTTTAATATAAATATATACACAGCAACAGTAGGTCCTGTTCCCATTTTAAATAGAGAGAGAGAGTAAACTTTCACTTTCACTGTCACCAAAACGGTTTTCACTTTGGGCTAATTCCCGGTGCAGTGGTTTCCAAATCGTTGTAAATATCGTAGATAGGCAGGAAAAAGGAAATTTATTGCCAAAATTCAGCTTTGGGACTAGGACCTCAAAACGTTCCAACTCTTCACGCTGAACCTCTCCCGGGACGAAACCAAACTGAGGTTATACCGGGAATTCGGCTCCCCAGCCGAACCTCACCGCTGTCTCAGATTCCAAATTTGAAACCTTTTAAAACAATAAAAGACTGAAATGTCGCTCACACGAGTTTGAAATAAAAATTACTCAAAAAACCCTTCCAGTTAAATAAAATTGTGACAAATGCCCAAACAACAAACAAATTCAATATTTCACTCATCTTGCAGTAAAAATAATTTTAATTATACCTTACCTCGTATTAGAGGCTTCAACACTTGCACTCAAGTATAATATTCAAAGACACCACTTTGTTCTCGCTTTGCAAATAATCATATTTATGAATTACTTTCAAAATTATGTCTTACATGAAAGGAAAACCAAACTCAAAATTAATCACAATTCAGCGTTATCTATATCTAATCTATATAACACGATAAATAATTAAGTTATTCGAACATTAGTAACAAAAATATACACTAACATTGAAGTGCATACATAAAAATTACCTGAAGTGACCATAGATCTAATGTCTGACAAATTCAGAAAATAAAATTTTAAATCCCCAACTTCTCAAATTTGTATAAATTTAAATCTGCTTCCAACCCTCGTCGTCGAGGAAACAAGCACAAAGAGCACCACAGATCTTCCGTCAAGGCTGCCGCTATTCCGCATGCGTATATGTCACAATTCGGCACGTTTTCTCTGGTTATTGTAGTTTTTAGAAAATGTGGTATAGTTATAACTAATTTGATTTAAGCTATTCTGTTATTCATACAGGTTCTACAAATTAAAATGAATATCACTCTGTATTTCAGGGAGAATATTAATGTGTCTGTCAGCAATCAGATTTATAATTAGTTTGAATATTTTAATATCCATTAGATACCTCGTTGTATGATACATATATACTGTATATACGTATCATTTACATTTTCTGGTGTGAATTAATACCAACTTTGTTCATTGTCATATTTTATTACAGATTTCATATTTAAAAAATAGATAAAAATATCATATCCCTTACCATATTTACACAAAATACTTCCCCATATGAAGTGATACATGGAATAGAACAAGATGGGGTTCGTCGATGCACTTTCTGTTTGTCATTGCTTACCCATAGTCACACGTCACATATGGCTCCTTTCTATAATCCATTATAAAATATATGTTAACTAAAAAAATTAACTGAATAAAAACACCCTATATATGATTTCTGTTAACATTTATTATGTTTTTCATATTAAAATTATCATCTTTAAAAAGTGAGGAATTATTCCGCAATGACGTGGAATGAGGTCCGCCAGTTCCACGTCCGTTGATGATGCGCAATGTGTTTTCCACACTAGCACGCGAAATTCCTCAAAACGGCAGCCTTCACTTCCGTGACTATCTTTCACCTGATTTACCTTCATATCATTCACACTAAGATCTAGCCATACACTCCACCTATCGCTCACACACTACTTTCACAATGATTCTATCAAACCATACCATACTCCCACTCCTACAATATCATATAAACCTTTTGGTGCATCTGTACACTTAAGCATTTTCCTCTATAAAGGCTTTTATTGCACCCAGTACGTCTTTGTTCGATGTATTCATATCTTTCTTATAAGCTTATAGTCAAATATTTAAATTCTTTCACAGTATCTAACGTGTTTCCATTTACCACAGTATCACTTGCTGACTCTGCTCTCTCTCTTCCTCAGTAAAGAAGATCTTTACTTACGTAAATCTCCATACATGCTGATGAAATTAAATTATACAATACGAACACTATGCTGAAAATGAGAATTTGAGTTGCTGTTACGTATGCAAATTTGCACCACAGTAAATGATTCCTCTTGCAAGTATTTCTTACTTTACCTGAATTAACAGCGTCCTATTTCATTTCTGTGCATTTTAATCTTTTTACAAATAAGGTTCGAACATATTTTCATATATATATATATATATATAATATATATATATATATATATATAATATATATATATATATACAGGGTGGGTCGAAAGTCTGGATCCATAGGAAAATATTTATTTTAATACATAAATTACAACAAATGGTAAATACTTAAAATGAATAACAACTTTAACTCGTAAATGCGTATCCGTGATACTGTACAGTGGTTCGTACTCCAGTATAAACAACAAATTATAACAAATGCTCAAATTGGCGGCCTCTGACATCGAGACACTTAAGGATGGAATTTATGATTTTTAACAATTCTTCGAATTGACGTTCTCGAGATGCGTGTTTCATTTGATAATCTTCTTGTTGACTTTACTGGACTATTCGTTAAAGTTTCACATACCATTGCAGAGGTATTTTCATCAGTTGCAGTTTTTGGACGACCAGAAAGCCGTCGATCATGTACACTTCCTGTTTCTTTGAAACGTTTAAACAACTTGCCAACAGTCGCATGTGTTACTGGATGCTTATCAGGATGATTTCTATTGAATTCGGTGCAACTTCTCTGTGTGTAGGCGCCCTGTCTTGCGTACATGAGCACAAGTTCTACCCGGTCTTCTGTTGTTAGATTCGAAGCCATTTCTGGGCTGAAATAAAAAAAGTATTTGAGTATTTATACTGGAGTACGAACTACTGTACAGTATCACGGATACGCATTTACGAGTTAAAGTTGATATTCATTTTAAGTATTTACCATTTGTTGTAATTTATGTATTAAAATAAATATTTTCCTATGGATCCAGACTTTCGTCCCACCCTGTATATATATATATATATATATATATATATATATATATATATATAGCAGTGCCATCGGAGGGGGTCAGACAGGTCAGGCTGAGCCTGACCTGTTATTTCTCCTGCTAGGGACTTAAAAAAACTAGCAATACACAATCCCCTCTCTTGTCAAGTTGTCAGGCTAAAAATTTCCATCCATCTATCTATCATCTAAACCCCATTTCCACAGTGAGAGTGGGGAGAGAGACGCGGGAAGAGGGAAGATATGTGGCTAAAAATTTTGAGTCATATATCTTTACTTTATAAAACATGTTATAATGACCATGTTAGGATTTATAAATAATGTTATATAACTATTTGCATATACACTGTGACTGGACATTAGGGTGTGTCACTTTTGAACTTTTTTTGAAAAGTTATGGTGCTTACCTCTTATATTGTGACAAATTGACCAAAAACCATGAATAAACCAAAAAAAAGACAATTGAGTAATATTTAGGGTCCACGCCCCATTGGAAAAATAAGCCCCCTATTCACACAAAAAATGGTGATTTTTGGAGATATTTTTGGTCATAGTTTCCTTACTAATCATCGTATTTCAAAACGTTTGCTACCAAAATGTCGAGAATAATAATGCGCTTCAATCTACAGATCTACAGATCTACAGAAGCTAAGGCTAACAAAGACCCTAAGATCCACTCTAAGGCTAGCCCGAGAGAAAGGAGAGAGTAGGGGGTTAAGAGAAGAGAGGAGAATAAGGGGTTAAGTAAGGAGCAACACCTATCATTCGTGGGTTAGCATTCATTCAGAAAAAGAGGGAAAAAGTCTCACCATCATCATCCGCCGGCCACTGCCGACAAGTCAGAAAAATAGTCGGAGAATATAGGAGAGGGGTGAAAGATGAAAAGAAGTAAAAAGAACGCTTACAAACCATGCAAACACAGTCTTAACTCACTGTCATACCATGCAAACTACAAACATGCAAAAAAGAGTTAGAGACATGCAAAGTAAGGAATATAAGAAAAAAAAAAAAGTAGGTAAAGTTAAACAAAAAGTGGGTTAGTTTACGCTATGAGCTACATCTACATTCGTGTTAGTCTAATTTTTTTTTTTTTTTTTTTTTTTTTTATTGCTGGCATCACGCTGGCATGTCACAAGCTGGCATTCATCGTCAACAGACTCATCCTCGAGCACCACCACCAGAGCTCCTGTTGTTAACTTTCTTTTTTAATTTTAAACAACGTTAATATTTTTAAAATGTCTGTCAAGACGGTTCTTAAACACATTAACGCTGTTAGAATGAACGACTGACGCGGGAAGATTATTCCATTTATCAATTACTTTAAACGTAAAGAAGTTTTAGCGATATTAGTAATGAAACGTCTGCCACGCAACTTGAATCCGTTATTGCGAGTATTACTATTATCGAAAGTGAACAATTTGTCAAAATTTACGTTATCGATGTTATTAACGATTTTGAAAACTTCAATAAGCTCCCCCCTTAATCTCCTAGTTTCGAGTGAATACAAGTCTAACACTTTAATCCTATCTTCATAAGGCTTATTGCGCAATGCCGGAATAAGTTTCGTGGCACGACGCTGAACCCTTTCTAACCTATCAATATCCTCACGCAAGTACGGGCACCAAAACTGAACGGCATATTCCAAATGAGGCCTGACTAGGGACTTGTAAAGGGGCAATATAATATCCTTCGATTTAAATTCGAAATACGCGCTATGAAGCCTAACATCCTATTAGCTTTTGCGCAAGACTCCAGGCACTGGTTCCTAACCTTTAAATCTTTAGTTACGCGTACGCCTAAATCTACTTCCTCGTCAACGCTCGCTAAATCCCTATCATCCATCGTGTACACGTAATTATTGTTGCGAGAACCTATATGCAAAACTTTACATTTATCTACGTTAAATTGCATCTGCCACTTATCCGTCCACTCCATAATCCTATCTACATCGTCTTGGATCCTATTTCTATCGTCCTCGTTAACAACCTTACCGCCTATTTTAGTATCGTCCGCGAATTTTGACACGTTACTAATCAATCCTACATCTATGTCGTTAATGTAAATTACGAATAACAATGGGCCTAACACTGAACCCTGTGGGACACCACTACCTACCTCTAACCACCCCGATTCACTACCATTAACTACGACCCTCTGCCTCCTAGCACGAAGCCATTCTTCTAACCAGTTAGCTACCTGACCGCGGATACCGTGCGCTTTAACCTTCGCAATTAGTCTCCTATGCGGAACTGTATCGAACGCCTTTTTAAAATCTAAATAAATAACGTCAGCTGCCCTATGCCTATCGTATTCGCGCACTATTTCGTTATAAAATTCTAACAAATTTGTTAAACAAGACCTATGGCGTCGAAACCCGTGCTGACTACTATTAATCAAACCCCTACTTTCTAAGTGATCGATAATACGATCCCTAACTACGGATTCCAAAAGTTTACCGACAATTGACGTTAAGCTAATGGGCCTATAATTGCTAGCTACCGCGCGGTCGCCTTTTTTAAAAATAGGCGTGACGTTAGCTAATTTGAAGTCTTCAGGAATAATCCCCGTTTCGAGTGACTGATTAAAAATCTTCGCTAAGGGGCCTACGATAACGTCTTTCAAATCTTTCAAATGTCTAGGATAAAAAGCGTCAGGGCCTGGAGCCTTGCTAACTTTTAGCCTATCGATATAATGCGCAATCTCAGCCTCGTAAACGTTATTTCATCTAAAATAGTCTCGCTACTAAATGGAACGATATCGTCAACGTCGGGGACATTATTTACGTCCTCTACGGTAAAAACTGTAGTTTTTATTAACCTTTGAGTTAAATTTATTAAATTTTTTATATCTCTTTGGTCATTTTGATGCATTTTCTAAGAGAAAAATGCTGCTGTTTTATATATTTGGAAGATCTGAACTGCAATAAAATATTATCTTATATACTTTGGATGTCACCGCCATCCATAGAGCATCATCCCAATGCAGCTCTGCGGCGATGGGCTTTGAAAATATAAATAAAAAAAGCAGATGGACTTAAATGAGCAACACTTTTTTGGTTCAGATTCAAAGTGGGAACAACTTTGCACATGTTTAGTAGATTAAAATTAGCAAATTTTGCCCCACCAAAAATGACAACTGTAGACAAATTTTTATTAATCTAAAAAAATATGCAAAGCCCCATCGGTTTTTTATATTTTTTATTATGAAATACAAACACAAAACAGTTTTAATAAAATAGAAACAAAGTGCTATTCTTGAAATTATAATGAAAAATTGTAAATGAAATGAAATTATAAATGGAAAGAAATTAGATATTCAAGAGACCTTGTTTGGAAAACTTTGGGAAAACACGCCTGTTTTCCTTTACAACTTGAAGCAATGCCTGAAATTCACCATCCCTACATGAGCCATGAAAATCATTCAAAAGTTTGATACCCCTTTCTGCAATGTCATTAACAACCTTAGTTGAAGAGAGTATTCTCTTCATCCGTTGAAAATCATTGTTGCTGTCCCACTTTACAGCTCGAGTCCTTATCCAATCTCCCGTTGAACCAAGGACTTTGAATACAAACCATGAGTTTGGACCAACTAATTGCTGAATTTTAATTCGTTCTTTTAGGATGGGAAATATCGGCTTACCCTGTTTAGATTCTGGTGGTTGATTGAAAGAGGAAAGTTTTTTGGCCACCTTGTCCTTTTCACTATGATGGTAAATCTCCAAAGAGAGAAAGGGTTAAAAGTTCTTCAAATAGGTACCAGTAATGACCTTTCAGAGTGTTGAGGGCAGCTTCCGCTACTTCCATGTCAATCTTTTTGAACTGAACTAATTCGTTGTATAGGAGGAGGTCATTTTCAGGAGCCTCAAGTGGGTTGGTGACTGATAGCCAGCACTTGGAGTAGATCAGCGATGTAAACAAGCATACTCTTTCCAGCTTTTTTATTGTAACATTATCATATCCGGCTTGGTCTGAAAATGCTATTTTATTCGTATACAATATGACAGCCATCCAGCTGGCGTGATGGAGAGCTCCTGGCTTGATCCAGTGTATTCCTCTGGCAGGAATTTCTCCTAAAACGAGCATAGTTGTTTCAGCTACCTCTTTGTAATCATCCCTGGCATTTTTTCAGGTCCTTGAGATGACTGTCATTGATAGCTAGCTATTTGAAGGGCTGCTTAGTATCTAGCTTCTCCCATATAACATCTCTGAAGGTCTTGAAAGATTCGTTTTCGGGTGAAGTAGATTTTCCAAATACCTTTAGATACACTGCTGCCAAAACTCGTTCTGCCATATGGTGGCGACAAGCGAGCCATAATAATTTTTTTCCAAAGAGGTCTTCCAGTACTTTACAAGCCCCTTTTATCTAGCCAGTATTGGATGAGGTATTATCGAATACCATTCCGTAAACCTTATCCTGTAATTTCCATTCTTGGATTGTGCTAAAAACAGTACAAGCTTGTGTCGATTCAGTTGAGACACCGATATCGGGTATCGAGAGAAGTTTATCAACATTCTCTCCCGATATAAGTATTGCCAATCGATCCTGCTTTCCTCCTGAAACATTCAGTATCATTTTGCTGTCCCAGTGGACTACACAATATTGAGGTGGGTTGAACGACTCTTTAATAGTGTCAGCAGTAGCTTTCCTCGACTTCTTCGCAGCTCGCGCAGAAGTACTTTTCGATAATGACATCTCTTTTAAATCTTTAAATCTAGCCCACAGTCAGCTGCTACCACAGATGCAAATGTCGAGCGTTGTCCGAATGATAGTCCTAAACGATCAGCTGTATTAGATATTAATGTTGACTGTAGTAACTTAGGACGTTTTGATGGGCCTGGGCTCGGAGTAAAATCATCTTCACCATTACTTGAGTCCACTAACTCGCCTTCAGATGATTCAAGTTTGTGTGTCTCTTCTTCTAATGCCTTTCGCTCTTTTTCTTTCAATTTTCTTCGTTCTTTACCTTCTATTCTAGCAGTCTTTTTGATCAGTTTGGCTACATAAGCTTTATCGATTTGACCCAGAGAATATATTCTAGCACTTCGCTGATCTTCCAAAAAACGAAGATCCTCATTCTTCTGTTGTATAGTTCTCAATGTATCATTTTGGATCTCATTACATACATTTTCAGTTGATATATCAAATAAGTTACCTAAACGAGACAGAACAGATGTTTTTTGGGTTTCATAACATTTCTTCTTTATATTTTTATCCAACTTCTCATGCTCTTTTATCAAATCCCAAACATTTTTTTGGGTCCTTTCTGCTTTCTAACGAATTTTGATGGTATGCCAGCCATAATCCACACCTTTTCTACATTATCTAATACTCTCAAAATATTTTCTTCCTTTGACACATTGTCGCTTTTCATTTGATCCCTTCTCAAGAAGAAAAAGTGACTGAGAACTTCACTATTCGTTGAAAGCATGCTTCCTTCTCTTGCGCATATGTCTTCCACTAACTTTCCCAATAAAGAATCATATTTTCTTATGTCTGTTCTTAATATTGGCTTACTGTTAGCCATGACTGTTGACTAATTTTAATAAACTATGAAATTAAGCAAATCTATAATAGAATTCTGAAAGAAAAGCAAATTTATCATACATTTGGTTATATTTGCATACTTTTTGTAAATAAAACCTGGAAATACTGTAAATAAATGTTATAGAAATGAAAACAGAGGGAAAAATTTTATAAGGTCCACTCAAATATCAGCACCGTATACAACTAAAATAGTTTTAAAACGTTCACAATAAGAGGATACCGTTATTCTCTACATTTTAGTAGCAAATTTTTTTAAATACAATGATTAGTAAGGAAACTATGACCAAAAATATCTCAAAAAATCACCATTTTTTGTGTGAATTTCCATCTGCCTGACGACTTGCTGCTGTGCCAAATAACTAGGGACACTCAATATATTTTGCCCCACCTTTCTTGCTTAGCTAAATAATAGGCCATGGGGTTGAAATGTCTTTTGGGCCGTAAGTTTGAACTTTCTGCGCTTCACATAACCGGATTTTTCCAGTTTGAACCTCACCTCCTCGTATAAAACCGCTTTTAAACGCCCTTGCATAAAACCGATGGTTAACGCAGTTTCGAAAATGGCGTCTGACAGTGATGTGCGTCGTAAAGAGCTGTTATCGAGTTCTTAACCTCAGAGAAGGAAACAGTTGGAAATATTCACAAACGTCTACAAAACGTTTACGGGGATGCTATCTAAACGTGTGAGATCATCGGAGAGAGTGAGAGTCAGCCTCGATGATGAGCCACGCAGCGGTCGCCCGGCATCGGCTGTGACATCTCACACTGTGCAACGTACTAACAGTATCATTCGATCAAATCAGCGCGTAACATACAAGGAGATATGCCTACTAAGGATCGTCTATGCTTACTCCGGTGACATAAAAATGAAGCTTGGATTGGATAAGTGTGTTAAGTGTACACTTAGAGGAGGTAGGAAAGTACAAACTCATAACATCAATTTAGGAAAAGACACTGAGATTAAAGACTTGGAAGAGCATAGTTCCTACAAATACAGAAGCGTACCGAAGGGGAGGGAGACAGGGGCGATCGCCCCCCCCTTGAGCTAATAAATTATTATTTTGATTATTTTTACGTATTTAATTTACATATTCAATTAAATATTTTACATATTTAATTTCATGCGCCAATCGAAAAATGTTAGCTAGCTTTCTAGCGATTTTGTGTTTCATGAGTATTGCGTCATTTTTCATGGCACCTGGCAACCGCAGTTTATCGATTTTTGTTTACATTCATTTAAATATTTAGTTTGTGAACTTTCTAAATTTTGATAATTTTAAGTATTGATTAAAACTTTGAGTGTATGAATGTGTGTGTGATCATGTGTGAAGGCCGCTTGGTCTCAAACATGTAACTAAAAAATTAAATGAAACATTATGTTATTTTTAAAATTTGGTATTCAGTTTTTTACACATTTTAAAATTTAGTTTCAAAGTTTTCATTTAATTTACAATTTTTCACATTGTATTGTACACACAAAATTTTGTGTGGATTTTGTTTGGATTTTTTATTTCATTATAATGAACTTTAATGTTATGGTTAGTAAAAATTCCTATTTCTATTTGTAATTTGTAGAGTACTATTTGCAGGTGTCACAGGACTAAAAATAATGGGCCTTTATAAATTTTTCAAAACAAAAATGTCAAAACTGACAGTGGTTCTACAGAGCATGATGATCAAAGTACTGTTAATTCCAGTAAAATTGCTAGGTTACAACAGGATGAGAGTGAAAGTGGAAAAATTTCATCAGGAACAAGTACTACTGTACATCTACAAACTCAGTTGATAACTCATCATTGGAAAGCACTTCAAATTTCGGTAAGAAATATTTCACTATAGATTTAATTCTCATATTGAATACTCATGATGGAAGTAGTGATATTGGTAGTGATGATGATGATGATGATAATAGTTTTAATGACAGCCATTCTGATATTGATAAGTATGAAAGTTAGAAATTATTGTTAGAATAATTCTAAGGTCTTATTATGCATTAATAAAACGTTGATGTACGTTATACCGAGCAATTTTCAGTATAAATTTGATATCTTCATGCTAAAAAGAGATGCTCTACTGCAATCTATTTTAAAAGGCAGAAAATGTAGTCTCAGCCTAAAACTTCAAATTTTCTAGCAAACGATGTCTCCGGACCTCCTAGAAACTCGCGCCTTCGGCGCTAGCTCGTGCTTCCCCTACTACTAAAAATCTAAAATGGTTTAGGATCCCAAAAACTCTTAATCCGGCACTGAGAATAATTTTCTTTTATAAAGGTAACAGTCCAAGGAAATCCTTAATCTCGTAATTAGCACTTTTTTATTCTCATGTTAATACAAATCTGAGCATCCTAATTGCGGTTTGCATTGAATATTATGTTACTAATCAGATTTTTATCATAATTTTTATATTTTTTATATAATTTGTATATTTTTATTCATAATGTGTCTTAGGAGTAGCTAGTCAATCATCTCTAACTGAACGATAAGCTCATCATGAACGTACATAAAAAATTATTGATCTCTATTTCAATTATACTTCTACGATTAGTTTCAAGTTCGCCCCGCCCCCCTTGACAAATTTCTGGTTACGCATCTGTACAAATACCTTGGAATAGAAGAAAATGGAAATATAGAACACCGGCAAATGCGAGAGAAAATGAGTGGAGAGTATGTACGAGGACTAAAAAAGATCTGCAAGACCCACCTTACATCAAAGAACAAAATAACAGCTATAAATCAACTCGCCATCCTTGTTATCAGTTATAGTATAGGGATCATAGACTGGCCGTAATCAGAACTAAACAAGCTAGATATTAAGACCAGAAAAATCCTCACTCTAAATAGAACAACATACCGGAACCAGTGTCTTCCCAGATTGTACCTAGTAGGTACAATCTGGGAAACCAAACTGAGGTTATACCGGGAATTCGGCTCCCCAGCCGAACCTCACCGCTGTCTCAGATTCCAAATTTGAAACCTTTTAAAACAATAAAAGACTGAAATGTCGCTTACACGAGTTTGAAATAAAAATTACTCAAGAAACCCTTCCAGTTAAAAAAAATTGTGACAAATGCCCAAACAACAAACAAATTCAATATTTCACTCATCTTGCAGTAAAAATAATTTTAATTATACCTTACCTCGTATTAGAGGCTTCAACACTTGCACTCAAGTATAATATTCAAAGACACCACTTTGTTCTCGCTTTGCAAATAATCATATTTATGAATTACTTTCAAAATTATGTCTTACATGAAAGGAAAACCAAACTCAAAATTAATCACAATTCAGCGTTATCTATATCTAATCTATATAACACGATAAATAATTAAGTTATTCGAACATTAGTAACAAAAATATACACTAACATTGAAGTGCATACATAAAAATTACCTGAAGTGACCATAGATCTAATGTCTGACAAATTCAGAAATAAAATTTTAAATCCCCAACTTCTCAAATTTGTATAAATTTAAATCTGCTTCCAACCCTCGTCGTCGAGGAAACAAGCACAAAGAGCACCACAGATCTTCCGTCAAGGCTGCCGCTATTCCGCATGCGTATATGTCACAATTCGGCACGTTTTCTCTGGTTATTGTAGTTTTTAGAAAATGTGGTATAGTTATAACTAATTTGATTTAAGCTATTCTGTTATTCATACAGGTTCTACAAATTAAAATGAATATCACTCTGTATTTCAGGGAGAATATTAATGTGTCTGTCAGCAATCAGATTTATAATTAGTTTGAATATTTTAATATCCATTAGATACCTCGTTGTATGATACATATATACTGTATATACGTATCATTTACATTTTTGGTGTGAATTAATACCAACTTTGTTCATTGTCATATTTTATTACAGATTTCATATTTAAAAAATAGATAAAAATATCATATCCCTTACCATATTTACACAAAATACTTCCCCATATGAAGTGATACATGGAATAGAACAAGATGGGGTTCGTCGATGCACTTTCTGTTTGTCATTGCTTACCCATAGTCACACGTCACATATGGCTCCTTTCTATAATCCATTATAAAATATATGTTAACTAAAAAAATTAACTGAATAAAAACACCCTATATATGATTTCTGTTAACATTTATTATGTTTTTCATATTAAAATTATCATCTTTAAAAAGTGAGGAATTATTCCGCAATGACGTGGAATGAGGTCCGCCAGTTCCACGTCCGTTGATGATGCGCAATGTGTTTTCCACACTAGCACGCGAAATTCCTCAAAACGGCAGCCTTCACTTCCGTGACTATCTTTCACCTGATTTACCTTCATATCATTCACACTAAGATCTAGCCATACACTCCACCTATCGCTCACACACTACTTTCACAATGATTCTACCAAACCATACCATACTCACACTCCTACAATATCATATAAACCTTTTGCTGCATCTGTACACTTAAGCATTTTCCTCTATCAAGGCTTTTATTGCAGCCAGTACGTCTTTGTTCGATGTATTCATATCTTTCTTATAAGCTTATAGCCAAATATTTAAATTCTTTCACAGTATCTAACGTGTTTCCATTTACCACAGTATCACTTGCTGACTCTGCTCTCTCTCTTCCTCAGTAAAGAAGATCTTTACTTGCGTAAATCTCCATACATGCTGATGAAATTAAATTATACAATACGAACACTATGCTGAAAATGAGAATTTGAGTTGCTGTTACGTATGCAAATTTGCACCACAGTAAATGATTCCTCTTGCAAGTATTTCTTACTTTACCTGAATTAACAGCGTCCTATTTCATTTCTGTGCTATTTTAATCTTTTTACAAATAAGGTTCGAACATATTTTCATAAAGATATATATATATATATATATATATATATATATATATATATATATATATATATATTGTATATATGTATATATATATATATTATATATATATATATATATATATATATACAGGGTGGGCCGAAAGTCAGGATCCATAGGAAATTTATTTTAATACATAAATTACAACAAATGGTAAATACTTAAAATGAATATCAACTTTAACTCGTAAATGCGTATCCGTGATACTGTACACTGGTTCGTACTCCAGTATAAACAACAAATTATAACAAATGCTCAAATTGGCGGCCTCTGACATCGAGACACTTAGGGATGGAATTTATGATTTTTAATAATTCTTCGAATTGACGTTCTCGAGATGCGTGTTTCATTTGATAATCTTCTTCTTGACTTTACTGGACTATTCGTTAAAGTTTCACATACCATTGCAGAGGTATTTTCATCAGTTGCAGTTTTTGGACGACCAGAACGCCGTCGATCATGTACACTTCCTGTTTCTTTGAAACGTTTAAACAACTTGCCAACAGTCGCATGTGTTACTGGATGCTTATCAGGATGATTTCTATTGAATTCGGTAGCAACTTCTCTGTGTGTAGCGCCCTGTCTTGCGTACATGAGCACAAGTTCTACCCGGTCATCTGTTGTCAGATTCGAAGCCATTTCTGGGCTGAAATAAAAAAAGTATTTGAGTATTTATACTGGAGTACGAACTACTGTCCAGTATCACGGATACGCATTTACGAGTTAAAGTTGATATTCATTTTAAGTATTTACCATTTGTTGTAATTTATGTATTAAAATAAATATTTTCCTATGGATCCAGACTTTCGTCCCACCCTGTATATATATATATATATATATATATATATATATATATATAGCAGTGGCATCGGAGGGGGTCAGACCGGTCAGGCTGAGCCTGACCTGTTATTTCTCCTGCTAGGGACTTAAAAAAACTAGCAATACACAATCCCCTCTCTTGTCAAGTTGTCAGGCTAAAATTTCCATCCATCTATCTATCATCTAAACCCCATTTCCACAGTGAGAGTGGGGAGAGAGACGCGGGAAGAGGGAAGATATGTGGCTAAAAATTTTGAGTCATATATCTTTACTTTATAAAACATGTTATAATGACCATGTTAGGATTTATAAATAATGTTACATAACTATTTGCATATACACTGTGACTGGACATTAGGGTGTGTAACTTTTGAACTTTTTTTGAAAAGTTATGGTGCTTACCTCTTATATTGTGACAAATTGACCAAAAACCATGAATAAACCAAAAAAAGACAATTGAGTAATATTTAGGATTCACGCCCCATTGGAAAAATAAGCCCGCTATTCACACAAAAAATGGTGATTTTTGGAGATATTTTTGGTCATAGTTTCCTTACTAATCATCGTATTTCAAAAAGTTTGCTACCAAAATGTCGAGAATAATAATGCGCTTCAATCTGAGTAGTTTTTATTAACCTTTGAGTTAAATTTATTAAATTTTTTATATCTCTTTGGTCATTTTGATGCATTTTCTAAGAGAAAAATGCTGCTGTTTTATATATTTGGAAGATCTGAACTGCAATAAAATATTACCTTATATACTTTGGATGTCACCGCCATCCATAGAGCATCATCCCAATGCAGCTCTGCGGCGATGGGCTTTGAAAATATAAATAAAAAAAGCAGATGGACTTAAATGAGCAACACTTTTTTGGTTCAGATTCAAAGTGGGAACAACTTTGCACATGTTTAGTAGATTAAAATTAGCAAATTTTGCCCCCCCAAAAATGACAACTGTAGACAAATTTTTATTAATCTAAAAAAATATGCAAAGCCCCATCGGTTTTTTATATTTTTTATTATGAAATACAAACACAAAACAGTTTTAATAAAATAGAAACAAAGTGCTATTCTTGAAATTATAATGAAAAATTGTAAATGAAATTAAATTATAAATGGAAAGAAATTAGATATTCAAGAGACCTTGTTTGGAAAACTTTGGGAAAACACGCCTGTTTTCCTCTACAACTTGAAGCAATGCCTGAAATTCACCATCCCTACATGAGCAATGAAAATCCTGCAAAAGTTTGATACCCCTTTCTGCAATGTCATTAACAACCTTAGTTGAAGAGAGTATTCTCTTCATCCGTTGAAAATCATTGTTGCTGTCCCACTTTACAGCTGGAGTCCTTATCCAATCTCCCGTTGAACAAAGGACTTTGAATACAAACCATGAGTTTGGACCAACTAATTGCTGAATTTTAATTCGTTCTTTTAGGATGGGAAATATCGGCTTACCCTGTTTAGATTCTGGTGGTTGATTGAAAGAGGAAAGTTTTTTGGCCACCTTGGCCTTTTCACTATGAGGTAAATCTCCAAAGAGAGAAAGAGTTAAAAGTTCTTCAGATAGGTACCAGTAATGACCTTTCAGAGTGTTGAGGGCAGCTTCCGCTACTTCCATGTCAATCTTTTTGTACTGAACTAATTCGTTGTATAGGAGGAGGTCATTTTCAGGAGCCTCAAGTGGGTTGGTGACTGATAGCCAGCACTTGGAGTAGATCAGCGATGTAAACAAGCATACTCTTTCCAGCTTTTTTATTGTAACATTATCATATCCGGCTTGGTCTGAAAATGCTATTTTATTCGTATACAATATGACAGCCATCCAGCTGGCGTGATGGAGAGCTCCTGGCTTGATCCAGTGTATTCCTCTGGCAGGAATTTCTCCTAAAACGAGCATAGTTGTTTCAGCTACCTCTTTGTAATCATCCCTGGCATTTTTTCAGGTCCTTGAGATGACTGTCATTGATAGCTAGCTATTTGAAGGGCTGCTTAGTATCTAGCTTCTCCCATATAACATCTCTGAAGGTCTTGAAAGATTCGTTTTCGGGTGAAGTAGATTTTCCAAATACCTTTAGATACACTGCTGCCAAAACTCGTTCTGCCATATGGTGGCGACAAGCGAGCCATAATAATTTTTTTCCAAAGAGGTCTTCCAGTACTTTACAAGCCCCTTTTATCCAGCCAGTATTGGATGAAGTAGTATCGAATACCATTCCGTAAACCTTATCCTGTAATTTCCATTCTTGGATTGTGCTAAAAACAGTACAAGCTTGTGTCGATTCAGTTGAGACACCGATATCGGGTATCGAGAGAAGTTTCAACATTCTCTCCCGATATAAGTATTGCCAATCGATCCTGCTTTCCTCCTGAAACATTCAGTATCATTTTGCTGTCCCAATGGACTACACAATATTGAGGTGGGTTGAACGACTCTTTAATAGTGTCAGCAGTAGCTTTCCTCGACTTCTTCGCAGCTCGCGCAGAAGTACTTTTCGATAATGACATCTCTTTTAAATCTTTAAATCTAGCCCACAGTCAGCTGCTACCACAGATGCAAATGTCGAGCGTTGTCCGAATGATAGTCCTAAACGATCAGCTGTATTAGATATTAATGTTGACTGTAGTAACTTAGGACGTTTTGATGGGCCTGGGCTCGGAGTAAAATCATCTTCACCATTACTTGAGTCCACTAACTCGCCTTCAGATGATTCAAGTTTGTGTGTCACTTCTTCTAATGCCTTTCGCTCTTTTTCTTTCAATTTTCTTCGTTCTTTACCTTCTATTCTAGCAGTCTTTTTGATCAGTTTGACTACATAAGCTTTATCGATTGGACCCAGAGAATATATTCTAGCACTTCGCTGATCTTCCAAAAAACGAAGATCCTCATTCTTCTGTTGTATAGTTCTCAATGTATCATTTTGGATGTCATTACATACATTTTCAGTTGATATATCAAATAAGTTATCTAAACGAGACAGAACAGATGTTTTTTGGGTTTCATAACATTTCTTCTTTATATTTTTATCAACTTCTCATGCTCTTTTATCAAATCCCACAACATTTTTGTGGGTCCTTTCTGCTTTCTAACGAATTTTGATGGTATGCCAGCCATAATCCACACCTTTTCACATTATCTAATACTCTCAAAATATTTTCTTCCTTTGACACATTGTCGCTTTTCATTTTATCCCTTCTCAAGAAGAAAAAGTGACTGAGAACTTCACTATTCGTTGAAAGCATGCTTCCTTCTCTTGCGCATATGTCTTCCACTAACTTTCCCAATAAAGAATCATAATAGAATTCTGAAAGAAAAGCAAATTTATCATACATTTGGTTATATTTGCATACTTTTTGTAAATAAAACCTGGAAATACTGTAAATAAATTTTATAGAAATGAAAACAGAGGGAAAAATTTCATAAGGTCCACTCAAATATCAGCACCGTATACAACTAAAATAGTTTTAAAACGTTCACAATAAGAGGATACCGTTATTCTCTACATTTTAGTAGCAAATTTTTTTAAATACAATGATTAGTAAGGAAACTATGACCAAAAATATCTCCAAAAATCACCATTTTTTGTGTGAATTTCCATCTGCCTGACGACTTGCTGCTGTGCCAAATATACTAGGGACACTCAATATATTTTGCCCCACCTTTCTTGCTTAGCTAAATAATAGGCCATGGGGTTGAAATGTCTTTTGGGCCGTAAGTTTGAACTTTCTGCGCTTCACATAACCGGATTTTTCCAGTTTGAACCTCACCTCCGTATAAAACCGCTTTTAAACGCCCTTGCATAAAACCGATGGTTAACGCAGTTTCGAAAATGGCGTCTGACAGTGATGTGCGTCGTAAACAGAGAGCTGTTATCGAGTTCTTAACCTCAGAGAAGGAAACAGTTGGAAATATTCACAAACGTCTACAAAACGTTTACGGGGATGCTGTCTAAACGTGTGATCATTGGAGAGAGGAGAGTCAGCCTCGATGATGAGCCACGCAGCGGTCGCCCGGCATCGGCTGTGACATCTCACACTGTGCAACGTACTAACAGTATCATTCGATCAAATCAGCGCGTAACATACAAGGAGATATGCCTACTAAGGATCGTCCATGCTTACTCCGGTGACATAAAAATGAAGCTTGGATTGGATAAGTGTGTTAAGTGTACACTTAGAGGAGGTAGGAAAGTACAAACTCATAACATCAATTTAGGAAAAGACACTGAGATTAAAGACTTGGAAGAGCATAGTTCCTACAAATACAGAAGCGTACCGAAGGGGAGGGAGACAGGGGCGATCGCCCCCCCTTGAGCTAATAAATTATTATTTTGATTATTTTTACGTATTTAATTTACATATTCAATTAAATATTTTACATATTTAATTTCATGCGCCAATCGAAAAATGTTAGCTAGCTTTCTAGCGATTTTGTGTTTCATGAGTATTGCGTCATTTTTCATGGCACCTGGCAACCGCAGTTTATCGATTTTTGTTTACATTCATTTAAATATTTAGTTTGTGAACTTTCTAAATTTTAATAATTTTAAATATTGATTAAAACTTTGAGTATATGATGTGTGTGTGTGATCATGTGTGAAGGCCGCTTGGTCTCAAACATGTAACTAAAAAATTAAATGAAACATTAAGTGTTATTTTTAAAATTTGGTATTCAGTTTTTTACACATTTTAAAATTTAGTTTCAAAGTTTTCATTTAATTTACAATTTTTCACATTGTATTGTACACAAAATTTTGTGTGGATTTTGTTTGGATTTTTTATTTCATTACAATGAACTTTAATGTTATGGTTAGTAACAATTCCTATTTCTATTTGTAACTTTGTAGAGTACTATTTGCAGGTGTCACAGGACTAAAGATAATGGGCCTTTATAAATTTTTCAAAACAAAAATGTCAAAACTGACAGTGGTTCTACAGAGCATGATGATCAAAGTACTGTTAATTCCAGTAAAATTGCTAGGTTACAACAGGATGAGAGTGAAAGTGGAAACATTTCATCAGGAACAAGTACTACTGTACATCTACAAACTCAGTTGATAACTCATCATTGGAAAGCACTTCAAATTTCGGTAAGAAATATTTCACTAAAGATTTAATTCTCATATTGAATACTCATGATGGAAGTAGTGATATTAGTAGTGATGATGATGATGATGATAATAGTTTTAATGACAGCCATTCTGATATTGATAAGTATGAAAGTTAGAAATTATTGTTAGAATAATTTTAAGGTCTTATTATGCATTAATAAAACGTTGATGTACGTTATACCGAGCAATTTTCAGTATAAATTTGATATCTTCATGCTAAAAAGAGATGCTCTACTGCAGTCTATTTTAAAAGGCAGAAAATGTAGTCTCAGCCTAAAACTTCAAATTTTCTAGCAAACGATGTCTCCGGACCTCCTAGAAACTCGCGCCTTCGGCGCTAGCTCTTGCCTCCCCTACTAAAAATCTAAAATGGTTTAGGATCCCCAAAACTCTTAATCCGGCACTGAGAATAATTTTCTTTTATAAAGGTAACAGTCCAAGGAAATCCTTAATCTCGTAATTAGCACTTTTTTATTCTCATGTTAATACAAATCTGAGCATCCTAATTGCGGTTTGCATTGAATATTATGTTACTAATCAGATTTTTATCATAATTTTTATATTTTTTATATAATTTTTATATTTTTATTCATAATGTGTCTTAGGAGTAGCTAGTCAATCATCTCTAACTGAACGATAAGCTCATCATGAACGTACATAAAAAATTATTGATCTCTATTTCAATTATACTTCTACGATTAGTTCCAAGTTCGCCCCGCCCCCCTTGACAAATTTCTGGTTACGCCTCTGTACAAATACCTTGGGATAGAAGAAAATGGAAATATAGAACACCGGCAAATGCGAGAGAAAATGAGTGGAGAGTATGTACGAGGACTAAAAAAGATCTGCAAGACCCAACTTACATCAAAGAACAAAATAACAGCTATAAATCAACTCGCCATCCTTGTTATCAGTTATAGGATAGGGATCATAGACTGGCCGTAATCAGAACTAAACAAGCTAGATGTTAAGACCAGAAAAATCCTCACTCTAAATAGAACAACATACCGGAACCAGTGTCTTCCCAGATTGTACCTACTACCTACCAAGAAAACTGGGAGGAATGGGATTGATTGAGGTTAACCAGCTGCACCGATCATCGACCATCAGCATTGGGCAGTATCTGAGGAGTTCTAGTAGCCCTACAATAGCTCTGGTCCGTGAACACCACAATACAAGGGTAACGCAACATACTTCCATAACCAAACTGGCCCCCAGCACTTTGGAAGGAATAAAATGAAAGAAGTTGAAACTGAAAGAGTACCAGCCACCTTAATAGCTAAGAAAAGTCGCAAAAGATATATGCTGGAACAACAGGCCAAGCATGCAGAAGAATGGGAACAACATCAAAGAGCTGGAAAATACTATCAAGAATTACAGAAGGACTACATTAATAAAGAAGGATCATTGGAATGGTTAAGGAGAGGAGTTCTGCAGTATGACGGAGAGCGACTAATAATGGGTGCCCAAGATCTTGCACTGCTAACAAATGCATTTAAAAAAAATGGCTGGAATAAGTAATAATGATAGGTGTAGATTCTGCCATGTTGAGGTGAAAAGTGTTGGCCATCTAATATCAGGCTGTAGGGTGCTCATGGTAGATGGGTACTATACAGCCAGACACAATAAAATTTGCAAATATATCCACTGGAAGATCATGATAGCATTAGAATTAGAATGCAGTAAAAACGTATGAAACCACACGCCTGCACCAGTCACTGCAAATAACCAGTGCTGGGCAGCGCAAACGAAAATTCACTTGCGCAAGCGTAAATGCGCAAACCCAAACCCAAACCTTGCGCAAGTGCAAATGCGCAAACTTCTCGAAAGTTGCGCTTGCGCAAACGCAAACGCAAACTATTTATATATACAGGGTTTTCCAAAAAAAAATAGGTGCGGTTTTTTTTGGGACACCCTGTATAAAATTAAATTTGTAGTAAATCAAATCAAATCAAATCAAAAGACTTTATTAACAGACACACGATCCATAGATATATCAATAAAGAATAGATACAAAATTACAATGTTAAATAAATAATAATAAAAAAAAAAGAAATTACAATATTGTTGTCCGTTGTCTGTGGTTGTACTGATGACCTGTACAATCAGTTCAAATTGTTATTTGTACATATTTAATAATTGAATAATAAATTAATTTATTTGATATTTAAATTAATAAATTTGCCATATGATAACATCGCTTCAGTCTTAAAAATTAAAATGTTTAAATATTTGTATGTCTAATTATTTGTTGACTGTTGTAAAACATGTAAAAGATGGTTATGGTTAAGTACTTCTGGTGGACGTCCTGCATGGTGTTGCCAAGGACGTCATAGGTGTGCGCCACAGGCACCTCCCTGCAGGTTAGGACGGCCTTCTTCCTCTTGAGGTTGGAGGGCTCTATCCAGTGGGCAGTCATGCCCAGGAAGGAGCGGTTGTGGGCTGTCCAGCAGTCAGCGGTGGTGGCCACATAGTTGACCTCGTCCAGGATGGAGGTGAGCTCTGTCTTCCCTGCCTCGGCCTTCTTCTTGAGGTTCCTCATGTAGGTCCGCCTGGAGGGGAGCTTGAAGCTGGGGTTCAGGTACTTGAGGAACCTGGTGAAAGATGGGGACTCCGTGGTTTTGGCGGGCAACATCTCTTCAACCATGAACCTGTGGAGAAGTTGAAAATTAAATTCATTTTGAACATTTTCAATAAATGTATTTTAAAACATAAGTTACAAAAAGATTAGGTATGATTGTAAGGAAAGTCTTTATCTTATCTTTACAATGAATTTTTGTTTTTATATCATATAAATATTTGATATATTTAATATTATTTAAATTATTCTATTATTAGTGTATAAAATTAAGATTTATAATTATTATTTATTTACCTGTGCAAAAGGTCCTAGGCCTTGCTATTGTTGAAGGCGGCAATCCAGCAAAGGAGGACTCTATGCTGGCCTGGCGCATTCTCTTGGAGCCAGAGTCCTTGGTGTCGCCAGAGAGGGACCGGCCGCGGTTGGACCCACCAGTGATGGCAGCGAGGAGGTCTTTGCTCTGGTTGGGGTGAACCTTGAAAAAAAATTATAAATTATATTGTAATGACAGTGATATACAACAGAAGTGTTTGAATTGACAAAGTATAATTTATTATTTAATATTTAATTATATTTTAATAAATAATAATTTCTAAAGTTAACTACTTATCAAGTTTTTTAAAATTTTAAATTTATAAATAAACTTAAACTCACATGCTGGTAGTGGCTCTTGAGGGTGTACATGCTGATGGTGTTGAAGCTGACCTTGGCCTTGCACCTCTTACAGATGATGCTGCCCCTGTAGACCACCCTGCCCCTCTCAACCACCCTCTTCTTGCTGGTCAAAGGTCCAAAGAAGGTGTCCAGGGGGGCCAGGGGTTGTTGAGGTCCTCTTCCTCCTGGTGAGGCTCTGAGCCATGGCTGGTCACGCTGCCGGCCGGGCTGGGGGCAGAGGTGGGGCTGGACAGAGACTGGTGTCTGAGGCTGTCCATGGTTCACTAGTTATAGACAGTAGTTATGACTTATGAAGTTTCTAGAAGTTACTAGAGTAGTTAGTAGTTTGAACTCTGAAATAAAATTAAAATCAACTAATCAAACAAACGTGTTTCACTAGCGTTGTTGGTATACTGAGTGCTCACTGCTGTCTGGCGGCGCCACCTGTCTGGCAGTCACGTGTTTATGAGCTAAATCCACTATTTTTAATATTTGTTTTTTTTTCACGTTTGCGCACAAGTTTGCGTTTGCGCAAGTACTTGCGCAAAGCAAATGCGCAAGTTTGCGCAAGAATTGGCGCAAACGCAAATGCGCAACCGAAATCACACTTGCGCAATTGCGCAATTTGCGTTTTGCGCAAGTGTTTGCGCAAGTGCCCAGCACTGCAAATAACCATTATACTATATACTATGACACAGTAATTCCAACAGCCACTTTTATAGACAAGTCTGCAGTAAAACCGGACATAGTAGTTTGGGACAAGAGGGAAAGAAGTGCCTTACTTATTGAGGTCAGTGTCCCAAACGACTACGGCCTTAATAGAGCGGAAAGGGAGAAAATTGCCAAATACCAGGCGCTCATCTACGACATAAAGAGGAACTGGAGATTCAAAGAAGCTGCCATTCTCCCCATCATAGTTGGGGCAACAGGTACGATGAAGAACAACCTATCAACTTACCTGAATTCAATCCCAGGACAGCCCCAGGCCATAAAAATCCAAACAGGGGCATTAAAAGGCACGGTCACCCTCCTTAAACGAACGCTTGGACAAGTTCAGACATAGTTGAAGTGTTTGGCTTCGGGTGGAAACCCCACTTCCAGCTATAAAAAGTATAATGAAGAGTATAAACCAAGAGTGGACAGTATGAAGAAAGGATAAACAATCAACTCAGAGGCATATATTGCTACCCTACAGAGACTCTAGAGAAGTATAAAGCGAGTTTAACCGGAGAAAAAACTGGAAGACGTCCTTCTTTTGCACGATAGCGCAAGACCACACAACAGTTTGCAAAGAAGAAGGCCATTACAAAAATGCGCTTGACTGTGTTTCCCCACCCTCTATACATCCCGGATCTGGCACCTTCAGACTTCCATTTGTTTGGACCAATGAAGGATGCTATTCGTGGAAGAAAGTTTCAGAGTGACGGTGAGGTTGTTGAGGAAGTTAAGAGGTGGCTCCAGCGGAACCTAGCGGACTTTTACGAGCAAGGAATAAAGGTCCTTGTTTCGAGGTGGAGGAAAGCCGTAGCAAAGGATGGAGACTATGTGGAAAAATAAAATAAAAACTTGTGAAAAAGGTATGCAACTACTTGTGTACAAAATTTCTGAAACTTACAAAGGTATGCAACTACTTGTGTACAAAATTTCTGAAACTTACAAGGAAACTTGGAAAGAAAAAAAAAGTGGGGCAAAATATAATGAGTGGCCCTTGTATGTTATTATCTTGAATTACTAAACACTTAAAAGCAATATTTGCATATCATACTGGCAGTTGGGTATTTCTATATATTCTACTTTTGCATAGTACAGTCAATTTTAGGAAATTTAGTACACAACATATGGAAAGTGTTCATTTTACATAAAATCTGTCACATCTGCGTCGAAACAGACTATTGGTATGATGTCTCGTGGTGACGTCAACGCGTTGCATGCGAGGTGGTACGACATTTTGAATGACGAATTCTCGTGAGATGAAGATAGTTTAAACCGGGCTGAAAACCTTTAAGCAAAACTAGATGACTTTTTATTTACGTTTTATATTTACTGCTTTGAAGAATTACTTAGCAATGCTAAAAACTATTTGATGTTTTACAGTGCAGAATAATGGACGTGGAATTTGCAAAAAAGAAAATTAATGATTTTATTAGTTTTCTGGAAGGAAAAATCAATGACAAAAGTTATAATTCTTAAAAAGACATGTGACATAGTAAGTTGTCCGACCATTCCTCCCCCTACTGAGAGACTCAGAAGAAAAGTGACAGATTTTAAAGAAATTTACTTTAACATTCTGAATACCTCTGTAACAGCATTGAAGGAACGATTTGAATGCATTCAGGAGTTCTCATTTTTTGAGCTGTTGAATTCATTAATATCTGCAGTATATAAAGAAAATTTCCCCAAAAACTTAATAGAAGCACTTGAATATAAGTACAGTAATCTATTTGACGTAAAAGCTTTAACGTCAGAATTGAAATACATCTATCAGGACCCCGATTTTTGTCAGTGCAAACATCCAAAAGAAATTTTAAAGCTTTGTCTTGACCTTGGACTTACAACAGCCTTTCCTTCAAATTAATTCGGCTCCTTTTGACAATCCCCTGTAACCAGTGTGTCAACGGAAAGAAGTTTTTCAACGCTTAACAGAATAAAGACGTACCTCCGAAATACCATGTCAGAGGAAAGGCTATCTAGTTTATCAAGAATTGCCATAGAGAAAGAAATTGTAATATCGCTAGAGAAGAATAAAATGTTGCACGATAAACGAATTGAAGAATTTGCATTAAAACCAAGAAGATTGGAGTTCATATATAAATAAATAAGGTAAGGCGATGTTTTATTTCCTAAATTTATGCCAGTTAAAAATATTCTAATTATCATATTCTAATTATCATATACAAACGAATAAAAAACAATTCGTTGTGATTTTTGCCAGAACTTAGTCGAATTTCAATGCCTGAAATGGAGCGACGAAGAAATCTGTCTTACAACGGCCGCTAAATAAGTGAACGGAATAAAGTTCTCCTGAAAAAGCTGCATAATCGAAATAAACTTGTTTACGGTTTTAAAAGCAGAACGAGACTATGAAGAAAAGGTAAAAGAGGAGCTCATGAATAGTGAACAGAGAAAAGAAATAGAAGGAACGAAGATAGTACGAGAGGAAACTGCAAAAAGTGAACAGGAAAAGAAAACAGCAAAGGCAGAAATAACACAAATAAAAGAAGCACCAACAGAGGAAACAGAGACACAAAACCAAATCCAAAGTTTTCAAACAAAGGGCATTAGCAGCAATAGGAAAAAACAAGTACACAATAAAGAAACCATACTGAAACCACCAAAAACAAAGGCCCCAAGTAAAAATGGGGAAGAATATATATATCAATACTATGTGAAAGGAATATGCAGATATAAGATAGGAAAATGTATTTACGAACACCCTCCTGTGTGCAACTACTACTACAATAATGTCACTGCAAATTTGGTGGAAAATGCAAATTCTACCATCAGGAGATTTGCGAGACCAACGCGACATATGGAACCTGCCAGTATAGGAGAAAATGCTACTACCATCATCTCCCGACAAGTTCAAAGGGCAAAGGACAAGTCTCATATGACAACAGAAGGAATGTGATAAAAAAGAAAATGTACCCATATAGCAAACAAAACACACATAGCACACAAAATTTTTTCAACATCTCGGACACAATACGGCTGCTAAGTCTTATACAGCATATGCAGCTGACACAGCTGGGAACCCGAGCCAGACCGCTACATGGCAAAAAGCTACCAGAACAGGTAGGCGGGAACGGATCCATCTCGGAGGACCACAAGGCTACAAAACACGCGATATCAAAGGACAACGAACTTAAAATGCGCAAGGAGCAATGCAAAACAAAGAACATAAACATTGTCCTGGCAAATATTCAAGGAATAAAACCGAACAATTCACTAAACAAGGTTTCGTACCTGAAAGGTGTTATGGACGAAACAAGGGCGGACATCGCATGCATCACAGAAACACATCTTAAAGACTGCCAAGGAAACTGCGATAACTGCGAACACTGTATCAATAAGAAAGAATTGCATATCGATGGATTCAACTTACTAAGAGCGGATAGAACAGCGAGACGTAAAGGTAGTTGTGCTATTTATATACATGAAAGGCATATGACAGAGACGGTAATAGGTAGAGCCAAGTTTCGTGGAAACTCTTGCAGTGAAAATAGAGAAACTAAACGTGGTACTGATAGTCATCTATAGACCCCCAAACTCTCCAAATGAAAAATTTTCGGATGCCATTGAGGATATCAGAACCCTAATAAAGTTCGTAAACTCCCTATCCCCTAATATAATACTCTGTGGCAATTTTAATTTTCCATTTATAAAATACAAAAAGGTGGTAGAAATATATTTATACAGCAAGATAAGGGGGGCGGCATAAAAGAGGACCAGGAGCAAGCAAGAATGATGATGGCTCTCACAAACGAGTTTATGCTATCACAGGAGATAACAGAAAATACCAGGAAAAATAACTGCCTAGATCTGGTATTTACAAATAACACGAACTTGATTGTGGATATAAAAATAACTCCAACTATTATTTCAGACCACAATATAATCGAGTTATCATCAAATATGGCGATAACTTTAAAAAACAATACACATACGGAAGGAAGAAGCAAATTTGGGCTTTTAACTTAAACTCCAAGACCATAAATTGGGAAGAAATCAGATCACACATGGCCCAAATAGAGAGGAGAACAGTTTTTGAGAATAAAACAACTGAAGAAACGCTAACAACCTCGGAAGAAAAGACGCTGAGAATTTTGAAAAAATATGCTCCGAAAGCACAGCCAAAAGGAAAAAGAAACTGGCTAGAGAGGCAAAAGAGAAGAATATTCCGCAAAAGAAAGAGAGTAACGACGAAGTTAGCTAATTGCGGAGACAACAATGCCAGGAAAGTAACACAAGAAAAATTGGAGAGAATCGATAGGGAAATACAAACTCTGATAAAGGGCCATACAGAGAGGGAAGAGAAAAAGGCGGTAGAAGCAATAAAGAAAAATCCGAAATACTTCTACAGCTATGCGAAAAGGAAAACAAAAACGCGCGCTACTATCGGGCCTTTTATGAAAGGAAATAATGAACTAACAGACGATCTAAAAGAAATATCTGAAACATTGAGAGCCCAGTATGAATCGGTATTCAGTACCCCAAAAAGTGACAAAGAATTGCAAGGAGAATGTATAACAGACTTTGATTTTATCCCAGAAGATGTAGCGACAGCTATAGGACAAATGAAATCACATTCAGCTGCAGGTCCGGACAAATGGAACGCACTATTAATTAAAAACTGTAAAAATGAAATAGCTACACCCTTATACTGGCTATAGAGAAGATCCCTAGACACTGTGGAAATACCGACCGTCTTGAAAAGAGCAAACATCGTCCCTATATATAAAGGAGGAGATAGATCTCAAGCAAAGAACTATAGACCAGTGTCCTTGACGTTCCACGTCACCAAAACTTTTGAAAGAATAGTCAGAGAGAAAATCTGACTTCTTGGAGACATTGGAAAGATTCAACGAAAATCAACACGGATTCCGATCAGTAAGATCATGCCTATCACAACTTATAGAGCATTATAACAATATCCTAGATGCACTTGAAGGCAATGAAAGCTATGATGTCATATACACAGATTTTGCTAAAGCTTTCGACAAATGCGATCATGGTATAACAGCACATAAAATGAAACATATGGGAATAACAGGCAAAGTGGGAAAATGGATCTACAACTTCCTCAGAAATCGACTACAGGTGGTCAAAATTCAAGGTGTATCATCATCAGAATGAGAAGTACGCAGCTCAGTACCACAAGGTACAGTGCTGGCCCCACTCCTCTTCATTATCATGCTAACAGACATAGACAGTGGAGTAAACAGCACAGTATAGTAACATCATTTGCAGACGATACGGATTGCGGATCAGCAGAAAAATCAGCGATGCAAACGAAGAAGAGGCCTTGCAGAGAGAGAGACAAACAAAATATACAAATGGTCAGAAGACAACAATATGACATTTAACACCGAGAAATTTCATCTCTTGAGGTATGGTAGAAATGAGGAACTTAAAAAGACTGCATATTATGCTCAGATAGACAAGAAATTCGGAGAAACACGAAAGCGGTCGACTTGGGGGGTAATAATGACCGATGATGCCAAATTCGAGAAACAAAAGGAGGGGACAAGACACTGATGATTCCCCTGCTGAGAACACTGATCATACCAAAACTTGAATACTGCTCAGTTTTGACGTCCCCATATAAAAAGGAAAAAAATAATAAACTAGAAGAAACGCAGAGACATTTCACAACCAAGATTGATGGCTGCAAAGAACTCAACTACTGGGAAAGACTACGCAAACTAAATCTGTACTCCCTGGAAAGAAGAAGAGGCATGCCATAATCTATATATGGAAAATGATCGAAAAACTGGTAGCAAACCTCAAACTAAACCCAATTACCATCCAGACAACGCTGGAAAATAGGAAAGGCAGAATGTGTAATGTTCCCAAATTAAAGGCCCGACAAGGAACCTTCTCAACTCTGAAGGAAACTAGCTTGGTTGTCAGGGGGCCAAGAATTTTCAACCAGCTTCCAAAGGACCTCAGAAACATCACAGGGGTCAAAGTTGAAGTCTTCAAGATAAGACCAGATGCCTGACTCAGGACGGTACCAGATGAGCCAGTTGTACCTGGCTATGTACGATGGAGAGCGCAAGAGAGCAACTCGCTCCTCCACCAAGCCAGGACTAGAGGCGGGGCCACCAGCTTGACCTTCGTGTGAAGAAAGACCGACGCATGGAACCCAAAGAAGGTAACAAGGTGTATATATATATATATATATATATATATATATATATATATATATATATATATATATATATACAGGGTGGGCCGAAAGTCTGGATCCATAGGAAAATATTTATTTTAATGCATAATTTACAACAAATGGTAAATACTTAAAATGAATATCAACTTTAACTCGTAAATGCGTATCCGTGATACTGTACAGTAGTTCGTGCTCCAGTATAAATACTCAAATACTTTTTTTATTTCAGCCCAGAAATGGCTTCGAATCTAACAACAGAAGACCGGGTAGAACTTGTGCTCATGTACGCAAGACAGGGCGCTACACACAGAGAAGTTGCTACCGAATTCAATAGAAATCATCCTGATAAGCATCCAGTAACACATGCGACTGTTGGCAAGTTGTTTAAACGTTTCAAAGAAACAGGAAGTGTACATGATCGACGGCGTTCTGGCCGTCCAAAAACTGCAACTGATGAAAATACCTCTGCAATGGTATGTGAAACTTTAACGAATAGTCCAGTAAAGTCAACAAGAAGATTATCAAATGAAACACGCATCTCGAGAACGTCAATTCGAAGAATTATTAAAAATCATAAATTCCATCCCTAAGTGTCTCGATGTCAGAGGCCGCCAATTTGAGCATTTGTTATAATTTGTTGTTTATACTGGAGTACGAACCACTGTACAGTAGGGTGGATCACTTTTCACTTTTTTTAAATTATAGCTGGTCAAAGGTTTTCCCATGATATGGTTCAGTGGAAGTACACTGACACCATTTTTACCAAAATCGATCAATATTTAGGGGTCGCGCATCGACCTTGAAAATTTCAATTTTGGAAATTTGGCCAAATTGACAATTTTTTACTGAATAAAGATAAATCATCAAATGACCCTATTTTCTGAATCCTCTCAGTGAAAGAAATCCTCTCAGATACTTACCAAGTTGATCGGACAAGTGGTTTAGAAGTTACACTCACCTAGAAATAACATTAAAATTTAAAATATCGTATTTGTCCCCCGTTATGGACGTAATCATAGCATCAGTAGCTGGCGCATCCTAAAATCCCAATTACACACACACGCTATGTCTATGACCAATATTTTTACTAATCACAGTTTGCTTTTTACAGATCAACTGTGTCAATTGATTCTTGTTTGATAAGTCTAGACTTTAGTACAATGGATAAACTGTTAACAACCAGGAGTGGGAAGACTGAAAGTTACTTATTCTGGAAAAGAGAAAGCAGCAACAACAGCACCACCTTCTCTAAGGTCAGCCACGGACGTCTTCTTAATTGGTCAGCCATCTTCCTCGATCGGTGGTGCCAAATTGCCAACCACCCATCAAGTTCTCCAGTACTTCTTCTATGCCAAGCAGGAAACTACTGACAGGAAGGCCGCCGTAAAAGACACGGTGGCCAATGTTCTGGCATTTTGGAACATGGCACGTATAAAGACGATCACGAGGCGTAACTGCAAAAGAAAACTGGAGTTACTGTGGGAAGAGTGGCGCTCGCTGCAGAAGAGCAAGATAAGAGACAGTGACGCGGGAAAAGGCAGGGAGAAGTTTTCAGAAAATCTGAACAAGCTCTGGGACATCGGAGCTCCCGATGCTATTGAAGAGATACAGAAAAGTCGACTGCTCTCAGACAACAACAAACAAGAAGATATTAAATTTTATGAGGATCAACGGGGCCTGCGCCAGGCAACAATGAGTGGGAATAATAAAGTGTTCGTTGTCAAGAGAAAACGGCAACTCTCAAGACAACAATCTCGTGATGAGCCAGGCACCTCAAAAACGAAATTAGGAACCGAAGCTGAGAGCGACGATGAATCTATAGAAAGCAGATCATCGAGCAACTCCGAATCACAGCTAGAACCACCATACCGACAGCCGAGAGAATCAACTGTATCAATCAGCCTTCCTCACCGCATCCTCAATGCACCGGCTGTTATTGAAGTGGCTGATCGCTTCGGGATGTCCAATAATCAGGTGTGTGTATATCAGTAATGATCTTTCCTTGACAAAGATATAATACTGTAGACGTAACGACGGAAAATTTAGTGATTATTTTGTCACATAAAAACCATACGCATCCTTGTCAATTTCCTTTCAATTTCGCACATAGGTGGCAAATGTCGTGGCGGCAATTCTACGTTTGGCAGATCCGCCCGCAGACCTGGGAAAATTCAGTATCTCGAAGGACACGTCTCGCCGTGGAAGAGTGGCACATCGTTGTGAAGTGTCGACAGCTGTGCAGAAATCCTTCGTATCTCCGAGGCATGGTGTCGTCCACTGGGACGGTAAAGTAATCAAGGTCAGTTTTGCCCTCACCGTGGACGACAGTGAATTAACATGTTCCAGTGACGACAGTGGATTGACATATTCCAGTGGACGATAATGGATTGGCATGTATGACATACGTTTCAGGACTCTCTTGGATCATTGGAGCACCGCCAGGCGATTCTCATCTCCGGAGCTCCCCAATGCACAGAAGGAAAGTTGCTGGCCGTTCCGACTCAAAGACTGGGGATGCGAGAACAACGTGATTGGACTGTGCTTCGACACAACTTCCTCCAATACGGGGAGGGTGCAGGGTGCGGTGGTCCGGCTGGAGAACATGTTTGGTAAACCGCTCTTCCAGCTGGGCTGTCGCCATCACGTTATGGAGCTCATCGTGGGGGCAGTGGTCATCACCGCGTTTGGAAGAACCACAGCACCAACTGAACCTTTGTTCCAGTATCTGAGGAGAAGGTGAATTTCAAGTCTAAGGCGCATTTGTTTTCTCCAATGATTTTTTGCCTTCAGAGCAATTGAGATAGCGTCCTTCTACTAATGATGTTAATAGCAGTCGAAAAGGGAAACTTCAGTCGTTTTCATGCAATATTTTCATAACTCCCCTTTCAGGTGGGACAAGCTCGACCTCACGACTTATCGCGAGCTGGAGATCGAGCATTTGGCGGAGGTGACGTGGCTGATGGAGCTCCGAGATGAGGCAGTCAATTTCCTCGGCACCCTTCTGGTCTTGTCAAAGAAGACTACCGAGAAGTGGCGGAGATTACACTCCTGGTACTCGGGGCCCAGCCACGTCGTGGCACACACTTCATGCGCCCAGGAGCCTACCATCATGCGAGGTGGATGGCCAAGGTTGGTATTTTGAATTAGAAGTTAAATATTTTATTGCCTTCTGCAAACAGCCATTTGAAGTCCCTACCAGAAAAAAATAAGATAAATAATTTACCATTAAACAAACTTATATGGAGTGGTATTGGTATTTATACATCACAGTGCGTATTCGTTTCAGATCATCTACTACACGAAGCTCCTGATGTTCAGTGGTCAGCTGGAATTTGACGACGAGCTGGTACAGAAACTTCAGAGAGTGGTACTATTTACTGCACTCCTCTACGCACCTGCCTGGCTGGCGGCTCCTGTCGCAGCTGATGCCCCGCTGAATGACCTTGTGTTGTACCAGCGTCTTCTGCAGTACAGGGCTGTGGATCGCGAGATTGCAGAGGCTTCACTGGCAGTGATCAGGCGGCACTTGTGGTATCTGCAAAGGTGGGCAGGACCGAGTTCCAAAAGGACCGAATTCCAGGAACTCGGTCCTTTTTAAGGACCGTGAGCGGGAAAGTCGGTCTTTTTCTCAGTGAGGACCGAAATGAGGAGCGACGGTCCATTTTTAAGCAATTCCGGACGGTCTTTTTTAGTGATTTTAGTGTGTTTAGTGATTATTTGAAGTTCTAAAGAAGATGGATCGTTTCCTCCAGAAGACTCAGAAAGAGACTGAGACTGAACTGAAACTTGTTTCAACACCTGGAGGAGACGAAGAATCTACTGATGTTAGTGCTTCAACTTCAAGTCAAGCAACTGGAGCTCCTAGCGGAAGAACTGAACCCGGCAATCCCGGCAATTTTTCATTTTAATCAAATTTTTCACTTATATTATATAAAGGACCGAGGACCGAGTCGTTCCTAGGTCCTATCTTCAGAAAGGACCGTGACCGGGACCGTCGGTCCAGTTTGAGGCAAGGACCGGGACCGTCGGTCCTTTTTGAGGCCAGGGTGCCCACCTTTGGGTATCTGAGGCCTCAGACCGTCGTTTTCGCCCTCTGCAGTGACAAAGTGGAAGACACTGTGAAGCACGAGATGGCAAAGAAGCTGTGCCGCCTCGCTGTGCCCGAGGACTTCACGTATGACAACGTCTCGGTTGATGACACGACGCGCCTTCCGGACCTGATCGATGAGTCATCGTGGTTCGTGTTCACAGGCCTGCAGGTGTGCGCGTCTACGTGGCTCACTCTGCCGGTGAATAAGTGGGATCAAGATAAGACCTAATGTGATCTGAAGAATGTCATCTCGCATCAGAAAGTTACCAACGACGTGGCAGAAAGAGGGATAAAACTGATAGAAGATTATGCGAACACTGTCACAAAAGACGAGTCACAGCTGCAGGGTCTTCTTCAGCTCGTGGAAAAGAGCCGGAAAGAACTCGGTGACTTCAAGAAGTCGTCACTTGCCAAGATGACGTAGCGCAGAGGGAAAGGGAGTTAGCAGAAAGAGTACGTGGCACACGCCTTAAAATGACGTGTGTTCTAACCACGATTCATACAGTTTTTTAACCTAGTTAGGGGCACCGGAGTAAGTGCCTTTAGTGATATCGATAAACCGTTTTAATACAAAATACATTTGATCTTTCCTTATTCGTTTTATCTTGTCCTAAAAAGCAGACAATGGCAGAGAGCATATGGAGGTACGGGGACAAATACGGTATTTTAAATTTTAATGCTATCTCAAGGTGAGTATAACTTCTAAACCACTTGTCCTATCAACTTGGTAAGTATCTGAGAGGATTTCTTTCACTGAGAGGATTCAGAAAATATGGTCATTTGATGATTTATCTTTATTCAGTAAAACATTGTCAATTTGGCCAAATTTCCAAAATTTAAATTTTCAAGGTCGATGCGCGACCCCTAAATATTGATCGATTTTGGTAAAAATGGTGTCAGTGTGCTTCCACTGAACCATATCATGGGAAAAACTTTGACCAGCTATAATTTTAAAAAAAATGTGAAAAGTGATCCACCCTACTGTACAGTATCACGGATACGCATTTACGAGTTAAAGTTGATATTAATTTTAAGTATTTACCATTTGTTGTAATTTATGTATTAAAATAAATATTTTCCTATGGATCCAGACTTTCGGCCCACCCTGTATATTATATATATATATATATATATATATATATATATTATATAATATTTAGGAGAAATCCAATGACAAGGAGGAATGTAAATGCCATGAAAAGTCTTCTTTAATGCGCAACGTTTCGAGCAATACGCTCATCATCAGGCTAGATAATAACAATATGAAATTAGAATCAATAAATAAATGTGAACAAGACAAAATAATTTCTATAAAAGACTAAAAGAAGAGGGTTAAATTCAAAGTTATAAAAATTTACATATAAAATTACAAGAATTTTAAAAGCTATTTTTAAATTACATATAGTAAATTTGAAATTAGTACACTGGAATAATTAACACTAATACAATGGAATAATTAACACTACGAACCTTTCAATGCTGGTTCCGAGGCACGAGTAATTTAAAACAAAACAAAACAGGAAACAAGCTATGGGTTGGGCGGTTGGAGTTATAAGTTAGGGGAGGGGATTATAAAAAATTGGGGAGGGGGGTTTATAAAAAATTTAGAGGGACAGCTGAGGAATCCACGTTTAGAGAAGGGGTCAATGTTTTAATATAAAGAGATTCCAAAATTCTAAGTGAGGTAGGACAAGAATTACAACCGAGAATTTTAAAATTATCTAAAGTGACATCAGTTTTACATTTTATACTGTGCTCCCGAATACTGGAGGCTTCTTTTTATTTAAAATTTTACCTGTTCGGCAACTTATTCCCATATGCGAATAAAATCTAGTCCTGAGGGAGCGCACGGTGCTGCCAATGTAAGTACCAAGGAGACACCTTGGGCAGGTAAATAAATATACAACACCGCTACGCAACGAATCAGGAGTTCGATCCTTCGCTGAGAAAAAGCTACCTAAAGACATTTTGTTAATAAATATAATGCGAAAATCAGTATGATAGAAAAATTTTCTTAACAACTTTGTAAATTTAAGTTTAAATTCTTTATTCATGGGACCCATTTCAGGTACCAGGAAATATTTTATATCTTTAGGCACTGAAATACAGGAAAGTTGAGGGCTATAAACATTATTTAAGAAAGATCTTATTAGTTTATCTACATATTGAACAGGAAAACTATTATTGGTAAAATATGATCTTAAATTATTAAATTCATCGTTTAGTAAGGTAAAACTAGAGGTCAAATTATATCCTCTGAACAAGAGAGTTTTAATACACGACATCTTATAGTTAAAATCGGTAAAACTAAAGAAATTCATGCCCAAACCAGTAAAAGTGGGTTTCCTGTAAACTGATGCAGTAATAGAACTCAGGTTTAAGCCTGAGTACCTACAAAAGCCTGGCGTCGCCCTTGATATATATATATATATATATATATATATATATATATATATATATATATATATATAAAGTGGAGTGACAAGCTTGACCTTCAAAAGAATGAATAATTCGGGCGGAAGCTAAACCAAGATTATATATATATATATATATATATATATATATATGTGTTAAACACAGACCGTGCATGGAACAGGAACTCATCTGGGAAAATTAAATCCACTATAGTCCGAATAAGTAATGGTAAATGACAAATACCATAGTTTTTCTTTTTCATGATTTTAGCCCGACGTGGGCAACGGGTCTCTCGCAAAGAGATCCCATAAATATAGCTTTGCGAGAGACCCGTTGCCCACGTCGGGCTAAAATCATGAAAAAGAAAAACTATGGTATTTGTCATTTACCATTACTTATTCGGACTATAGTGGATTTAATTTTCCCAGAAGAGTTCCTTGTTCCATGCACGGTCTGTGTTTAACATATAATTGTCTCATATGGGTATTAGCCATAGGACAGGAAAAGTTTTATCTAAAAAGGAACAGTCTGCCATTAGAAATCATTCTGTTAAGTGTAAAGTTGATATTTCCGTTAATAACTTTAAAATTCTTAAATCATTAAAATGTCCGTCCTCTCTCCGTATTTATGAATCTTTGTGCATTAAATTTCTGAACTCCAGCTTAAATATTGATTCTAGCTGTTACCCCCTTTATATTAATTAGAATGCCTACCAACTAAAATTTTTCTGTTTTTCCCCTTGACCCTGTCTCCTTTTCGCCTCAGTTGTTTGAGGATGTCAAGTGAGCATGGTATGTTTCGTGCACTTTTTGCGTCTTTTCATTTAACTTTTTATTAGTGAAGTTTTTAACTAATTTGTTTGAATGTTTTTAGTTTTAAAGTTTTACTTTTATCATGTGTTATTTGTCATGTATATAATTTTTAATTTTTGTTTTTGGCTTATGCTTGTTTTACGCTTTTTAATTTTTATTCTTTAAGTGGTTTTATTTTGTGCTATGAATTAGTTTGTTTTTGACATTCGTATATTTTTTTTTTTGTCATGCATTAATTTTAGTTTTTATTTATTAGGCCTTGAAAATGGGTAGAGTTGCCCGAAACGTCGGCTGCAGCCAAATATAATGACTTTCTTGCTCTACGTCTTCGTTTTTATCCTAAATATATATATATATATATACCGGGTGTCCGAGAATTATCTGTACAATTTTTGGCTGTTATTAAAAGTCAACCATGAAGTGTAGAAATTCAAGTTTTGTCCCATTTTACAGAGAATATCATTATGTTTTTTCTGATCCCACGTTTTGACAAGTTTTTTAGAAATGTACGCGGGTGACAGACATTGATGATTTAAAAGCAAGAATCACAGCTGCTATTGAGCGAATTGATGTGGATATGCTGCAGCGTACATGGCAACATTTGGAGTATCGATTGGATGTTTTGCGAATCACTAATGGTGCACATATCGAATGTTTGTAACAACGTTACTTTAATAAAAGAAACTTTTGAAAATACAGATTCTAAATAATCTTGTTTAAGAATTTTACGTGTGTTATCAAGAATTTTATTAAAAGATGAAATTGTACAGATAATGTTCGGACACACTGGAATTTCTAAAAAACTTGTCAAAACCTGGTATCAGAAAAAACTTAATGAGATTCTCTGTAAAATGGGACAACACTGGAATTTCTACACTTCATGGTTGACTTTTAATAACAGCCAAAAATTGTACAGATAATTCTCGGACACCCTGTACCGTACATATATATATATATATATATATATATATATATATATATATATATATATATATATATATATATATATATACACAGACCGTGCATGGAACAAGGAACTCTCCTGGGAAAATTAAATCCACTATAGTTCGAATAAATAATGGTAAATGACAAATAATATTGTTTTTCTTTTTCATGGTGAAATGCCCAACGTGGGCAATGGCTCACTTGCAAAGAGGACCCAAAATATAGCTTCCCTCACCAGCTATCTGCCAAGCAGATAGCTGGTGAGGGAAAAAGAAAAACTATAGATTTTGTCACTTACTATTACTTATTCGACCTATAATGGATTTAATTTTCCCAGAAGTGTTTCTTGTTCCATGCACGGTCTGTGGGTAACAAAAGTTTCTCAGGGGACCATTCTGAGTTGTATCATATATATATTATATATATATATATATATATATATATATATAGGTCATCCCATAAGTAATATTTTTTACGATAGAGTAAGTTTAAACTAGTCCTTCTCAGTTTAAGCATAAATTTTCCGAAGGTTATATCTAAGAGGAGATGTATCGTGTTTCGCTACATTCTTTACAGATCTTGACCAGTGAAGATGTGTTTTTTGCTTTATGTGAACCCCTCATAAACATGGCGGTATCAGAAGAGCATATCAGGCATATAATGTTTTACGAGTTCAAAAAAGGGAATAGTGCTACTGAAGCAACGCGAAACATTCAGGATGTTTATGGCAACGATATTCTGCATGTGAGGAAATGTTAAAGATGGCTTCAAAAGTTTAGGAATGGTGACTGCTGTTTGACAGATGCAGCACGCTCTGGACGCCCTGCTGAGTTTGATGATGACCTGCTGTTAGCCGCACTTGAAGAAGACTGTTCAACAACTGTCGAAGAATTGGCCCAGAAACTCAATTCATCCCCGTCCACCATCCATCAGTGGGTTTGTGCCGGAGAACCAGCGACACCACAGCCAAAACCAAATCTTCACCCTCGGAAGGTGTTGCTTAGTGTTTGGTGGGATAAAGGTGGTGTAATACACTTTGAAACCTTACCACACAACCAAACAATCACCGCTCAAATCTACTCTCAACAACTGGATCGATTGAACACTGCACTAAAAGAAAAGAGACCTTCTTTGGTTAATCGGAAAGGAATCGTGTTCCACCACGATAACGCACGTCCTCATACCGCTCGGATCACTTCTGCAAAAATTGAGGAGCTTGGGTGGGAAAAATTCCACATCCTCCATATTCTCCAGATCTTGCGCCTTCAGATTATCATCTCTTCAGGAGTCTGCAAAACTATCTTGACAAGAGACAGTATACTTCTTTAGATGACCTGCACACCAGTCTTTGTACGTTTTTTGCCTCAAAACCGCCTGAATTTTATAAACATGGCATTGAAAAGCTTGTAGGACGTTGGCAGAGTGTCATTGATTCCGATGGAAAATATATACTAGATTAAAAAGTTTCAGTTGAGTTTTTTTTGTCCTTCAAATTCTGATCTAAAAAACGACATTACTTATGGGATGACCTGATATATATATATATATATATTATATATATATATATATATATACTGTATACATATACTGTGTGTATATATAATTAATGCGATGTAACGAATAAATGCAGTTTCAAAGGCAAAGTATTCAATTTCATATTTTCAAACATGAAAAATAAGGACAAAGAATTTGCATTTTCTTGACTTAATGGGAATAAAATATTAAAAACTAAACTAAAAATGTTAATACAATTGTTTTGATTCCGATGCCGAGGAATTATTCCAGCTGAACTGCATTTGTCTTTATGTTAAAGGATTTCATTTCTCATTCAGACCTTACTGTAACAAGATTATATTGTCTGAAATGTCAGAAATGCATTGAATTATCGAAAGCCTTGTTTAAGAAACACTTTCGCTCTCACCATGGTCTCTAAACGCTCGATGTGTGGCGTTACTTCCTCGAAACGTATAAGTCAACTGAAGGAAAATAGAATAAAACAATTCAATTGTTTAAACCCGAACACAAAATTTTATTCAATAGAATTTTTTATGTCACTCATCTCAATTCATATTTCCTGATATTCACTTTCATCCACCATTAATATACAAATAAAAACAGACATCTGAATTATTTAAAGCTTTTTATCAACTAAGTAAAATATTTTAGGCAAAATCTGAATCTGTTACAGGAGCGATTACTCACAATGGGTGTGTAATACCAGTGAGATAAAGGATATTAACAAGCAGAAATTTATTATAAAGGCCTTAAATTATAAATAATATTAAAGGAAAATGACATTGGTAGATGCACTGATATATATATATATATATATATATATATATATATAAAAGTGTAAAAATAACCATGTTCGTATTAATTGAAGCTATTAATATCGCAATTTAATTGAGAATAATAATTTTAACGCATTTAATATCGTCAAATCTAGTATAAAAATAAACACAAAAGTTATGAAGCATCAAATTCTTATGATTTTAACCCTTTACTGCACAGAGGTCTTTTCCGAGACTGAATAAAATCGTCTGGCGTTAGCCAGAACAAGATCACTAAAGTTAACACTGTGCGCTAAAAGGTTAACTTGGTCTGGTTCGAGTGTCTTCTAATAAGAAAACGGATTGTATTGGCAGATGGGGGAAATCTGATTGCCGCTCCATCCTTCACACATTATATCATGCAGATAATATCTGTCACCGAGGTAAAGGTATGCGCAATGCTGATTATCGTCCATTTTGGGTTCGTATTCCCCGCTGGAAAGAAAAAAAGTTTACACTATTATTTAGAGACTCTGGAAGGTATAAATTTTTCCACTACACTAATAACCGCAAAAATGTCCTACTTATTATTCTGAATTAAGTTAGTATACATTAAAGTGTATTAAACTAAAAAAAAGAAAGTACTCATAGAAGCGTGTATTAAATGTGAAATGCGCAAAAAGGGATGTTTTTGGATACTTTTCTATTACAGTAACACGCAGGGGCGTAAGCAGGATTTGCTTAAGGGGGGTGCGAATTATCAGCTCTTCAAAATAATGATGAAATGAACAAAGCAAGAGCGATGCACAATGTTTAAATGTCTTTGATCATATCTATTGATCGATAAAATGATATCTTTGTGATCACATTTTGATACTGATTGACTGCCAAATTTTCCATCTGATTTATTATTATTATTACTAGGCATTGTACTGCAATTGACTGAACATTAAATTTTCCCTTTGATTATGATGGAATACGTTTTATATTATCAATATTTGATCATTGTCATTACTTCTAGTATCGTTTCCAAATTTATAGTTTGGATAGTTTATAGTAATACTCATTTTTAGAATCAGGAAATGCAATGGGGGTCCCAGACCCCTGCCCCCCCTTATGTACGCTAGTGGTAACATGGAAAAATGGTATTTGGTTAAGTTAGGCCATAAGTATTAACGTTTTTACCATAATTTTTATTCATCTATTCGAAAAAGTTTTACTGTATGGTTTAAAAGTGCAATATGAAAATTAAAGCATTTTCTAACTGTTAAAATAAAACTACGTAGTACAAAACCACGTAGCTGTTGTTCTCAAATAAGGTACTCCTCTACGTTTTAAAACTGCATAATGTTCATTCCGTAATTTATAAAGGGTCTTCATTTTACATCTCAGATTATCGGATTTATACATTAAATCCTTCAGAGATGTACATGAAAATGTGTAATAACAGATTTAGTCTGTGTGTGTTTCTGCACAAGCGTCGTTCTTTACATTAATTATACTGCGTGTTGTTTGCAGTTAAAAAAAATATATATATATATATATATTATAAACGTGTTACCATAGGCTTACAAGATTTATGACAGGAATTTCGTAAATTTGTAACTATTTTATTTTCAAGTGCGTAGCAAATTGAACCAAGTCAAAACCGCAACAGGACATCACAAAGAAGTGGAAACTGACTATACATATCCACTATGGAAACATGCCAATGTTGGATTCGTCATGGCTCTTCAAAGGCATCATGCAAATCATTGATTCAACCAGAACTAATTTTCTCCAAACACAAAAAGCGTCAGAAATCGTCGAAAAGGTTTCTGCAGTGTAACTGCAAGGGACATTTTTGGATACCAAAGCAATAAATAAAGGCCATCTCGTTTCGCGTCACTTTAAAACAAAGTTCAATCGCCATAAAACACTTCAACAAGATTGTAATCAACACTTCATAGAAAAGCACAAAAGAAAACCATTGAAAACCTGAGAAATCCAAAGCCACAAAGGAAGAAAATATTGAAGTAACGGATATGTTGAGGTTGCACAATTGGGGGTTTATTAATAATACAAAATTGGGGATTTATTAATTATGCAAAATTGGGAATTTATCAATATAAAATATAGTAAATTTTTTGACAAATGAAAAACATACTTCATAAATTCCAAGTAGGTCTCAAGTAAATCTCAGAAAAGAATAGCGACTGCTTGCAGGGAAACATGTAAACAGGTCTCAACCAATGTTCCCTCTAATTTTTTTTAGTCCGTGTGCGCAAGAAATTTTCGTTGTGCATACATTTAGATTGATGGTGAAAAATTTTGCAAACTTTTCTGAGCGCTATTATCTTCAAAATGAAATATATATAAATATTAAATACTTAATAAATATTATTTTCATAAGGTCATAACTTGATCATTACGGTACTATTAAATGGATATTAAAAAACTGTTTACGATATTACATATTCTTAAAAAAGAAAACATTTTATCCATTCTAAAAATATGAAGAAAATAAAAAATAGTAAAATAAAATTCAACAAAATAAAGAAATAAAATAAAAATAACATTAATTGAAAATGACTATTTTAGTTATCATTTCTCAAAACAATTTTTAGCATTTAGCAATTTAAAATAGACTATCAAGATTAATAGGAATAAAATAAAAAATAATAAAATTCAGTAAAGTAAAATATAATCAAAATAACATTAAATGAAAATGCCTTTCATTTAAGTATGATTATGATTTCTCCCTACGATCTTTAGCATTTGCCCATGCCAAATAAACTCTATGAAGATTAATACATCCGTCATCATTCAGGTAACTTTTAATTCACATGAACATGTCCAAATGATTTTCTTTCAAGCGGTTTCTTAATTTGTTCTTTATAGAATTCATTAAACTGAAATTTTTTAAATTACTTCATTTACTGTCGTGACTCATGATACGCTTGAGCCTGTGCGCATTCTATTTTGCTGTGTGCGCGGGTTTCACAACGCGTGTGCGCGCGCACACGCGCACACCTTACAGGGAACATTGGTCTCAACGTGTTTGTATTGAAATATGACTTTTATTCAACCAGTAAGATTTATTCGTAAATAATCGTAGTATTCAAATAGTGAGTGGAATATAAAGGGTGATCCAGAGAAATGGGACCCAAAAGAAACCCCTGTAACTCTTAAAGTATAAGTCCTTTTATAAAATCATATGCATCATTCGAAAGAGGATAGTTACAAGTTTGTACAGGATTGTATAGGTTTTGACAATACAATACAAGATAAGATACAAAACAAAATAAAAGTGTTAGTTAAAACTAACCCTTCAAGATGACTGCATGGACTGTGGAACAGCTGCGTTTCATAACTGAGCAATATTATGAGCATGGAAGAAGTGTAGTTTCAGCTCAAAGATCTTTCAAGACAAATTTTCAGATGTCAAAATCACCTTCTAAGAGCTGAAACTACACTTCTTCCATGCTCATAATATTGCTCAGTTATGAAACGCAGCTGTCCCACAGTCCATGCAGTCATCTTGAAGGGTTAGTTTTAACTAACACTTTTATTTTGTTTTGTATCTTATCTTGTCTTGTATTGTCAAAACCTATACAATCCTCTACAAACTTGTAACTATCCTCTTTCGAATGATGCGTATGATTTTATAAAAGGACTTATACTTTAAGAGTTACAGGGGTTTCTTTTGGGTCCCATTTCTCTGGATCACCCTTATAATTGAATGATTTGATACTGTCAAATATGTTACCCAAGTTAATTAAATAATATAAAATAGTTAGGAATGTGTAAAATTCATAATATGAATAAAGAATAACGAATGTTTTTCCCACTGTGAGATGAAAATAGGAATTCTTGAAGCAGAAGGTTAAAAAGAGCGCAGCCCAGATCGCGAGACAGTCGGTCAGTGGAGAGCAGTTTGTCAGAGAGATGGTCTTAAACAATACATCAGAACTGTCATCCCTTGTCATTTTTATTTTAACATCTCTTCCCAGCCCGTGGGAAATGGGGCTTACTTTTAATATGAACTTAGGCTAGTAAAGTACAAGTAAATTTAATTCCTCCCTAGGGGTTATAAACGGAGTTCTTTTCGACCCTACTGGCGTCCTGTTTTAACTTAGGCCATACTCCCGTTTCCTTAGGCCTATGGGGTTTGGTTAATATGTTTTAAATGACATGGGCTGGACCTGCAAATCAAAATAACTTTTTATGAGGTAGTTTTAGTCGCTTTATTCAAATTTGTCAATCATTTTTCGTGCAAATGCATACCGGTATTAATGGTGAAAATTATGATACTAATTACCTCATTTTTCATTTGTTCGTTATTTCTCTTTCTCGTGTGCAGAACACCCCTCTATACTTACGTCGTTTCTATACATTAATATACTGCGTGGTCATTACAGTTAAATGTGTATATATATATATATATATATATATATATATATATAAATACACTCATTTTTTGTCAGGCGAGTATAATTTTGGGCTATTTTTTCGCTACTCTGCGACTTAATTAGTTTGCTGGTTTCTGTTCTGGCTATTTTTTTTTCTAATTGGATTCAGTTGTAATACTAATAATGCCATTTTTTACCACGCCAGCCAAAATAATCATGCTATAGATTGGGAATCAAGTAAGGTACTTTATAAATGTAATAATTATGTCAAAAGAAAAATAATAGAATCTGTGTGTATAGAAAAAGTAGATAATTTTAATTTCTGCGAAGGTACTTATAAGTTAGACCCTTTAATGAGATTCTTGGTCAAAAAATCCCTTACGGAGTCGTGGGAACGTGTTCGAACCTAAGTGTGAATTTCTTAAATGTCTCTGGATTGGAATGTTTCCTTACTCGCTTTAAGTAAATGTAATAATGGAAGTAATAAATGTGGAAATAAATATAAATGCAACAGATGTAATAATAAAGGTAATATTACAAATTTAATAATTAGGGTAAAGGTAATAATAATAAATGTTAAAAAATGTAAATGCAATAATAAATGCAGTAATTATGTCAAAATATTAGAATCTGTATGTATAAAACAAGAAGATAGTTTTAATTTGTGGGAATGTACTTATAAGCGGACCCTGTAATAAAATGCCCTTCCGGTGTCGGGAGAACGGTATCTAACCTAGGTGCGAATTTCTCAATGGTCTCTGGATTGTTTCCTAATCGGCTTTTTTCATTCGTTTTTCGGTTTATACAATGTAATAATAAATTTGTAATTTCTGTGATAAATAATTATAAAAAAAAAAAAAAAAAAAAAAAAAAGAATCTGTATGTTTAGAACAGGAAGATAGTTTTAAATTTGCGCGAATGTACTTAATGAAAATGCCCTTCCGGTGTCGGGAGAATGGGATCTAACCTAGGTGCGAATTTCTTAACGGTCGGTCCCTGGACTGTTTTTCCCTCTTGTTTTGGTTCATTCGTGTTTCTGTATCCACCCGAGGAGGATGCCAGTGGAAGTCGAAACTGTCGTGGAAATAAACTCTGTCTATTAGAGTGGGTTTTTATTTTCATATTTTGACCTTCACGTAGAAAAAAGTGAAGTTTTTTGCATTTATGAACATGTTAGGTTATGCTTTATTGTATAAAATGTAGTCAAAAATACATTTTTCAAGTGTATTTTGGTGTGCTTTGTTCGAATATGACCTTCATTTCATGTGACAAATGAACAGAAATACAGTTGTCATTGCATGGCCCAAACACGTATTTCTGTTCATTTGCACAAGAAATGACGGTTATATTTGAACAGAGCACACCAAAATACACTAGAAAAATGTATTTTTGATTTGAACTTCAGGCCATGTCATTTACGACATAATTACCTTCGGTTTCCGGTCATGGCCTATTTCCCTTTATTAATTGTATAATGCAAGTGTAATTGAATTCATTTTGTGAACGAACATAAGATTGAATAGCAAAACTTTGGTGTTTTATAATAACAGTGGAAGTCATAACTGTCTCTTAAAATTCGTGATATATACACGCTCATTAATATAAATTAACCGTTTACTGCCCAAAAGGACAAATTTGTAACCTTTCAAATACACGAATTCATAACTTAACCCTACAAAATATTTGAGCAGTAAAGGGTTAAAGGTAAGAGTTTTACTTAGCTGAGGTTTGAGTGAAAAATACGACAAAAAACAACATACATGGGTTCACTCTACCAGATGTGCATTTAGTCGTCACACCCACCAAGAACGATTCAATGGACGGGTCACCAGGGCAGTCACCAGGGCAGCCACCCTGCATTCAACAGACAAGTCTATCAAAAATTCTCTGGCTTTCTCAATCAGCGTACCCTCGTCTCACGAAAACACACACATATCTCTTGAAAAGTACCGTTGTTGTTGGAGGGCCAAGACTGTTCAACCAGCTGCCCAAGGAACTACGGAACACGACTGATGTAGTGGAGGAAATCTAAAGAGAACTAGGTCCTGGCTGAGAACAATACTAGATGAGGCAGTGGTGCCTGACTATGTAAAGTGGAGAAAGCAAGAAATCAACTCTCTACTTCACCAGGCCAACTCGAAAGGAAGGTCAACAAACCTGACTTCCGTGGAATGAGGAATCATAGCAAGGCACACCTGAAAGGTAGGAAAATCCGTTTTCTTCCGAAAACACTTTATTCAGTGAGGACTAATTATTTCGTGTAACTCGCCTATTTGTGTATTATAGTAAATTAAATACAATATTACTTTTATTGTAATGTACATTTCACTTAATGATTAATCTGATATCTGTCATATTGCTATTGAGCTAACCAAACAAAATTTTGGAGACTAGAATAAATATAAAACACTTCCTTATCACAAATTTTTGTTTGGTTAGTTACGATGACACATCTTTATTTACTAAAGTTCCGGGTGATGATTTATTCGAATTTTTAAAAGACAAACTCTTGATTCTGAACAGTGGCGAAACTAGGTTGTTGTGGGCCCTGGTGCAAAATATTCACATGGGCCCCGCCTAAAAAAAAAAACACGTCACAATGCGTGTTGATAAATATTTACAAAACTTTAGACACAATATATCTACCCACAGTTTATTTAAAGTTAACTTTTCTGGTTTTCATTTCAGCAAAAGTGGTCATCATTTCCTCTAAATTTAATTCTCTTGCAATTTTATTTTCAAGTGAGGTAATTATGTTGCAAATGACATGGCCTAAAGTTGAAATAAAAAAATAAATTTTTCAAGTGTATTTTGGTGTGTTCTGTTCAAATATGACCTTCATTTCTTGTGCAAATGAACAGAAATACGTGTTTGGGCCATGCAATGACAACTGTATTTCTGTTCATTTGCACAAGAAATGAAGGTCATATTCGAACAAAGCACACCAAAATACACTTGAAAAATGTATTTTTGACTACATTTTATACAATAAAGCATAACCTAACATGTTCACCTCAAAATTAACCAGAAAAGTTTGTTCTCGTCATTTTCATTTAAACTAACGAAAATATCACGACTTAACCTAACAAATCATCAAGGGCGTACAGTTGACCTAACCGGGCATTCAATTAACCTAACAAGTTAATATTGGTTATCTCACCTAAATATCTTCTGATCTTTTCGTATTAGGCACTCACTGGCACATTTCAGGCAAGTTAAGAATGAGAAAATATATTGATAAATTGATAAAAACATCCAATACTTTGTCTTCATCTAGGGCACATGACGAATCAAGTTCTCAAAGTCGAAACCACACGAACGGCATGTCGTAATTCTATCACAAACACCACCAAACTGAATCAATTAGAAAAAAAATAGCCAGAACAAAAACCAACAAACTAATTAAGTCACAGAGTAGCGAAAAAATAGCCCAATCAGGAAAAATATTTTATGGAAAAAAGTACATTATAGCCAAAACAGGAAATATATTTTATTAAAAAAAGTACACTTGAACAAATTTGCACAAAAAATGAGTGACAAATTTGAATAAAGCGACAAACTACCTCATAAAAAGGTATTTTGATTTACAGTCCAGCCCATGTCATTTAAAACATATTAACCTCAATTGAAACTATCGAAAGGCCACTTAATCCGTCTTGCAACATTGTGCTTCTCAAATAATTTTTGATCAACTTCAGCTCTGAGAAAGAACGTTCAGCACAGCTTTATAAGTACAATTTTTATATATTAAAAAAATCTATGATGGGCCCCCAAGGCTGTGGGCCCCGGTGCATTGCACCCTCGGTAGTTTCGCCACTGATTCTGAATGTATTTGGCACTTAAAACTCTGTAAAAAAAAAAAGTTCGAATTGAATGGTAAATTTTACACGCAAATCTTTGGTATGCAGATGGATATGGATGCACATGGAATTCACTGGTCAACAAGGTCTTTGGTTCATGAATCATATTGGGTGTTTCTTACTAGTTGAAGCATGCTGATAACAAATCTGACCTTAGTTTTGCTGTATCGCATCTAGTTTTCACGATCTCAATTATATCTAGGTAATGGGAAGTTGAATAGCAGTATGATGGAGGACTTTTGCTGGATGCTATGCTGCAGCGTGACATATCTATCGAATACAATCGGAAATCCAAGGAGACTTGCTTTTAATAACTAATGCTCTCAATTCATGTACTCTCTGCACTAGTTTGCCTTTTAGTTTCAATTTCTGATAATCGAATTTACACAAATACACTACTTATTATGTAAAATAATGTTTTGAAATTTTCTCAGAAACTAGAAGTGATAGAGTCAAACTAAATTTAGATTCAAACTCAACATAGTTGAATTGACTAAATACACTTATTTTTGTTTCTGAACCAGATGAAAAGTTCAAATTTGTAGACCAGTGGTACGAGTTTTCTGAAGAAAATATATTGAGTAAAATTGTTAGTTCCGATATTAAATATACAGGTTTGTTGATATTTGTGTATTTGGCCTGATAACACTGATGTTAATGAATTTTTGCATAGATTGAACCTGGTTACGTTAATAAAATTCGCACTGCAAGGTTTACAAGGTGATGGCAAGATCCCTTTTTTTGATGTGTTGATTCATGGAGCTAATAACATGTTTCAGTATGAAATAAAGAGGAAGCCAAGTAACAATTATTCATATGTTCATTATTATTCTAACCAGAGTAATTCCATTAGAAGATCCACATTACAACATTTCAAATGCAGGCGCGATTTGCTAATCGGTGCGACGGAGCGATCGCACCCCTTGAACAAAACTACAAAAGGCTAAACAGATTATATTAAAAGTTTTATATGCAAAACACGCTTATAATGACTTCATTGTGATTTAAATTACTTAAACCATTACAAGCCGTTGTTTATCGAATTTTAACAGAATTTACATCCATCAGAACAACACTCAAGGCATTTAATCAGATCATCAAAAATGCAAACAAATACATACCCAAGGGCAACATTAGGAAATACAACCCAAATTATACTAGAGAAATAGCCCTCATAAGGCAACGTAACAACCTCAAACATAACACACAAACAACACACACAGAAGCCATAAAACAGCAGATACAACAGCTCAACACAGAAATAAACAACAAACTCAAAGAAAAAAAACAGAAACATTTAGGGAATTCATAGCAACACTAAACCACTCCACAGATACATCCAGGCTATACAAGAGTATAAACAACATTATCCACTCTAACAGCGGCATTCACACCTCACACGCGGCTATCTGTCGAAGCCAAAATAATATCCCAACATATACACAACAAGCTAACATTCTAGTTAATCACTACGCAAAGATAAGTCACTTAAACAGAGACAACAACCAGAAACACGCAGACAGACAAACAGCCAGACACAAGGAAACCCACAGGCTAGACACGACCATTGCACCCTTCAATACAGACCAGACCACCAAGATCATCAAAAACATTAAGAATTCGAAGGCTACAGGACCAGACAATATATCTAACATACACCTTAAACACTTGGTTCCTCAGGGAATACTAGCTCTCACAAATATCAGGACATATTCATACCAACACTGTATTATTCCTGACATATGGAAACAAGGTAAAATTATTACACTACTGAAACCAAACAAAAATCCAACAGAACCAGCTTCCTATAGAGTATAGACCCATTACTTTACTATGCACACCTTCCAAAGTAACAGAAAGACTAATCTTACAAATCACCAACCCACACATACCACTATCGCCTACTCAACATGGATTCAGACCTCACCACTCAACCACGACATTACTCACTAACTTCAAGCAGCACATCATGGATGGCATCAACTCCAGACGACCAGCTCAACGTACACTATTAGCAACAATAGACATTAGTAAAGCATTTGATGCTATCCCACGCTTCCCTCTCATAAACAAAATACTCAACACAAACATGCACAATAACACCAAAAGGTGGCTGAGTAACTATCTTTCAGGAAGATACTCACATGTCACATTTAATGGCAAGTCATCCAAAAACAAACTTTTTCCGAACGGGGTCCCTCAAGGCTCTGTTCTCTCACCAACACTGTTCGACTTATACATGCATGACATTCCAACACCCATTGATAAAAAGCTTACCTTATCATCATATGAAGATGACATCACTCTAACATCCACCCACAACAACATCGACACCGCTACAAATAACCTACAAACATACATAAACAGTATACAAGACTGGCTCACACACAATAGACTCAAAGTAGTGCCCACAAAATCAACCATCACCTTGCTAAAAAGCAACACAAAAGAACACCAGATAACTCCACAGCTTACACTAAATATCACCAACATTCCACACACTCACAGGACCAAAATACTTGGGGTCACATTCAACTCATCATTATCTTTTGTAAACCACATTCAGGGCCACCAGCAGGAAACATCACTCATATACAAACAATATATTCGCTCAGTTATGGATTATGCTAGCCCATGCTGGGCACCCATTATCTCAAACACACACATAAACACCTTACAGACAATACAAAACAACGCACTTCTTATCATTACAGGATGCACTCAAACAACACCAATAGAACACCTGCACACAGAAACAAAAATACTGAAAGTTAGGGAACATTTGGACATGAGGGGAACACAATTCATGGCAGCAGCGACAACTAACCCACAACACCTTTGCCACGACATGTACAATCATGCACCAACACCCGGCACCATTAAGGTAACACCAGAGAGACATTATAACCAAATACTCCATTCCATACCACGCCCCACAGACATCACACAGTATAGAAAACACACACACACACACACACACCTAACCCACAAAGCACTGAACGAATGCGGTCCTAGGTGCGAAGCCGCCACCCATTAACAGGTCAGAGATCAGCCTGAGCAGATCGGATCGAGTTAACTTAGCACGATTCCGATGTGGACATCACCCCAACTTACAGACATATAAACACAGACTAGACAACTCCACAGACGACACTTGCCACCTGTGCCAGGACACACCACAAACAATTGAACACATTATGACAGACTGTACCACTCTAGCACAACATAGAACACCACACAACATCACTAGTGCGCTGAACCTCTGGTCCACTCCGAAGAGGGCGATCGGTTACCTGCGTGCCGCCGGCTTGCTCGATCGGGGTGGGCTGATCGGTTAAACAACAACAACAACAACAACTTCCAACCTTGGAGTGAAATTGAGTAGAGAGAAAGAAAAGGGTACAGAAAATGGGTTGTTGTCATTCTTCTCAGACACCTGAGTTTCAGTGAGGAAAAGAAGATGAGGTTTAGAGTAGGAGAGGGGGTGTTCAACAGATTGAAAATTTTAGAAAAGGCCAAGAATGTTGTACAACTTTATGAAAGTAAATCTCGAATGGGCAGTAACAGATCCAGTCCCGCTGCCCGTGTCTGCGTTCCCGGTATTGGCACCGGGGGAACCAGAAGTAAGGACATTTATGGTCCCCTCCCCAGGGGACTCCGAAGCTCTTGAAGTTGATGCCATTTTTTTTTTAATTTTGAAAAGATTATGTTGTGTGTAAGATGCATGTCGTGCGCGGAAAATTCCCAGTTGGAAGATTACCATGCGGAAGATTTCCCTGCGGAAAATTGCCAGTGGGGAAGATTTCCAGTGAGAATATTGCCAGTGGGGAATATTGCCAGTGATCAAAATAAATTTAAATAAATAGAAAAATAGTAAATGAAGAAAATAAATAAGTCTTAAGGGAGTCAAGGTCACGCAATTTAATTTAAGCAAGGCCAGTTCGAAGTGTGGATAGCTAGTATACGTTCGTATTTATTTTGCATTTCCTCCCTCCCCACAATGGTTTCTATTCTCAGAAGTGAACGTGGTAAGGATATTGTCATTGATGAGCTTCAATATATGTACCATCAAAACGGCAGGAAACAAGCACAAAGAGCACCACAGATCTTCCATCAAGGCTGCCGCTATTCCGCATGCGTATATGACGTCACAATTCGGCACGTTTTCTCTGGTTATTGTAGTTTTTACAAAATGTGATATAGTTATAACTAATTTGATTTAAGTTATTCTGTTATTCATACAGGTTCTACAAATTAAAATGAATATCACTCTGTATTTCAGGGAGAATATTAATGTGTCTGTCAGCAATCAGATTTATAATTAGTTTGAATATTTTAACATCCATTAGATACCTTGTTGTTTGATACATATATATACTGTATATACGTATCATTTACATTTTTTGGTGTGAATTAATACCAACTTTGTTCATTTTCATGTTTTATTACAGATTTCATATTTACAAAATAGATAAAAATATCATATCATCCCTTACCATATTTACACAAAATACTTCCCATATGAAGTGATACATGGAATAGAACAAGATGGGGTTCGTCGATGCACTTTCTGTTTGTCATTGCTTACCCATAGTCACACGTCACATATGGCTCCTTTCTATAATCCATTATAAAATATATGTTAACTAAAAAAATTAACTGAATAAAAACACCTTACATATGATTTCTGTTAACATTTATTATGTTTTTCATATTAAAATTATCATCTTTATAAAGTGAGGAATTATTCCGCAATGACGTGGAATGAGGTCCGCCAGTTCCACGTCCGTTGATGATGCGCAATGTGTTTTCCACACTAGCAGGCGAAATTCCTCAAAACGGCAGCCTTCACTTCCGTGACTATCTTTCACCTGATTTACCTTCATATCATTCACACTAAGATCTAGCCATACACTCCACCTATCGCTCACACACTACTTTCACAATGATTCTACCAAACCATACCATACTCTCACTCCTACAATATCATATAAACCTTTTGCTGCATCTGTACACTTAAGCATTTTCCTCTATCAAGGCTTTTATTGCACCCAGTACGTCTTTGTTCGATGTATTCATATCTGTCTTATAAGCTTGTAGTCAAATATTTAAATTCTTTCACAGTATCTAACGTGTTTCCATTTACCACAGTATCAATTGCTGACTCTGCTCTCTCTCTTCCTCAGTAAAGAAGATCTTTACTTACGTAAATCTCCATACATGCTGATGAAATTAAATTATACAATACGAACACTATGCTGAAAGTGAGAATTTGAGTTGCTGTTACGTATGCAAATTTGCACCACAGTAAATGATTCCTCTTGCAAGTATTTCTTACTTTACCTGAATTAAGAGCGTCCTATTTCATTTCTGTGCTATTTTAATCTTTTTACAAATAAGGTTCGAACATATTTTCATAAAGATATATATATATATATATAGCAGTGGCATCGGAGGGGGTCAGGCAGGTCAGGCTGAGCCTGACCTGTTATTTCTCCTGCCAGGGACTTAAAAAAACTAGCAATACACAATCCCCTCTCTTGTCAAGTTGTCAGGCTAAAAATTTCCATCCATCTATCTATCATCTAAACCCCATTTCCACAGTGAGAGTGGGGAGAGAGACGCGGGAAGAGGGAAGATATGTGGCTAAAAATTTTGAGTCATACACGTATATCTTTACTTTATAAAACATGTTATAATGACCATGTTAGGATTTATAAATAATGTTATATAACTATTTGCATATACACTGTGACTGGACATTAGGGTGTCACTTTTGAACTTTTCTTGAAAAGTTATGGTGCTTACCTCTTATATTGTGACAAATTGACCAAAAACTATGAATAAACCAAAAAAAAGACAATTGAGTAATATTTAGGGTCCACGCCCCATTGGAAAAATAAGCCCCCTATTCACACAAAAAATAGTGATTTTTGGAGATATTTTTGGTCATAGTTTCCTTACTAATCATCGTATTTCAAAACGTTTGCTACCAAAATGTCGAGAATAATAATGCGCTTCAATCTGAATAGTTTTTATTAACCTTTGAGTTAAATTTATTAATTTTTTTTTATCTCTTTGGTCATTTTGATGCATTTTCTAAGAGAAAAATGCTGCTGTTTTATATCTTTGGAAGATCTGAACTGCAAAAAAATATTATCTTATATACTTTGGATGTCACCGCCATCCATAGAGCATCATCCCAATGCAGCTCTGCGGCGATGGGCTTTGAAAATATAAATAAAAAAAGTAGATGGGCTTAAATGAGCAACACTTTTTGGGTTCAGATTCAAAGTGGGAACAACTTTGCACATGTTTAGTAGATTAAAAATTAGCAAATTTTGCCCCCCAAAAAATGACAACTGTAGACAAATTTTTATTAATCTAAAAAAATATGCAAAGCCCCATCGTTTTTTTTATATTTTTTATTATGAAATACAAACACAAAACAATTTTAATAAAATAGAAAAAAGTGCTATTCTTGAAATTATAATGAAAAATTGTAAATGAAATGAAATTATAAATGGAAAGAAATTAGATATTCAAGAGACCTTGTTTGGAAAACTTTGGGAAAACACGCCTGTTTTCCTCTACAACTTGAAGCAATGCCTGAAATTCACCTTCATCCCTACATGAGCCATGAAAATCCTGCAAAAGTTTGATACCCCTTTCTGCAATGTCATTAACAACCTTAGTTGAAGAGAGTATTCTCTTCATCCGTTGAAAATCATTGTTGCTGTCCCACGTTACAGCTGGAGTCCTTATCCAATCTCCCGTTGAACCAAGGACTTTGAATACAAACCATGAGTTTGGACCAACTAATTGCTGAATTTTAATTCGTTCTTTTAGGATGGGAAATATCGGCTTACCCTGTTTAGATTCTGGTGGTTGATTGAAAGAGGAAAGTTTTTTGGCCACCTTGTCCTTTTCACTATGAGGTAAATCTCCAAAGAGAGAAAGGGTTAAAAGTTCTTCAGATAGGTACCAGTAATGACCTTTCAGAGTGTTGAGGGCAGCTTCCGCTACTTCCATGTCAATCTTTTTGTACTGAACTAATTCGTTGTATAGGAGGAGGTCATTTTCAGGAGCCTCAAGTGGGTTGGTGACTGATAGCCAGCACTTGGAGTAGATCAGCGATGTAAACAAGCATACTCTTTCCAGCTTTTTTATTGTAACATTATCATATCCGGCTTGGTCTGAAAATGCTATTTTATTCGTATACAATATGACAGCCATCCATCTGGCGTGATGGAGAGCTCCTGGCTTGATCCAGTGTATTCCTCTGGCAGGAATTTCTCCTAAAACGAGCATAGTTGTTTCAGCTACCTCTTTGTAATCATCCCTGGCATTTTTTCAGGTCCTTGAGATGACTGTCATTGATAGCTAGCTATTTGAAGGGCTGCTTAGTATCTAGCTTCTCCCATATAACATCTCTGAAGGTCTTGAAAGATTCGTTTTCGGGTGAAGTAGATTTTCCAAATACCTTTAGATACACTGCTGCCAAAACTCGTTCTGCCATATGGTGGCGACAAGCGAGCCATAATAATTTTTTCAAAGAGGTCTTCCAGTACTTTACAAGCCCCTTTTATCCAGCCAGTATTGGATGAAGTAGTATCGAATACCATTCCGTAAACCTTATCCTGTAATTTCCATTCTTGGATTGTTCTAAAAACAGTACAAGCTTGTGTTGATTCAGTTGAGACACCGATATCGGGTATCGAGAGAAGTTTCTCAACATTCTCTCCCGATATAAGTATTGTCAATCGATCCTGCTTTCCTCCTAAAACATTCAGTATCATTTTGCTGTCCCAGTGGACTACACAATATTGAGGTGGGTTGAACGACTCTTTAATAGTGTCAGCAGTAGCTTTCCTCGACTTCTTCGCAGCTCGCGCAGAAGTACTTTTCGATAATGACATCTCTTTTAAATCTTTAAATCTAGCCCACAGTCAGCTGCTACCACAGATGCAAATGTCGAGCGTTGTCCGAATGATAGTCCTAAACGATCAGCTGTATTAGATATTAATGTTGACTGTAGTAACTTAGGACGTTTTGATGGGCCTGGGCTCGGAGTAAAATCATCTTCACCATTACTTGAGTCCACTAACTCGCCTTCAGATGATTCAAGTTTGTGTGTCTCTTCTTCTAATGCCTTTCGCTCTTTTTCTTTCAATTTTCTTTGTTCTTTACCTTCTATTCTAGCAGTCTTTTTGATCAGTTTGGCTACATAAGCTTTATCGATTGGACCCAGAGAATATATTCTAGCACTTCGCTGATCTTCCAAAAAACGAAGATCCTCATTCTTCTGTTGTATAGTTCTCAATGTATCATTTTGGATCTCATTACATACATTTTCAGTTGATATATCAAATAAGTTATCTAAACGAGACAGAAAAGATGTTTTTTGGGTTTCATAACATTTCTTCTTTATATTTTTATCCAACTTCTCATGCTCTTTTATCAAATCCCACAACATTTTTTGGGGTCCTTTCTGCTTTCTAACGAATTTTGATGGTATGCCAGCCATAATCCACACCTTTTCTACATTATCTAATACTCTCAAAATATTTTCTTCCTTTGACACATTGTCGCTTTTCATTTGATCCCTTCTCAAGAAGAAAAAGTGACTGAGAATTTCACTATTCGTTGAAAGCATGCTTCCTTCTCTTGCGCATATGTCTTCCACTAACTTTCCCAATAAAGAATCATATTTTCTTAGGTCTGTTCTTAATATTGGCTTACTGTTAGCCATGACTATTGACTAATTTTAATAAACTATGAAATTAAGCAAATCTATAATAGAATTCTGTAAGGAAAGCAAATTTATCATACATTTGGTTATATTTGCATACTTTTTGTAGATAAAACCTAGAAATACTGTAAATAAATGTTATAGAAATGAAAACAGGGAAACATTTCATAAGGTCCACTCAAATATCAGCACCGTATACAACTAAAATAGTTTTAAAACGTTCACAATAAGAGGATACCGTTATTCTCTACATTTTAGTAGCAAAATTTTTTAAATACGATGATTAGTAAGGAAACTATGACCAAAAATATCTCCAAAAATCACCATTTTTTGTGTGAATGGGGGGCTTATTTTTCAAATGAGGGCGGGGGGTCTAAATATTACCCGAATGTCTTTTTTTTGGTTTAGTCATGGTTTTTGTCAACTTGTCACAATATAAGAGGTAAGCACCATAACTTTTCGAAAAAAGTCCAAAAGTGACACACCCTACTGGACATGAAGTTAATTATTAGTTATTACTGTATTATTTATTATGCATCTTCTCAAATAACAAAGCCTTACAAGTCACATAAAAATGGACAATTCCACTTATTGTCAGGCAAACAATTTTAAGCCTGACATCTCTCTATGAAACATGTTATGATGTAAATCTTTTGATTTATTTATAATGTTATAAAGTCATTTGGATATTCACTATACATAAGGTTAATTAGTATTTTAATTGATTTATTACTTTGTATCCACCGAATAACCAAGTTTTTAATGTTCGAAGTCAGGCAAATTTCCATCTGACTGACGACTTGCTGCTGTGCCAAATATACTAGGGACACTCAATATATTTTGCCCCACCTTTCTTGCTTAGCTAAATAATAGGCCATGGGGTTGAAATGTCTTTTGGGCCGTAAGTTTGAACTTTCTGCGCTTCACATAACCGGATTTTTCCAGTTTGAACCTCACCTCCGTATAAAACCGCTTTTAAACGCCCTTGCATAAAACCGATGGTTAACGCAGTTTCGAAAGTGGCGTCTGACAGTGATGTGCGTCGTAAACAGAGAGCTGTTATCGAGTTCTTAACCGCAGAGAAGGAAACAGTTGGAAATATTCACAAACGTCTACAAAACGTTTACGGGGATGCTGTCTAAACGTGTAAGATCATTGGAGAGAGGGAGAGTCAGCCTCGATGATGAGCCACGCAGCGGTCGCCCGGCATCGGCTGTGACATCTCACACTGTGCAACGTACTAACAGTATCATTCGATCAAATCAGCGCGTAACATACAAGGAGATATGCCTACTAAGGATCGTCCATGCTTACTCCGGTGACATAAAAATGAAGCTTGGATTGGATAAGTGTGTTAAGTGTACACTTAGAGGAGGTAGGAAAGTACAAACTCATAACATCAATTTAGGAAAAGACACTGAGATTAAAGACTTGGAAGAGCATAGTTCCTACAAATACAGAAGCGTACCGAAGGGGAGGGAGACAGGGGCGATCGCCCCCCCTTGAGCTAATAAATTATTATTTTGATTATTTTTACGTATTTAATTTACATATTCAATTAAATATTTTACATATTTAATTTCATGCGTCAATCGAAAAATGTTAGCTAGCTTTCTAGCGATTTTGTGTTTCATGAGTATTGCGTCATTTTTCATGGCACCTGGCTACCGCAGTTTATCGATTTTTGTTTACATTCATTTAAATATTTAGTTTGTGAACTTTCTAAATTTTGATAATTTTAAGTATTGATTAAAACTTTGAGTGTATGAATGTGTGTGTGTGATCATGTGTGAAGGCCGCTTGGTCTCAAACATGTAACTAAAAAATTAAATGAAACATTAAGTATGTTATTTTTAAAATTTGGTATTCAGTTTTTTACACATTTTAAAATTTAGTTTCAAAGTTTTCATTTAATTTACAATTTTTCACATTGTATTGTACACACAAAATTTTGTGTGGATTTTGTTTGGATTTTTTATTTCATTATAATGAACTTTAATGTTATGGTTAGTAACAATTCCTATTTCTATTTGTAACTTTGTAGAGTACTATTTGCAGGGGTCACAGGACTAAAGATAATGGGCCTTTATAAATTTTTCAAAACAAAAATGTCAAAACTGACAGTGGTTCTACAGAGCATGATGATCAAAGTACTGTTAATTCCAGTAAAATTGCTAGGTTACAACAGGATGAGAGTGAAAGTGAAAAGATTTAATCAGGAACAAGTACTACTGTACATCTACAAACTCAGTTGATAACTCATCATTGGAAAACACTTCAAATTTCGGTAAGAAATATTTCACTAAAGATTTAATTCTCATATTGAATACTCATGATGGAAGTAGTGATATTGGTAGTGATGATGATGATGATGATAATAGTTTTAATGACAGCCATTCTGATATTGATAAGTATGAAAGTTAGAAATTATTGTTAGAATAATTTTAAGGTCTTATTATGCATTAATAAAACGTTGATGTACGTTATACCGAGCAATTTTCAGTATAAATTTGATATCTTCATGCTAAAAAGAGATGCTCTACTGCAGTCTATTTTAAAAGGCAGAAAATGTAGTCTCAGCCTAAAACTTCAAATTTTCTAGCAAACGATGTCTCCGGACCTCCTAGAAACTCGCGCCTTCGGCGCTAGCTCTTGCCTCCACTACTACTAAAAATCTAAAATGGTTTAGGATCCCAAAAACTCTTAATCCGGCCCTGAGAATAATTTTCTTTTATAAAGGTAACAGTCCAAGGAAATCCTTAATCTCGTAATTAGCATTTTTTTATTCTCATGTTAATACAAATCTGAGCATCCTAATTGCGGTTTGCATTGAATATTATGTTACTAATCAGATTTTTATCATAATTTTTATATTTTTTATAATATAATTTTTATATTTTTATTCATAATGTGTCTTAGCAGTAGCTAGTTAATCATCTCTAACTGAACGATAAGCTCATCATGAACGTACATAAAAAATTATTGATCTCTATTTCAATTATACTTCTACGATTAGTTCCAAGTTCGCCCCGCCCTTGACAAATTATTGGTTACGCCTCTGTACAAATACCTTGATTGGGATAGAAGAAAATGGAAATATAGAACACCGGCAAATGCGAGAGAAAATGAGTGGAGAGTATGTACGAAGACTAAAAAAGATCTGCAAGACCCAACTTACATCAAAGAACAAAATAACAGCTATAAATCAACTCGCCATCCTTGTTGTCAGTTATAGTATAGGGATCATAGACTGGCCGTAATCAGAACTAAACAAGCTAGATGTTAAGACCAGAAAAATCCTCACTCTAAATAGAACAACATACCGGAACCAGTGTCTTCCCAGATTGTACCTACTACCTACCAAGAAAACTGGGAGGAATGGGATTGATTGAGGTTAACCAGCTGCACCGATCATCGACCATCAGCAGTGGGCAGTATCTGAGGAGTTCTAGTAGCCCTACAATAGCTCTGGTCCGTGAACACCACAATACAAGGGTAACGCAACATACTTCCATAACCAAACTGGCCCCCAGCACTTTGGAAGGAATAAAATGACAGAAGTTGAAACTGAAAGAGTACCAGCCACCTTAATAGCTAAGAAAAGTCGCAAAAGATATATGCTGGAACAACAGGCCAAGCATGCAGAAAAATGGGAACAACATCAAAGAGCTGGAAAATACTATCAAGAATTACAGAAGGACTACATTAATAAAGAAGGATCATTGGAATGGTTAAGGAGAGGAGTTCTGCAGTATGACGGAGAGCGACTAATAATGGGTGCCCAAGATCTTGCACTGCTAACAAATGCATTTAAAAAAAATGGCTGGAATAAGTAATAATGATAGGTGTAGATTCTGCCATGTTGAGGTGAAAAGTGTTGGCCATCTAATATCAGGCTGTAGGGTGCTCATGGTAGATGGGTACTATACAGCCAGACACAATAAAATTTGCAAATATATCCACTGGAAGATCATGATAGCATTAGAATTAGAATGCAGTAAAAACGTATGAAACCACACACCTGCAACAGTCACTGCAAATAACCAGTGCTGGGCAGCGCAAACGAAAATTCACTTGCGCAAGCGCAAATGCGCAAACCCAAACCCAAACCTTGCGCAAGCGCAAATGCGCAAACTTCTCGAAACTTGCGCTTGCGCAAACGCAAACGCAAACTATTTATATATACAGGGTTTTCCAAAAAAAAAATAAGTGTGGTTTTTTTTGGGACACCCTGTATAAAATTAAATTTATAGTAAATCAAATCAAATCAAATCAAAAGACTTTATTAACAGACACACGATCCATAGATATATCAATAAAGAATAGATACAAAATTACAATGTTAAATAAATAATAATAAAAAAAAAAGAAATTACAGTATTGTTATCCGTTGTCTGTGGTTGTACTGATGACCTGTACAATCAGTTCAAATTGTTATTTGTACATATTTAATAATTGAATAATAAATTAATTTATTTGATATTTAAATTAATAAATTTGCCATATGATAACATCGCTTCAGTCTTAAAAATTAAAATGTTTAAATATTTGTATGTCTAATTATTTGTTGACTGTTGTAAAACATGTAAAAGATGGTTATGGTTAAGTACTTCTGGTGGACGTCCTGTATGGTGTTGCCAAGGACGTCATAGGTGTGCGCCACAGGCACCTCCCTGCAGGTTAGGACGGCCTTCTTCCTCTTGAGGTTGGAGGGCTCTATCCAGTGGGCAGTCATGCCCAGGAAGGAGCGGTTGTGGGCTGTCCAGCAGTCAGCGGTGGTGGCCACATAGTTGACCTCGTCCAGGATGGAGGTGAGCTCTCTCTTCCCTGCCTCGGCCTTCTTCTTGAGGTTCCTCATGTAGGTCCGCCTGGAGGGGAGCTTGAAGCTGGGGTTCAGGTACTTGAGGAACCTGGTGAAAGATGGGGACTCCGTGGTTTTGGCGGGCAACATCTCTTCAACCATGAACCTGTGGAGAAGTTGAAAATTAAATTCATTTTGAGCATTTTCAATAAATGTATTTTAAAACATAAGTTACAAAAAAGATTAGGTATGATTGTAAGGAAAGTCTTTATCTTATCTTTACAATGAATTTTTGTTTTTATATCATATAAATATTTGATATATTTAATAAATTATTTAAATTATTCTATTATTAGTGTATAAAATTAAGATTTATAATTATCATTTATTTACCTGTGCAAAAGGTCCTGGGCCTTGCTATTGTTGAAGGCGGCAGATCCAGCAAAGGAGGACTCGATGCTGGCCTGGCGCATTCTCTTGGAGCCAGAGTCCTTGGTGTCGCCAGAGAGGGACCGGCCGCGGTTGGACCCACCAGTGATGGCAGCGAGGAGGTCTTTGCTCTGGTTGGGGTGAACCTTGAAAAAAAAATTATAAATTATATTGTAATGACAGTGATATACAACAGAAGTGTTTGAATTAAGACAAAGTATAATTTATTATTTAATATTTAATTATATTTTAATAAATAATAATTTCTAAAGTTAACTACTTATCAAGTTTTTTAAAATTTTAAATTTATAAATAAACTTAAACTCACATGCTGGTAGTGGCTCTTGAGGGTGTACATGCTGATGGTGTTGAAGCTGACCTTGGCCTTGCACCTCTTACAGATGATGCTGCCCCTGTAGACCACCCTGCCCCTCTCAACCACCCTCTTCTTGCTGGTCAAAGGTCCAAAGAAGGTGTCCAGGTGGGGCCAGGGGTTGTTGAGGTCCTCTTCCTCCTGGTGAGGCTCTGAGCCATGGCTGGTCACGCTGCCGGCCGGGCTGGGGGCAGAGGTGGGGCTGGACAGAGACTGGTGTCTGAGGCTGTCCATGGTTCACTAGTTATAGACAGTAGTTATGACTTATGAAGTTTCTAGAAGTTACTAGAGTAGTTAGTAGTTTGAACTCTGAAATAAAATTAAAATCAACTAATCAAACAAACGTGTTTCACTAGCGTTGTTGGTATACTGAGTGCTCACTGCTGTCTGGCGGCGCCACCTGTCTGGCAGTCACGTGTTTATGAGCTAAATCCACTATTTTTAATATTTGTTTTTTTTTCACGTTTGCGCACAAGTTTGCGTTTGCGCAAGTACTTGCGCAAACGCAAATGCGCAACCGAAATCACACTTGCGCAATTGCGCAATTTGCGTTTTGCGCAAGTGCCCAGCACTGCAAATAACCATTATACTATATACTATGACACAGTAATTCCAACAGCCACTTTTATAGACAACTCTGCAGTAAAACCGGACATAGTAGTTTGGGACAAGAGGGAAAGAAGTGCCTTACTTATTGAGGTCAGTGTCCCAAACGACTACGGCCTTAATAGAGCGGAAAGGGAGAAAATTGCCAAATACCAGGCGCTCATCTACGACATAAAGAGGAACTGGAGATTCAAAGAAGCTGCCATTCTCCCCATCATAGTTGGGGCAACAGGTATGATGAAGAACAACCTATCAACTTACCTGAATTCAATCCCAGGACAGCCCCAGGCCATATAAATCCAAACAGGGGCATTAAAAGGCACGGTCACCCTCCTTAAACGAACGCTTGGACAAGTTCAGACATAGTTGAAGTGTTTGGCTTCGGGTGGAAGCCCCACTTCCAGCTATAAAAAGTATAATGAAGAGTATAAACCAAGAGTGGACAGTATGAAGAAAGGACAAACAATCAACTCAGAGGCATATATTGCTACCCTACAGAGACTCTAGAGACGTATAAAGCGAGTTTAACCGGAGAAAAAACTGGAAGACGTCCTTCTTTTGCACGATAGCGCAAGACCACACAACAGTTTGCAAAGAAGAGAGGCCATCACAAAAATGCGCTTGACTGTGTTACCCCACCCTCTATACATCCCGGATCTGGCACCTTCAGACTTCCATTTGTTTGGACCAATGAAGGATGCTATTCGTGGGAGAAAGTTTCTGAGTGACGGTGAGGTTGTTGAGGAAGTTAAGAGGTGGCTCCAGCGGAACCTAGCGGACTTTTACGAGCAAGGAATAAAGGTCCTTGTTTCGAGGTGGAGGAAAGCCGTAGAAAAGGATGGAGACTATGAGGAAAAATAAAATAAAAACTTGTGAAAAAGGTATGCAACTACTTGTGTACAAAATTTCTGAAACTTACAAGGAAACTTGGAAAAAAAAAAAAAGTGGGGCAAAATATAATGAGTGGCCCTTATATGTTATTATCTTGAATTACTAAACACTTAAAAGCAATATTTGCATATCATACTGGCAGTTGGGTATTTCTATATATTCTACTTTTGCATAGTACAGTCAATTTTAGGAAATTTAGTACACAACATATGGAAAGTGTTCATTTTACATAAAATCTGTTACATCTGTGTCGAAACAGACTATTGGTATGATGTCACGTGGTGACGTCAACGCGTTGCATGCGAGGTGGTACGACATTTTGAATGACGAATTCTCGTGGGATGAAGATAGTTTAAACCGGGCTGAAAACCTTTAAGCAAAACTAGATGACTTTTTATTTACGTTTTATATTTGCTGCTTTGAAGAATTACTTAGCAATGCTAAAAACTATTTGATGTTTTACAGTGCAGGATAATGGACGTGGAATTTGCAAAAAAGAAAATTAATGATTTTATTAGTTTTCTGGAAGGAAAAATCAATGACAAAAGTTATAATTCTTAAAAAGACATGTGACATAGTAAGTTGTCCGACCATTCCTCCCCCTACTGAAGACTCAGAAGAAAAGTGACAGATTTTAAAGAAATTTACTTTAACATTCTGAATACCTCTGTAACAGCATTGAAGGAACGATTTGAATGCATTCAGGAGTTCTCATTTTTTGAGCTGTTGAATTCATTAATGTCTGCAGTATATAAAGAAAATTTCCCCAAAAACTTAATAGAAGCACTTGAATATAAGTACAGTAATCTATTTGACGTAAAAGCTTTAACGTCAGAATTGAAATACATCTATCAGGACCCCGATTTTTGTCAGTGCAAACATCCAAAAGAAATTTTAAAGCTTTGTCTTGACCTTGGACTTACAACAGCCTTACCTTCAAATTAATTCGGCTCCTTTTGACAATCCCCTGTAACCAGTGTGTCAACGGAAAGAAGTTTTTCAACGCTTAACAGAATAAAGACGTACCTCCAGAATACCATGTCAGAGGAAAGGCTATCTAGTTTATCAAGAATTGCTATAGAGAAAGAATTGTAATATCGTTAGAGAAGAATAAAATGTTGCACGATAAACGAATTGAAGAATTTGCATTAAAACCAAGAAGATTGGAGTTCATATATAAATCAATAAGGTAAGGCGATGTTTTATTTCCTAAATTTATGCCAGTTAAAAATATTCTAATTATCATATTCTAATTATCATATACAAATGAATAAAAAACAATTCGTTGTGATTTTTGCCAGAACTTAGTCGAATTTCAATGCCTGAAATGGAGCGACGAAGAAATCTGTCTTACAACGGCCGCTAAATAAGTGAACGGAATAAAGTTCTCCTGAAAAAGCTGCATAATCGAAATAAACTTGTTTACGGTTTTAAAAGCAGAACGAGACTATGAAGAAAAGGCAAAAGAGGAGCTCATGAATAGTGAACAGAGAAAAGAAATAGAAGGAACGAAGATAGTACGAGAGGAAACTGCAAAAAGTGAACAGGAAAAGAAAACAGCAAAGGCAGAAATAGCACAAATAAAAGAAGCACCAACAGAGGAAACAGAGACACAAAACCAAATCCAAAGTTTTCAAACAAAGGGCATTAGCAGCAATAGGAAAAAACAAGTACACAATAAAGAAACCATACTGATACCACCAAAAACAAAGGCCCCAAGTAAAAATGGGGAAGAATATATATATCAATACTATGTAAAAGGAATATGCAGATATAAGATAGGAAAATGTATTTACGAACACCCTCCTGTGTGCAACTACTACTTCAATAATGTCACTGCAAATTTGGTGGAAAATGCAAATTCTACCATCAGGAGATTTGCGAGACCAATGCGACATATGGAACCTGCCAGTATAGGAGAAAATGCTACTACCATCATCTCCCGACAAGTTCAAAGGGCAAAGGACAAGTCTCATATGAAAACAGAAGGAATGTGATAAAAAAGAAAATGTACCCAAATAGCAAACAAAACACACATAGCACACAAAATTTTTTCAACATCTCGGACACAATACGGCTGCTAAGTCTTATACAGCATATGCAGCTGACACAGCTGGGAACCGTCGAGCCAGACCGCTACATGGCAAAAAGCTACCAGAACAGGTAGGCGGGAACGGATCCATCTCGGAGGACCACAAGGCTACAAAACACGCGATATCAAAGGACAACGAACTTAAAATGCGCAAGGAGCAATGCAAAACAAAGAACATAAACATTGTCCTGGCAAATATTCAAGGAATAAAACCGAACAATTCACTAAACAAGGTTTCGTACCTGAAAGGTGTTATGGACGAAACAAGGGCGGACATCGCATGCCTCACAGAAACACATCTTAAAGACTGCCAAGGAAACTGCGATAACTGCGAACACTGTATCAATAAGAAAGAATTGTATATCGATGGATTCAACTTACTAAGAGCGGATAGAACAGCGAGACGTAAAGGTAGTTGTGCTATTTATATACATGAAAGGCATATGACAGAGACGGTAATAGGTAGAGCCAAGTTTCGTGGAAACTCTTGCAGTGAAAATAGAGAAACTAAACGTGGTACTGATAGTCATCTACAGACCCCCAAACTCTCCAAATGAAAAATTTTCGGATGCCATTGAGGATATCAGAACCTTAATAAAGTTCGTAAACTCCCTATCCCCTAATATAATACTCTGTGGCGATTTGAATTTTCCATTTATAAAATACAAAAAGGTGGTAGAAATATATTTATACAGCAAGATAAGGGGGGCATAAGAGAGGACCAGGAGCAAGCAAGAATGCTGATGGCTCTCACAAACGAGTTTATGCTATCACAGGAGATAACAGAAAATACCAGGAAAAATAACTGCCTAGATCTGGTATTTACAAATAACACGAACTTGATTGTGGATATAAAAATAACTCCAACTATTATTTCAGACCACAATATAATCGAGTTATCATCAAATATGGCGATAACTTTAAAAAACAATACACATACGGAAGGAAAAAGCAAATTTGGGCTTTTAACTTAAACTCCAAGACCATAAATTGGGAAGAAATGAGATCACACATGGCCCAAATAGAGTGGAGAACAGTTTTTGAGAATAAAACAACTGAAGAAACGCTAACAACCTCGGAAGAAAAGACGCTGAGAATTTTGAAAAAATATGCTCCGAAAGCACAGCCAAAAGGAAAAAAAACTGGCTAGAGAGGCAAAAGAGAAGAATATTCCGCAAGAGAAAGAGAGTAACGACGAAGTTAGCTAATTGCGGAGACAACAATGCCAGGAAAGTAACACAAGAAAAACTGGAGAGAATCGATAGGGAAATACAAACTCTGATAAAGGGCCATACAGAGAGGGAAGAGAAAAAGGCGGTAGAAGCAATAAAGAAAAATCCGAAATACTTCTACAGCTATGCGAAAAGGAAAACAAAAACGCGCGCTACTATCGGGCCTTTTATGAAAGGAAATAATGAACTAACAGACGATCTAAAAGAAATATCTGAAACACTGAGAGCCCAGTATGAATCGGTATTCAGTACCCCAAAAAGTGACAAAGAATTGCAAGGAGAATGTATAACAGACTTTGGTTTTATCCCAGAAGATGTAGCGACAGCTATAGGACAAATGAAATCACATTCAGCTGCAGGTCCGGACAAATGGAGCGCACTATTAATTAAAAACTGTAAAAATGAAATAGCTACATCCTTATACTGGATATAGAGAAGATCTCTAGACACTGTGGAAATACCGACCATTTTGAAAAGAGCAAACATCGTCCCTATATATAAAGGAGGAGATAGATCTCAAGCAAAAAACTATAGACCAGTGTCTTTGACGTTCCACCTCACCAAAACTTTTGAAAGAATAGTCAGAGAGAAAATCTGACTTCTTGGAGACATTGGAAAGATTCAACGAAAATCAACACGGATTCCGATCAGGAAGATCATGCCTATCACAACTTATAGAGCATTATAACAATATCCTAGATGCACTTGAAGGCAATGAAAGCTATGATGTCATATACACAGATTTTGCTAAAGCTTTCGACAAATGCGATCATGGTATAACAGCACATAAAATGAAACATATGGGAATAACAGGCAAAGTGGGAAAATGGATCTACAACTTCCTCAGAAATCGACTACAGGTGGTCAAAATTCAAGGTGTATCATTATCAGAATGAGAAGTACGCAGCTCAGTACCACAAGGTACAGTGCTGGCCCCACTCCTCTTCATTATCATGCTAACAGACATAGACAGTGGAGTAAACAGCACGATATAGTGACATCATTTGCGGACGATACGGATTGCGGATCAGCAGAAAAATCAGCGATGCAAACGAAGAAGAGGCCTTGCAGAGAGAGAGACAAACAAAATATACAAATGGTCAGAAGACAACAATATGACATTTAACACCGAGAAATTTCATCTCTTGAGGTATGGTAGAAATGAGGAACTTAAAAAGACTGCATATTATGCTCAGATAGACAAGAAATTCGGAGAAACACGAAAGCGGTCGACTTGGGGGGTAATAATGGCCGATGATGCCAAATTCGAGAAACAAAAGGAGGGGACAAGACACTGATGATTCCTCTGCTGAGAACACTGATCATACCAAAACTTGAATACTGCTCAGTTTTGACGTCCCCATATGAAAAGGAAAAAATTAATAAACTAGAAGAAACGCAGAGACATTTCACAACCAAGATTGATGGCTGCAAAGAACTCAACTACTGGGAAAGACTACGCAAACTAAATCTGTACTCCCTGGAAAGAAGCAGAGGCATGCCATAATCTATATATGGAAAATGATCGAAAAACTGGTAGCAAACCTCAAACTAAACCCAATTACCATCCAGACAACGCTGGAAAATAGGAAAGGCAGAATGTGTAATGTTCCCAAATTAAAGGCCCGACAAGGAACCTTCTCAACTCTGAAGGAAACTAGCTTGGTTGTCAGGGGACCAAGAATTTTCAACCAGCTTCCAAAGGACCTCAGAAACATCACAGGGATCAAAGTTGAAGTCTTCAAGATAAGACTAGATGCCTGACTCAGGACGGTACCAGATGAGCCAGGTGTACTTGGCTATATACGATGGAGAGCGCAAGAGAGCAACTCGCTCCTCCACCAAGCCAGGACTAGAGGCGGGGCCACCAGCTTGACCTTCGTGTGAAGAAAGACCGACGCATGGAACCCAAAGAAGGTAACAAGGTGTATATATATATATATATATATATATATATATATATATATATACATATATATATATATATACAGGGTGGCCGAAAGTCTGGATCCATAGGAAAATATTTATTTTAATACATAAATTACAACAAATGGTAAATACTTAAAATGAATATCAACTTTAACTCGTAAATGCGTATCCGTGATACTGTACAGTAGTTCGTACTCCAGTATAAATACTCAAATACTTTTTTTATTTCAGCCCAGAAATGGCTTCGAATCTAACAACAGAAGACCGGATAGAACTTGTGCTCATGTACGCAAGACAGGGCGCTACACACAGAGAAGTTGCTACCGAATTCAATAGAAATCATCCTGATAAGCATCCAGTAACACATGCGACTGTTGGCAAGTTGTTTAAACGTTTCAAAGAAACAGGAAGTGTACATGATCGACAGCGTTCTGGTCGTCCAAAAACTGCAATTGATGAAAATACCTCTGCAATGGTATGTGAAACTTTAACGAATAGTCCAGTAAAGTCAACAAGAAGATTATCAAATGAAACACGCATCTCGAGAACGTCAATTCGAAGAATTATTAAAAATCATAAATTCCATCCCTAAGTGTCTCGATGTCAGAGGCCGCCAATTTGAGCATTTGTTATAATTTGTTGTTTATACTGGAGTACGAACCACTGTACAGTATCACGGATACGCATTTACGAGTTAAAGTTGATATTCATTTTAAGTATTTACCATTTGTTGTAATTTATGTATTAAAATAAATATTTTCCTATGGATCCAGACTTTCGGCCCACCCTGTATATATATATATATATATATATATATATATAATATATATATATATATGCTTGAAAGGTTTAAAAGCCTGAGTATCTACAAAAGCCTGGCGTATGCGGGTGACAGATATTGATGATTTAAAAGCAAGAATCACAGCTGCTATTGAGCGAATTGATGTGGATATGCTGCAGCGTACATGGCAACATTTGGAGTATCGATTGGATGTTTTGCGAATCACTAATGGTGCACATATCGAATGTTTGTAACAACGTTACTTTAATAAAAGAAACTTTTGAAAATACTGATTCTAAATAATCTTGTTTAAGAATTTTACGTGTGTTCTCAAGAATTTTATTAAAAGATGAAATTGTACAGATAATGTTCGGACACACTGGAATTTCTAAAAAACTTGTCAAAACTTGGTATCAGAAAAAACTTAATGAGATTCTCTGTAAAATGGGACAACACTGGAATTTCTGCACTTCATGGTTGACTTTTAATAACAGCCAAAAATTGTACAGATAATTCTCGGACACCCTGTACCGTACATATATATATACAGTATATATACAGGGTGAGTCAAAAGTAGCGCCCGATTTCTGTCAGTTGATTGTTTGTTTGCCATTTGTATTACAGTGTAGAAGAAGGTAGAAATAAATGAATGACATGTTTATCTAACCATTTATTCGGAGGAAAATTATTACGGAACTGTACCAAGCTGTTTTACTTGCATTTTTCAAAGTGCCCTCCCTCGTGATCGATGCACAATTGCAGCCGAAAAAACAGAAATCGGGCGCTACTTTTGACTCACCCTGTATATATATATATATATTACACACAGACCGTGCATGGAACAAGGAACTCTCCTGGGAAAATTAAATCCACTATAGTTCGAATAAATAATGGTAAATGACAAATAATATTGTTTTTCTTTTTCATGGTGAAATGCCCAACGTGGGCAATGGCTCACTTGCAAAGAGGACCCAAAATATAGCTTCCCTCACCAGCTATCTGCCAAGCAGATAGCTGGTGAGGGAAAAAGAAAAACTATAGATTTTGTCACTTACTGTTACTTATTCGACCTATAATGGATTTAATTTTCCCAGAAGAGTTTCTTGTTCCATGCACGGTCTGTAAGTAACAAAAGTTTTTCAGGGGACCATTCTGAGTTGTATCGGGTCTTTTCCATTTTATGGGAACCACCATTTTTTTAAATAAATATATTGTTCTGAAGCATTTTTTTATGCTGATTCCAAATATATTATTCTTTTGCAGGAGAAATACAAAATAAGAAAGTTATAGTCATTAATATTTTATTATTTATACGATATTTCTTTATTTTCTCATATTGCATAGTTTAAGTTAGGTTAGGTTAGTTTAGTTTAGTTAGGTTAGGTTAGTTTAGTTTAGTTAGGTTAGGTTGTTTAAAACTTAATTACCTCTCTAAAGTAATTGTTATAATCCACGATTGTTCCATGGGAGATGCCGAATTCCTTTTCGCAAAATTTGATCGTTGTATACTCTTGAGACCAACAATACATTAATGAAATTATAGTTTCAAGAGGTAGTTTTGAATCCTCTAGCCAAGTATTCTTGCGTACAGACACCTTTTCTCGGCACGTTTGTTTGAGCACCGCCATTCCATTGAGCATTTACTGTCGCTTCTTTTGGTTATCGACATTTCGTGTTTTTTATTACATTGTTTGGTTTTAGGAATAACATCATTCTGTTGTAAAAACTTTAATGCATCTTCTTCACATGTAATATTTCTTGCTAGCCAAATTAAGTTATAATTTTCCATATTGTCAAGTCGAAGCAAATATTTTCATTCAAGGTAAATTAACAACTGATTTGAACTATTAGAAATAGGCTATTAGGCCCTAACTGAGCTTACGATGACGTTATCGTACAAATGACGTCATCGTGGCATATCATATAAATAATACAAATTTATTGACTATAACTTTCTTATTTTTTATTTCTCCTGAAAAAGAATAATATATTTGGAATCAGCATAAAAAATGCTGTAAAACCATGTATTTATTTAAAAAAAATGGTGGTTCCCATAAAATGGAAAAGATCCGTTGTATCATATATATATAATATATATATATATATATATATATATATATATATATCAGGTCATCCCATAAGTAATATCATTTTTTACGATAGAGTAAGTTTAAACTAGTCCTTCTCAGTTTAAGCATAAATTTTCCGAAGGTTATATCTAAGACGAGATGTATCGTGTTTCGCTACATACTTTACAGATCTTCACCAGTGAAGACGTGTGTTTTGCTTTATGGAACCCCTCATAAACATGGCGGTATCAGAAGAGCATATCAGGCATATAATGTTTTACGAGTTCAAAAAAGGGAATAGTGCTACTGAAGCAACGCGAAACATTCAGGATGTTTATGGCAACGATATTCTGCATGTGAGGAAATGTTAAAAATGGTTTCAAAAGTTTAAGAATGGTGACTGCTGTTTGACAGATGCAGCACGCTCTGGACGCCCTGCTGAGTTTGATGATGACCTGCTGTTAGCCGCACTTGAAGAAGACTGTTCAACAACTGTCGAAGAATTGGCCCAGAAACTCAATTCATCCCCGTCCACCATCCATCAGTGGGTTTGTGCCGGAGAACCAGCGACACCACAGCCAAAACCAAATCTTCACCCTCGGAAGGTGTTGCTTAGTGTTTGGTGGGATAAAGGTGGTGTAATACACTTTGAAACCTTACCACACAACCAAACAATCACCGCTCAAATCTACTCTCAACAACTGGATCGATTGAACACTGCACTAAAAGAAAAGAGACCTTCTTTGGTTAATCGGAAAGGAATCGTGTTCCACCACGATAACGCACGTCCTCATACCGCTCGGATCACTTCTGCAAAAATTGAGGAGCTTGGGTGGGAAAAATTCCACATCCTCCATATTCTCCAGATCTTGCGCCTTCAGATTATCATCTCTTCAGGAGTCTGCAAAACTATCTTGACAAGAGACAGTATACTTCTTTAGATGACCTGCACACCAGTCTTTGTACGTTTTTTGCCTCAAAACCGCCTGAATTTTATAAACATGGCATTGAAAAGCTTGTAGGACGTTGGCAGAGTGTCATTGATTCCGATGGAAAATATATACTAGATTAAAAAGTTTCAGTCGAGTTTTTTTTTGTCCTTCAAATTCTGATCTAAAAAACGACATTACTTATGGGATGACCTGATATATATATATATAATATATATATATATATATATATATATTATATATATAATATATATATATTATACTGTATACATATACTGTGTATATATATAATTAATGCGATGTAACGAATAAATGCAGTTTCAAAGGCAAAGTACTCAATTTCATATTTTCAAACATGAAAAATAAGGACAAAGAATTTGCATTTTCTTGACTTAATGGGAATAAAATATTAAAAACTAAACTAAAAATGTTAATACAATTGTTTTGATTCCGATGCCGAGGAATTATTCCAGCTGAACTGCATTTGTCTTTATGTTAAAGGATTTCATTTCTCATTCAGACCTTACTGTAACAAGATTATATTGTCTGAAATGTCAGAAATGCATTGAATTATCGAAAGCCTTGTTTAAGAAACACTTTCGCTCTCACCATGGTCTCTAAACGCTCGATGTGTGGCGTTACTTCCTCGAAACGTATAAGTCAACTGAAGGAAAATAGAATAAAACAATTCAATTGTTTAAACCCGAACACAAAATTTTATTCAATAGAATTTTTTATGTCACTCATCTCAATTCATATTTCCTGATATTCACTTTCATCCACCATTAATATACAAATAAAAACAGACATCTGATTATTTAAAGCTTTTTATCAACTAAGTAAAATATTTTAGGCAAAATCTGAATCTGTTACAGGAGCGATTACTCACAATGGGTGTGTAATACCAGTGAGATAAAGGATATTAACAAGCAGAAATTTATTATAAAGGCCTTAAATTATAAATAATATTAAAGGAAAATGACATTGGTAGATGCACTGATATATATATATATATATATATATATATATATATATATATAAAAGTGTAAAAATAACCATGTTCGTATTAATTGAAGCTATTAATATCGCAATTTAATTGAGAATAATAATTTTAACGCATTTAATATCGTCAAATCTAGTATAAAAATAAACACAAAAGTTATGAAGCATCAAATTCTTATGATTTTAACCCTTTACTGCACAGAGGTCTTTTCCGAGACTGAATAAAATCGTCTGGCGTTAGCCAGAACAAGATCACTAAAGTTAACACTGTGCGCTAAAAGGTTAACTTGGTCTGGTTCGAGTGTCTTCTAATAAGAAAACGGATTGTATTGGCAGATGGGGGAAATCTGATTGCCGCTCCATCCTTCACACATTATATCATGCAGATAATATCTGTCACCGAGGTAAAGGTATGCGCAATGCTGATTATCGTCCATTTTGGGTTCGTATTCCCCGCTGGAAAGAAAAAAAGTTTACACTATTATTTAGAGACTCTGGAAGGTATAAATTTTTCCACTACACTAATAACCGCAAAAATGTCCTACTTATTATTCTGAATTAAGTTAGTATACATTAAAGTGTATTAAACTAAAAAAAGAAAGTACTCATAGAAGCGTGTATTAAACGTGAAATGCGCAAAAAGGGATGTTTTTGGATACTTTTCTATTACAGTAACACGCAGGGGCGTAAGCAGGATTTGCTTAAGGGGGGTGCGAATTATCAGCTCTTCAAAATAATGATGAAATGAACAAAGCAAGAGCGATGCACAATGTTTAAATGTCTTTGATCATATCTATTGATCGATAAAATGATATCTTTGTGATCACATTTTGATACTGATTGACTGCCAAATTTTCCATCTGATTTATTATTATTATTATTATTACGCATTGTACTAGAATTGACTGAATATTAAATTTTTCATTTGATTATGATGGAATACGTTTTATATTATCAATATTTGATCATTGTCATTACTTCTAGTCAGTGTTGAGCACTAAAGCGTTAATCCGATAACAGTTAATTAACGAAGTTAACTTTTTTTAACGGACTATTAACGGAAGTTAATTTCCATTTATCGTTATCGGACCAGTTAACTTCCGATAACTCGATATTTAGTCCGTTAAAGTCCGTTAACACGTTAACTGCGAGGAATCATTCACGGAAGATCACCGCTCCGCGAATGAATTCAAACCGCCATAACTTCAGTCTGCCAATTCCGTCCTCTGCCGCAGTGGAACGGCTCTTCTCTCTCGGCAAGGACATCCTGAGGCCCAAGAGGTCAAGACTGGCAGTTGGGCCTAACTTTGAGAAGTTGGTCTTTCTGAAGGGCAACCAGCGCATTGTGTCATAGTCTTTAATAAATGTGCCTAAAATTTAATTTTACCTTTCAGTTTCCGCCATAATAATTCTCTGGTAAATTAAAATTTAGTTAATGGTTAGTGGTTACAAGGGTTTCAAAACATGTAATCAGTAAATTTTTTATTAAAAATAAAAAAAAAAGTTATTAAGCAAAAAAGTTGCAAAACTTGATAAAAATAGAGTTAAATACCTATTTATTGTTGGATTTTGCATAAATAAACATTTTCTATGGGTTTTAAAGCTTTTTTCCTTGATTTTTTTAAATGTTAGTAAAGAAATAGTTATCGTTAACTTCCGTTAACTTTGTAGTAAAATTATCGGATTATCGTTATCGGAGTTAAAAATTGGGGTTAACGGATTATCGTTATCGAAGTTAACTTTTTGGTTAACGGTGCCCACCACTGCTTCTAGTATCGTTTCCAAATTTATAGTTTGGATACAGTTTTTAGTAATACTCATTTTTAGAATCAGGAAATGCAATGGGGGTCCCAGACCCCCTGCCCCCCCTTATGTACGCTAGTGGTAACATGCGAAAATGGTATTTGGTTAAGTTAGGCCATAGGTATTAACGTTTTTACCATAATTTTTATTCATCTATTCGAAAAAGTTTTACTGTATGGTTTAAAAGTGCAATATGAAAATTAAAGCATTTTCTAACTGTTAAAATAAAACTACGTAGTACAAAACCACGTAGCTGTTCTTCTGAAATAAGGTACTCCTCTACGTTTTAAAACTGCATAATGTTCATTCCATAATTTATAAAGGGTCTTCATTTTACATCTCAGATTATCGGAAAACTCAAACCTGTATTTTTAATAAAATTGTTTTTTTTTAAGTGCGTGTGTGAAAACGTATGTATTTAATATACTCTATACTTCATATTGACTACTAATAGCTACAGAAGATTTATACATTAAATCCTTCAGAAATGTACATGAAAATGTGTAATAACAGATTTAGTCTGTGTGTGTTTCTGCACAAGCGTCGTTCTTTACATTAATTATACTGCGTGTTGTTTGCAGTTAAAATATATATATATATATATATATATATATATATATATATATATATATTTATTATAAACGTGTTACCATAGGCTTACAAGATTTATGACAGGAATTTTGTAAATTTGTAACTATTTTATTTTCAAGTGCGTAGCAAATTGAACCAAGTCAAAACCGCAACAGGACATCACAAAGAAGTGGAAACTGACTATACATATCCACTATGGAAACATGCCAATGTTGGATTCGTCATGGCTCTTCAAAGGCATCATGCAAATCATTGATTCAACCAGAACTAATTTTCTCAAAACACAAAAAGCGTCAGAAATCGTCGAAAAGGTTTCTGCAGTGTAACTGCAAAGGACATTTTTTGGATACCAAAACAGTAAATAAAGGCCATCTCGTTTCGCGTCACTTTAAAACAAAGTTCAATCGCCATAAAACACTTCAACAATATTGTAATCATACTAATCAACACTTCATGGAAAAGCACAAAAGAAAACCATTGAAAACCTGAGAAATCCAAAGCCACAAAGGAAGAAAATATTGAAATAACGGATATGTTGAGGTTGCACAATTGGGGATTTATTAATAATACAAAATTGGGGATTTATTAATAATGCAAAATTGGGGATTTATTAATGATGCAACATTGGGGATTTATCAGTATAAAATATAGTAAAATTTTTGACAAATGAAAAACATACGTCATAAATTCCAAATAGGTCTCAAGTAAATCTCAGAAAAGAATAGCGACTGCTTGCAGGGAAACATCCAAACAGGTCTCAACGTGTTTGTATTGAAATATGACTTTTATTCAACCAGTAAGGTTTATTCGCAAATAATCGTAGTATTCAAATAGTGAGTGGAATATATAATTGAATGATTTAATACTGTCAAATATGTTACCCAAGTTAATTAAATAATATAAAATAGTTAGGAATGTGTAAAATTCATAATATGAATAAAGAATAACGAATGCTTTTCCCACTGCGAGATGAAAATAGGAATTCTTGAAGCAGAAGGTTAAAAAGAGCGCAGCCCAGATCGCGAGACAGTCGGTCAGTGGAGAACAGTTTGTCAGAGAGAGGGTCGTAAACAATACATCAGAACTGTCATCCCTTGTCATTTTTATTTTAACATCTCTTCCCAGCCCGTGGGAAATGGGGCTTACTTTTAATATGAACTTAGGCTAGTAAAGTACAAGTAAATTTAATTCCTCCCTAGGGGTTATAAACGGAGTTCTTTTCGACCCTAGTGGCGTCCTGTTTTAACTTAGGCCATACTCCCGTTTCCTTAGGCCTATTCGGTTTGGTTAATATGTTTTAAATGACATGGGCTGGACCTGCAAATCAAAATAACTTTTTATGAGGTAGTTTTAGTCGCTTTATTCAAATTTGTCACTCATTTCTCGTGCAAATGCATACCGGTATTAATGGTGAAAATTATGATACTAATAATAATATATATATATATATATATATAAATATATATACACACTCATTTTTGGTCAGACGAGTATAATTTTGGGCTATTTTTTCGCTACCCTGCGACTTAATTAGTTTGCTGGTTTCTGTTCTGGCTATTTTTTTTTCTAATTGGATTCAGTTTGGTGGTGTTTGTGATAGAATTATGACGTGCCGTTCGAGTGGTTTCGACTTTGAGAACTTGATTCGTCAAATGCCCTAGATGAAGACAAAGCAATGGATGTTTTTATCAATTACGGCGTTATTCTCTCATCCTTAACTTGCCGTGACAGTGAGTGCCTAATACGAAAAGATCAGAAGATATTTAGGTGAAATAACCAATATTAACCTGTTAGGTTAATTGAATGCCCGGTTAGGTTAATTGAATCCCGGTTAGGTCAACTGAATGCCGGTTAGGTCTTAGGTTAACTGAATACTTGGTTAGATTAATTGAATGCCTAGTTAGGTCAGCTGTACGCCCTTGATGATTGGTTAGGTTAAGTCGTGATATTTTCGTTAGTTTAAACGAAAATGACGAGAGCAAACTTTTCTGGTTAATTTTGAGGTGTTTTGAACGTTTCCTGTGGTAATGCGTCGTTTACGAGCTCTCGTAACATGAACATGTTAGGTTATGCTTTATTGTATAAAATGTAGTCAAAAATACATTTTTCAAGTGTATTTTGGTGTGCTTTGTTCGAATATGACCTTCATTTCTTGTGACAAATGAACAGAAATACAGTTGTCATTGCATGGCCCAAACACGTATTTCTGTTCATTTGCACAAGAAATGAAGGTTATATTTGAACAGAGCACACCAAAATACACTAGAAAAATGTATTTTTGATTTGAACTTCAGGCCATGTCATTTACGACATAATTACCTTCGGTTTCCGGTCATGGCCTATTTCCCTTTATTAATTGTATAATGCAAGCAAGTATAATTGAATTCATTTTGTGAACGAACATAAGATTAAATAGCAAAACTTTGGTGTGTTTTATAATAACAGTGGAAGTCATAACTGTCGCTTAAAATTCGTGATATATACACGCTCATTAATATAAATTAAAGGTAAGAGTTTTACTTAACTGAGGTTTGAGTGAAAAATAAGACAAAAAACAACATACATGGGTTCACTCTACAGATGTGCATTTAGTCGTCACACCCACCAAGAACGATTCAATGGACGGGTCACCAGGGCAGTCACCAGGGCAGCCACCCTGCATTCAACAGACAAGTCTATCAAAAATTCTCTGGCTTTCTCAATCAGCGTACCCTCGTCTCACGAAAACACACACATATCTCTTGAAAAGTACCGTTGTTGTTGGAGGGCCAAGACTGTTCAACCAGCTGCCCAAGGAACTATGGAACACGACTGATGTAGTGGAGGAAATCTAAAGAAAACTAGGTCCTGGCTGGGAACAATACTAGATGAGGCAGTGGTGCCTGACTATGTAAAGTGGAGAAAGCAAGAAATCAACTCTCTACTTCACCAGGCCAACTCGAAAGGAAGGTCAACAAACCTGACTTCCGTGGAATGAGGAATCATAGCAAGGCACACCTGAAAGGTAGGAAAATCCGTTTTCTTCCGAAAACACTTTATTCAGTGAGGACTAATTATTTCGTGTAACTCGCCTATTTGTGTATTATAGTAAATTAAATACAATATTACTTTTATTGTAATGTACATTTCACTTAATGATTAATCTGATATCTGTCATATTGCTATTGAGCTAACCAAACAAAAATTTTGGAGACTAGAATAAATATAAAACACTTCCTTATCACAAATTTTTGTTTGGTTAGTTACGATGACACATCTTTATTTACTAAAGTTCCGGGTGATGATTTATTCGAATTTTTAAAAGACAAACTCTTGATTCTGAACAGTGGCGAAACTAGGTTGTTGTGGGCCCTGGTGCAAAATATTCACATGGGCCCCGCCTAAAAAAAAAACACGTCACAATGCGTGTTGATAAATATTTACAAAACTTTAGACACAATATATCTACCCACTGCTTATTTAAAGTCAACTTTTCTGGTTTTCATTTCAGCAAAAGTGGTCACCATTTCCTCTAAATTTAATTCTCTTGCAATTTTATTTTCAATTGAGGTAATTATGTTGCAAATGACATGGCCTAAAGTTGAAATAAAAAAAATACATTTTTCAAGTGTATTTTGGTGTGTTCTGTTCAAATATGACCTTCATTTCTTGTGCAAATGAACAGAAATACGTGTTTGGGCCATGCAATGACAACTGTATTTCTGTTCATTTGCACAAGAAATGAAGGTCATATTCGAACAAAGCACACCAAAATACACATGAAAAATGTATTTTTGACTACATTTTATACAATAAAGCATAACCTAACATGTTCACCTCAAAATTAACCAGAAAAGTTTGTTCTCGTCATTTTCGTTTAAACTAACGAAAATATCACGACTTAACCTAACAAATCATCAAGGGCGTACAGTTGACCTAATCGGGCATTCAATTAACCTAACAAGTTAATATTGGTTATCTCACCTAAATATCTTCTGATCTTTTCGTATTAGGCACTCACTGGCACATTTCAGGCAAGTTAAGAATGAGAAAATATAATGATAAATTGATAAAAACATCCAATACTTGTCTTCATCTTGGGCACATGACGAATCAAGTTCTCAAAGTCGAAACCACACGAACGGCATGTCGTAATTCTATCACAAACACCACCAAACTGAATCAATTAGAAAAAAAATAGCCAGAACAAAAACCAACAAACTAATTAAGTCGCAGAGTAGCGAAAAAATAGCCCAATCAGGGAAAATATTTTATGGAAAAAAGTACATTATAGCCAAAACAGGAAATATATTTTATTAAAAAAAGTACATTTGAACAAATTTGCACAAAAAATGAGTGACAAATTTGAATAAAGCGACAAACTACCTCATAAAAAGTTATTTTGATTTACAGGTCCAGCCCATGTCATTTAAAACATATTAACCTCAATTGAAACTATCGAAAGGCCACTTAATCCGTCTTGCAACATTGTGCTTCTCAAATAATTTTTGATCAATTTCAGCTCTGAGAAAGAACGTTCAGCACAGCTTTATAAGTACAATTTTTATATATTAAAAAAATCTATGATGGGCCCCCAAGGCTGTGGGCCCCGGTGCATTGCACCCTCGGTAGTTTTGCCACTGATTCTGAATGTATTTGGCACTTAAAACTCTGTAAAAAAAAAGAAAAAAAGTTCGAATTGAATGGAAATTTTACACGCAAATCTTTGGTATGCAGATGGATATGGATGCAGATAGAATTCACTGGTCAACAAGGTCTTTGGTTCATGAATCATATTGGGTGTTTCTTACTACTTGAAGCATGCTGATAACAAATCTGACCTTAGTTTTGCTGTATCGCATCTAGTTTTCAAGATATCAATTATATCTAGATAATGGGAAGTTGAATAGCAGTATGATGGAGGACTTTTGCTGGATGCTATGCTGCAGCGTGACATATCTATCGAATACAATCAGAAATCCAAGGAGACTTGCTTTTAATAACTAATGCTCTCAATTCATGTACTCTCTGCACTAGTTTGACTTTTAGTTTCAACTTCTGCTAATCGAATTTACACAAATACACTACTTATTATGTAAAATAATGTTTTGAAATTTTCTCAAAAACTAGAAGTGATAGAGTCAAACTAAATTTAGATTCAAACTCAACATAGTTGAATTGACTAAATACACTTATTTTTGCTTCTGAACCAGATGAAAAGTTCAAATTTGTAGACCAGCGGTACGAGTTTTCTGAAGAAAATATATTGAGTAAAATTGTTAGTTCCGATATTAAATATACAGGTTTGTTGATATTTGTGTATTTGGCCTGATAACACTGATGTTAATGAATTTTTGCATAGATTGAACCTGGTTACGTTAATAAAATTCGCACTGCAAGGTTTACAAGGTGATGGCAAGATCCCTTTTTTTTGATGTGTTGATTCATGGAGCTAATAACATGTTTCAGTATGAAATAAAGAGGAAGCCAAGTAACAATTATTCATATGTTCATTATTATTCTAACCAGAGTAATTCCATTAGAAGATCCATATTACAACATTTCAAATGCAGGCGCGATTTGCTAATCGGTGCGACGGAGCGATCGCACCCCTTGAACAAAACTACAAAAGGCTAAACAGATTATATTAAAAGTTTTATATGCAAAACACGCTTATAATGACTTCATTGTGATTTAAATTACTTAACCCATTACAAGCCGTTGTTTATCGAATTTTAACAGAATTTACATCCATCAGAACAACACTCAAGGCATTTAATCAGATCATCAAATTACATACCCAAGGGCAACATTAGGAAATACAACCCAAATTACACTCGAGAAATAGCCCTCATAAGGCAACGTAACAACCTCAAACATAACACACAAACACCACACACAGAAGTCATAAAACAGCAGATACAACAGCTCAACACAGAAATAAACAACAAACTCAAAGAAAAAAACAGAAACATTTAGGGAATTCATAGCAACACTAAACCACTCCACAGATACATCCAGGCTATACAAGACTATAAACAACATTATCCACTCTATCAGCGGCATCCACACCTCACACGCGGCTATCTGTCGAAGCCAAAATAATATCCCAACATATACACAACAAGCTAACATTCTAGTTAATCACTACGCAAAGATAAGTCACTTAAAACTTAAACAGAGACAACAACCAGAAACACGCAGACAGACAAACAGCCAGACACAAGAAAACCCACAGACTCGACACGACCATTGCACCCTTCAATACAGACCAGACCACCAAGATCATCAAAAACATTAAGAATTCGAAGGCTACAGGACCAGACAATATATTTAACATACACCTTAAACACTTGGTCCCACAGGGAATACTAGCTCTCACAAATATCAGCACATATTCATACCAACACTGTATTATTCCTGACATATGGAAACAAGGTAAAATTATTACACTACTGAAACCAAACAAAAATCCAACAGAACCAGCTTCCTATAGAGTATAGACCCATTACTTTACTATGCACACCTTCCAAAGTAACAGAAAGACTAATCTTACAAATCACCAACCTCACCACTCAACCACGACATTACTCACTAACCTCACGCAGCACATCATGGATGGCATAATTCCAGACGACCAGCTCAACGTACACTATTAGCAACAATAGACATTAGTAAAGCATTTGATGCTATCCCACGCTTCCCTCTCATAAACAAAATACTCAACACAAACATGCACAATAAAACCAAAAGGTGGCTGAGTAACTATCTTTCAGGAAGATACTCACATGTCACATTTAATGGCAAGTCATCCAAAAACAAGCTTTTACCGAACGGGGTCCCTCAAGGCTCTGTTCTCTCACCAACACTGTTCGACTTATACATGCATGACATTCCAACACCCATAGATAAAAAGCTTACCTTATCATCATATGAAGATGACATCACTCTAACATCCACCCACAACAACATCGACACCGCTACAAATAACCTACAAACATACACAAACAGTATACAAGACTGGCTCACACACAATAGACTCAAAGTAGTGCCCACAAAATCAACCATCACCTTGCTAAAAAGCAACACAAAAGAACACCAGATAACTCCACAGCTTACACTAAACATCATCAACATTCCACACACTCACAGGACCAAAATACTTGGGGTCACATTCAACACATCATTATCTTTTATAAACCATATTCAGGGCCACAAGCAGGAAACAACATCACTCATATACAAACAATATATTCGCTCAGTTATGGATTATGCTAGCCCATGCTGGGCACCCATTATCTCAAACACACACATAAACACCTTACAGACAATACAAAACAACGCACTTCTTGTCATTACAGGATGCACTCAAACAACACCAATAGAACACCTGCACACAGAAACAAAAATACTGAAAGTTAGGGAACATTTGGACATGAGGGGAACACAATTCATGGCAGCAGCGACAACTAACCCACAACACCTCTGCCACGACATGTACAATCATGCACCAACACCCGGCACCATTAAGGTAACACCAGAGAGACATTATAACCAAATACTCCATTCCATACCACGCCCCACAGACATCACACAGTATAGAAAACACACACACACACACACCTAACCCACAAAGCACTGACCGAATGCGGTCCTAGGTGCGAAGCCGCCACCCATTAACAGGTCAGAGATCAGCCTGAGCAGATCGGATCAAGTTAACTTAGCACGATTCGGATGTGGACATCACCCCAACTTACAGACATATAAACACAGACTAGACAACTCCACAGACGACACTTGCCACCTGTGCCAGGACACACCACAAACAATTGAACACATTATGACAGACTGTACCACTCTAGCATAACATAGAACACCACACAACATCACTAGTGCGCTGAACCTCTGGTCCACTCCGAAGAGGGCGATCGGTTACCTGCGTGCGTGCCGCCGGCTTGCTCGATCGGGGTGGGCTGATCGGTTAAACAACAACAACAACAACTTCCAACCTTGGAGTGAAATTGAGTAGAGAGAAAGAAAAGGGTACAGAAAATGGGTTGTTGTCATTCTTCTCAGACACCTGAGTTTCAGTGAGGAAAAGAAGATGAGGTTTAGAGTAGGAGAGGGGGTGTTCAACAGATTGAAAATTTTAGAAAAGGCCAAGAATGTTGTACAACTTTATGAAAGTAAATCTCGAATGGGCAGTAGCAGATCCAGTCCCGCTGCCGTGTCTGCGTTCCCGGTATTGGCAGCGGGGGAACCAGAAGTAAGGACATTTATGGTCCCCTCCCCAGGGGACTCCGAAGCTCTTGAAGTTGATGCCATTTTTTTTTTAATTTTGAAAAGATTATGTTGTGTGTAAGATGCATGTCGTGCGCGGAAAATTCCCAGTTGGAAGATTGCCATGCGGAAGATTTCCCGGCGGAAAATTGCCAGTGGGGAAGATTTCCAGTGAGAATATTGCCAGTGGGGAATATTGCCAGGGATCAAAATAAATTTAAATAAATAGAAGAATAGTAAATGAAGAAAATAAATAAGTCTTAAGGGAGTCAAGGTCACGCAATTTAATTTAAGCAAGGCCAGTTCGAAGTGTGGATAGCTAGTATACGTTCGTATTTATTTTGAATTTCCTCCCTCCCCACAGTGGTTTCTATTCTCAGAAGTGAACGTGGTAAGGATATTGTCATTGATGAGCTTCAATATATGTACCATCAAAACGGCAGGAAGAAGGATGAAACCAAAATTTATTGGGAATGTACTGTGAGAAAGCAAAACTCGTGTACAGCTAGATTGCATACCAAAGCAAAAGAGCATAATTACGAAGTTTTAAAATATGTGAACGAACACAATCACGCAACAACCAAAAGCAAAGTCGATGCCAAAATAGCCATTGAAGAGTTGAAAGAAGAAGTTATCTCGTCTAGTCTACCTACCAGGTCTGTGGTTTCTACTTGTTTGGCCTATTTAGATGAATGTGCACGTGCTGAGCTTGTAAATGTGCAGCATTTGAGCCGAAATGTTCGACAATGGAGACGAAAAGCTTCCAATGCTCCTCCTATCCCCTCGGGAAGGACAGGTTACACTATTCCACCCGATTTTCAAATTCTTGATTCTGGAGAAAAATTCCTCCAATATGATTCCGGAGCCGAAGATGAAAATAGAACATTAATATTTGCCACAGAGGATGGAATTCAAGATTTAATAAAATATAGAAACTGGGCTGTTGATGGAACTTTCAAAGTGTCGCCTACAATGTTTTATCAGCTTTTTGCCATTCACATACAAGTAGAAAATACTAGCTTTCCTCGTATATTTGCACTTCTTCCTAACAAAAGTGAAGCAACGTACAAAAACTTTTACTTCAAAATTAAAGATTTAGTTCGACAAGACCCCGTCACCGTAATGAGTGAGTGATTTCGAAAAGGCTTCAATCAACGGATTAACGAGTGTTTTTCCGGACATTGACCACACTGGTTGTTTTTTTCACTTTTGCCAGTCACTCTACAGAAAGATTGTAGACCTTGGGTTACGAATTCGATACCACAATGAAGTGGGGTTTAGTTTAAAGCTACGCTGTTTTTCGGCCCTTGCTTTTCTCCCTTGTCACGACGTTGTCATAGGCTTTGAAGAGCTATCAGAAGATGAAGATATTCCGCAAGAGTTTCTTTCTTATTTTGAATTAACTTATATTGGCGTTATGAGGGGAAGAGGTAATAATAGGAGAAGAGCGACGCCACTTTTTCCAATTGCTATGTGGAATGTCTACTCCAGAGTTGAACATTGCATGCCCCGTACAAACAACAGTCTTGAAGGCTTCAACAACGCTTTGACCAAAAACATTTCATAATGCCACCCAAACATCTGGAAATTTCTATCATGTTTGAAAAAAGAAGAGGTTATAGCGCAAACAAAAAAATTGCATTTCGTACAAGGGGACGAGAGACCAACTACATCAAAGTACAGGAATATCAACGATAAATTAAAGAAAATTGTCAGTCGATACAACCAAGATGATAAAATCACATATCTTCGGTCAGTTGCATACAATCTCCATTCGTTTTGAATGTTTTCCAAATAATTTAAATTTTTGGAAACTTAAATAATCTTACCCGGATATCCTATCCTATTTTCTATTTTAATCAATAAAAGAGTGTTCTTTTAATTAATTAGTCTTAAATCATTATTTATTTTATTACCAAGAAATCCTATCAAATTATTTTAATCAATAAAAGAGTGTTCTTTATTAAATTAGTCATAAATCAATATTTAATTTATTTTGTTCCTGGCAATATTCGCCACTGGCAATATTCTCACTGGCAATATCTCCCACTGGCAATTTTCCGCCTGGAAATCTTCCGCATGGCAGTCTTCCAACTGGGAATTTTCCTAGAACCGATGCATGTATATGTAGTTCTTCGTTTTCCTTTTGTTCTTTCCCTTCTACTCCAGCTGGAGTAGGCGTAAGATGGAGGTGCTGTATCGTAGTATTTCCCCTACAATTTCTCCAGGTATTATACTTATAGGCAGTTGGTCAAGGAAATCCACTGTAGATTTCTTTACTGCTCCTGTCGCTCACACCACTATTGGGATGATCTCAGGTTCTACATTCCACATTCTCCGTATTTCATGTTTGAGTCTCTTGTATTTTAAGATCTTTTCCCTTTCATAGTTAGCCACATTCCAGTCCGCTGGGACTCCTACTGCCACCAAGAGGCATTTGTTACCCTCCTTCTCTCTCACTACTATGTCTGGCCTGCATCCTGATACCCTGATGTCAGTTGGTATCTCATGATCATATAGGAGCAGCACTTTATCATTGTCTTCTATTCCTTGTAGAATACGTTCCCAATGCTCTTCTGTTTCTAGCCCTTTTTCATATTTCTTACACAACTTGAAGTGGATTAGCTTGCAGACTGCATTGTGTCTGTCTGTGTAGTTTCCTCTGTGTAGGAGTATTTCACATTCAGATAGTATGTGACTCGCAGTCTCTGGGCTCTTTGAGCACAGTCTGCACATCCCAGTTTCATTTTTACCCTCGATGTTTCTCTTGAACCAGTTTGTCCGTAGTGCCTGGTCTTGTGCTGCCACCAGCAGTCTCAGTGACCCTCTTACCAGGAACTCCGCGGTTTTATCCCTCTCTATGTATGCTCTGTTTAGCACCTCCTCTTTGTACACTTTGCTGAATTTGTGTTCTTCCCAGTTCTTCTCCTTTTCTTCTGATCTTTTCCCGTTATACCTTCTTTTTATGGTGCTTATCTTTTCCATGAGAGGTTTATTTGCAATGTCTTCAAGCTGTTCAGGTCCTATGCCGGCGTCCACTAGAATGACTAGATAATCATTTGCCTTCTTTGAAAGTGATGTTGTTCGAGGCTTTTCACGTTCATGGTCTCTTAAAAATCTGACTAGCCTTCCTTCTCCTTCCTTTATGTACTGTGCTAATCCTATTGTTGTGGCGTTGTGCATTTGGTCTATTAGCGCAAGTCCTAATCCACCGACCCTCTTTGGCAGGTATAGTCTTGGTGTGCATTGGTTTTTATGTATTATCTTATGCGCATGGAGCATTTTTCTGGTGATTGTATCTAGTTTGTTGATTTCTAGCTGGGTCCAATTGATTATGCCAAAACTGTATGACAGTACGGGTACTGCCAGTGAGTTTATAGCTAGGATCTTATTTTTACTGTTTAGGTGGGATTTTAGGATTAGTTTTATTCTTTTTAAATATTCTTTCCGCAGTCTTTCTTTCATGATGTCATTTTCCATCTTTTCCGATTGTTCCATTCCCAGATATTTATATGTAGCCTCTTGCTCTAGTTCTTCTCTCACGATATCGTCACCCTGATGTTTTCTGATTCACACCTTTTGCCTTTCTTTAGTGTAACAGTGGCACATTTCTCAAGCCCAAACTCCATCTGGATGTAATCTGAGAACTTTTTTACCTCCCTGATCTCTTCTGTTAGCTCGCTTTTGTTTGGGGCGTGCAGTTTTAGGTCATCCATGTAGAACAAGTGAGATATTTTTGGGCTGCTCTTTTCCCTTGGTCTCATCACGTAGCCTTTGTTTAGGTTATTTATTAGTTGGCTAAGTGGGTTTAGCGCCAGTACGAACAAAATAGGGGATATTAAATCACTATGATAGATCCCTCTCTTGATTCTCACACTGTTCACCTCTAAAGTTCCCTTACTGTGATGAAAGATTAGGTCCGTTTCCCATCGTGTCATAGCTGTTTGTAAGAAGATCCTGATCGTAGGGTTGGATCTGTATAGTCTCAGCAGTGGGGTACACTATCATACGCTTTTTTGTAGTCAATCCATGCCATGCTTAGGTTTCTCTGTTTCTTTCTGTTGTTCTCCAATATATGTAGCCCTGTTGATTAACAGCTGATCTTTTGTCTCATACGTTTTTCTGCTACATCCTTTTTGTTCTGGGCTTATCATGTTTTCTCCTGCATGGTTGTAGATTCTGTCTACTATGATTCCGGTTAGCATTTTGTAGGTTGTTGGCAAGCATGTTATTGGTCTATATTTGCTTGGGTTCTGGGTTTCATGGGACTTTGGTAGTAATGTTGTTTTTCCTTTTGTCAACCATTCTGGTGCCTCTTTTTCTGCTGTTAGTATCTTGTTGAAGCACCTTGTTAGTTTTCCACTTAGTGATGTTAGCTTTTTCGACCAGAAGTTCTTAATCATGTCTGGGCATGGTGCCCTCCAGTAAATGCTTTTTTTTATTTTCTCCTCAACTTCTTTCATGGTTATTCTGTCCATGTTCATCTCTGAGATGTTTCTCACCTTTTCGCTGTTATAAAGGCTCCCAATCCATTCTGCAACATCATTGTGGTTGACTTCATTCCCATAGATGTTCTTCCAGAGATGCTCCACTTGTTCTTTTTAGGCGGTCTTTCTACATTTATCTGGGCATTCTTTAATTCTCTAAATAGTTTCTTTGGGTTATCTTCAAACATCTCATTTTGTTTTTTTTCTTTGTCCAAGCGTATATATCTTGCCATTCTTTTTGCTTTTGCTGACAGGTCTAGTTTTTTCCTGGCAATGCTTTGTATGATCTTTGTTTCATTGTCCAGTTTTTCTCTTTGGATTAGTACATTCACCTTCCTCCTTCCCAGTTCAGATCTTATTTCCCCACCTCATATGGGTAGTTAGAATTGAGATCTCTTTCCTGAGGTTACTCACTCTGGTCTCTAGTCTTTGCTGCCACCTTGGCTTCCTCTAATTTCCATTCACTCCTTGATTTTGCGCCTGGCTGTTATGTTTGCGTATATTTATCCCTGCCATCTCTGTTATGCTGACTGCTGTTGCGTAATATAATCTGTTTATCTCCGTGAGGTTCCTTTGGGGTGTTATTGCAGGCAGTACTTTGTTTGCTAGTCCTATATATTTTCTGACCTTTTAGGTGCTTTTCAGCTTGGGCAGTGGTCTTCTGTGGTTCAATTCCCGATGTATGTCTTCTTCTCTGTGGATCAGGATCCTCCTTTTCATTTCTTCTTCCTCACTTTCCTCTTCCATCTCTCTCATACTATCATTGTCTGGCCCTGATGTAGAGTCTCCCTCATCATCTGATGGTTCACCTGGGGGAGGGGGTGGCAAGGTGTTTGTGTGCCAGTGGTCTATCTTCACTTTCATTTCCTCCTCATCCTGCCCTGGGCAGACATCGTGCTCCACTTCTTCTGTGCTGTCTCTGGTAAGTGTTCTCTTTACAGCAATTGGGATTGTCTCCTTTGTTTTCTCTGTTACTGGTGCTTCTTCATTTATTGAGGTTTCCACTTGGCTTTTTGGTGTTTTGTCAGGTTTTTTTTTTTTTGGCTTGTTTCTTTCCTCTACCTACTGTCCCTTTGCTTGTTCTTAATTCTTCAAGGATGTCAGCAGTTATCGCCAGTTGTTCCTGTACAAACCTAATTGCCTTTTCTTTTACTTTCTGTGCCTTATCATATGTTGGTAGCGTGGCTCTGAGTTTTGTGAAGTGAAGAATAGGGAGAGGAGTGTGTGTTTGAGAGCATTCTGGACTGCTCACAGGGTAGATGAGATGCGGAAAAAGATCAGCTAAGGAAGACAGTGACAGGAAAAGGAGAGGAGAGTTCCAACACTCCCTATCTTCTGTCTAACGCCCCCCCCCCCCGGAGTACTACCCTGGTCGATTGGTGTCTACAATCTCCTCCTTTGAAATATATATATATATATAGTGGCCTACGGATCACCAGTTTGATGTGGCCAAGAAATTAGGCTTACTATACTTAATGAATTATAGTGAAATGAATAATTAGGGGTTACCAGTTTGGAAATACAGCCCAAACAAACAATATTTAATACGGAGAGGGAAATTACTTTGTTGTTTTGTGTTTAATTAGAAAAATAAATGAATTATTTGTTCACAGTGATTAACAATTCTATAACGGTATTTATACTATATTACAGATGACTGGTTAGTAGCAATAAAAAATGGTTATACAGTCTAATCGTTAAATAAGTACAAGTTAAGTAAGTATAATCATTAAATAAGCACACTAATTTAGGTAGGCTAATGAGATATGCAGCGGTGAACACAGACTAAGTAATTAAGCCAATAATAACTGAAATAATGAAAGTAGTATGGTACAGTAAATGGATTAGGTCAGTAAAAATGAAATGCATAAAAGAGCAAATAAACAATCGGATACAAAATAAATAAATTAAGCACACCGGAAAAAATTAGTCACCCCTCTCAGAATGTACGTAATAACGTGTGACCGCGCCTCTGGCCTTGATAACCGCACGAATCCGGCGAGGCAGAGACTCTACGAGGTTGTGCATGTACTGAACATCGATTTGCTGCCACTCGTTCATCAGCCGGTCCCGAAGTTCCGCCAGAGTCCGTGGGTGTCTATTCCTGCGCTTCACTTTCTGTTTCCAGCCTGAACAACACCTTCGACGCATTCAGGATTAAAGGCTTCATTGGACCTGCGATGTACTCGTCGCCTCCCATCATTGGAAAACAAACAAAAACGGGACTCATCGGACCAAATTACACGTTTCCAATCTGCCGCAGTCCAGTTTTTGTGCCTCTGAGCCCATTTAAACGTGCCAATTTGTGACTTGCTGTTAACAGCGGCCTCTTCCGTGGTACCCTGCTCCAGATGTCCATCGCATGCAGTTCTCGTCGCAATGTCCGTTCGGAAATTGGTCGCTGGAGAACCTCATTGGTTTCTTGGAGCAATTGTTCCCTGGTTTGAAAACGATTTGCAGTTACTAGACGAGAAACATGGCGGCGGCCCCTATTGTCGAGAATTGTTTTCCGGCCACAGTTACGCCGTCGATTGTCAGTTGATTGCGAACTACACCACTCTTTGTAAACTCGCTGGACAGTACGCGTTGACACACCAACAAATTGGGCTACTTCAGACATTTTGTGTCCGTGGGCTCTGCCAAACACGATGGCTCCTTTTTGCCACTGAGTAACGTCTGCCTCACGACCCATTTTGCAGACTATATCCAACACACACTTTGTTCTTCACCACCTCACGAAACAGATCTGATCCTGTGTGCTACGTCACCGCTACTTGTCACTTACCAATGCTACATCAGCGCCCTCTGTGTGACCTTGAACTTCCTACTATCGGTGCTATTAGGGGTGACTAATTTTTTGTCCGGTGTGCTTATATGAATGAACAAAATAACAAGGTGATACAAAACCTGCGGTCTTAACGGGAGGGTTAGTTTGAACGGTATTGAGGACACTTTTTAAGGCCTACGCGATTAGGCAGAGTTTGTGGACTTTTCAGCTTTGAATCCTGAATAGTCTAACACGACGTAACAAAATGCCGTAGGCCGAGCGAGGGCCTACAAGAGGATTACCGACCTGCGATTTCGACGGAGATAACTATGAAGGCTGAAGAAACCTACGTGAAGGTTTACCGTCCTGCGTTTCGACGTGGATAACTCTGAAGACTGACGAGGGCCTACGTGAAGGTTGACCGTATCGCGTTTCGCCGTAGATAGCTCTGAAGACGTATTGGCCTACCGGCAGGAGGATGTGTTGAAGGCCCGTTGATGGACTTGTTGAACGGGCGCCGATCGAATTGTGGTGAAGGTTTGAGTAAAGCCAGTGCCAGAAGGATGGCGCCGGTAGAGTGATGTTTGCTTCCGGCGGGATGAAACTGTAGGTCGCCTCAAGTGTTGATTTGCTTCGTGTATGGTTGAGGTGTTGTTTGAGGTACTGAGGCCGGCTGAGGTCGAAGCCGGAGCTACGTGAAAGGGGAGATTCACGAGGAGGAATAACAAGCAGAGTGAGGGCGATTTTTATTGAACTCTAGCTTATATAGGCTCGTAAGACGCTAACTTTTCGCGGGCCTTTTTTGGGAAAAATAAAGCATTCTTTTGTTTCTCGCCTTGAGAACTTCGAGTTCTGATGATTCCCAGATGTTTGCGAACTGGCAAGGAAAGTAATTTCTCTGATTGGTCTCTACATATATATATATATATTCAGGCATAAGCGTGTGATACAATCTCTGAGAAATGTTTGAAACAATTTTGAATATAAACATTCTTTGTGAGTCTTGAAAAGTTTGAGCGGTTGAGTGCATACAAGGTTATTAAATCTTTTAATGGCTTTAGTTTTTAGATTTTAGATACATTTTTGTCAAGTATATACAGTATTAATATATCTGACTTGATTTTTTTCATATACAGTATATATATATATATATATTGGACCTGTCACAGCTGTACCGATATGCAAATATTCTCTCTCTCTCTCTCTCTCTCTCTCTCTCTCTCTCTCTCTCTCTCTCTCCTCTCTCCTCCTCCTTTTCTCCTCCTCCTCCTCCTCCTCTCCTCCTCCTTCTCCTCCTCCTTCTCCTCCTTCTTCTCCTTCTTCTCCTTCTCCTTCTTCTCCTTCTTCTCCTTCTCCTTCTTCTCCTTCTCCTTCTTCTTCTTCTCCTTCTCTCTCTCTCTCATCGCCGATAGAATAGACTCATCGCCGATAGAATAGACAAACTGAGCGCGTTTAAGGCTCCTGGGCCAGACCAGTTTCTCCCCAGAGTGTTGCGAGAAGTGCGCGACCAGGTGGCTCCCCACCTGGCTACAGTCTTCAACAAATCGTTGGAGATGGGCCAGGTGCCTGGTGACTGGAGGGAAGCCAACGTGACCCCTATCTTTAAGAAAGGGGATCACGAAAGTCCAGGGAACTATCATCCCATTAGTCTCACTTCAGTTGTAGGTAAATTATTAGAAGGGATAATAGCTGATAGGATCGTTGACCATTTGGATTCCTACAAGCTGCTTCGGGACTCCCAACATGGGTTTAGACGGCATAGGTCGTGTCTCACCAACTTGCTCGAGTTTTTCCACGTCATGTTCAGTGAGTATGATAAGAGTAGGGCGATTGATATACTTTATCTCGACTTTCAGAAAGCCTTTGATAAGGTACCTCACCGCCGGCTAATGGCGAAAGTGCGCGAGCTGGGTATCGGTGGGGAAATAGGTAGGTGGATTGAAAACTGGCTGAGGAATAGGCGGCAGAGGGTTGTAATTAAAGGGGCTAGTTCGGGTTGGGCCTCGGTCACTAGTGGGGTTCCTCAGGGTTCCGTTTTGGGGCCACTGTTGTTTATCATTTACATAAATGATATCGACGGTGGCATCGTCAGTCGGATCGCCAAATTCGCTGATGACACCAAGCTTGGGGCCAATGTTGGGACGCCCGAAGCGATCGAGCAACTGCGTGCGGACCTAGGTAGGATAGGAGAGTGGTCCGAAAAATGGCAAATGCCGTTTAACTTGGGTAAATGCAAAGTGATGCACATTGGCTACGCCAATCCCAAGTCGGACTACTCGATGTTGGGTAGCAATATCAAGGTGACTGATTTAGAAAAGGACTTGGGTGTGCTAATTAGCAGCGACCTTAAGTTTACGAAACAGTGTGTAGAGGTGGAAAAGAAAGCCCAGAAACTATTGGGTTATATCAGGAGGCAATTTCAGTTTCGGAACAAGGAGATTGTGCTCTCACTGTACAATTCCCTTGTTCGGCCGCACCTGGAGTATGCTGTGCAGTTCTGGTCGCCCACCCTCAGGAAAGATATTGAGAGGCTGGAGCGAGTGCAGGCGAGGGCCACAAAGTTAATCCCTTCCGTTAGGCATATGGGCTACAATCGACGGTTACGCGCCCTGAACTTGTTTTCGCTTGAAACTCGGAGGCTGCGCGGTCAACTGATCGAGGTTTTCAAGCTCTTACGCGGGTTCAACGATGTCGATTTTAGAAGTATGTTTAGTTTAAATGATAACCCAACTCGTAACAATAGTTGGAAGTTGGATTTGAAAAGGTTTAGGACTAGTGTGTGTGGGAATTACTTTACGTATAAGATCTGTGACACATGGAACAGGTTACCTTCGGAAGTTGTGAACAGTTCCTCTGTGGATCAGTTCAAGAAAAGGTTAGACCAAATCTTGCACACTATTTGAGTGTGTACAAAATTTTCCCTGGCACCCGTTGCCATTGGTACCTCCTCGGTATGGGCCGCAAGGCCTTTTGAGGTACTTCTTTTCCTTGTAACTCTCTCTCTCTCTCTCTCTCTCTCTCTCTCCCGGTAGCGGACGTACCTTCAACTGAAGGGTGCGTCGAAGTACAGGTGGGTGACCCTCCTCCTACGTTGGAGGGGGCTCAGTCTCCTGCGGAAGTTGCCCTCGCTAGTGAGGGGCTCTTCAACTCCCGACAGCCCTGGCTGTTCGGGAAACGGGTCGTGCTAGGGGGAGGTCAGAATAGGGAAGACTCCCTCCGTGCAATGCTTTTTAATGCTAGGTCAATTAGGAACAAGTTTTGTGAGCTACGGGCGCTCTTAGCATCAGAATACCAGGATATCGTTGCTATCACCGAGTCCTGGATTCATACTGATCGTAGGGACTACGTTGGGGAGTTCGAAATTCCCGGGTATAGAATGTTTCGCAAAGACCGCACCCGTGGGGAGGGGGATGGGGTACTAATATACGTCAGGGACACGTTGAGTCCGGTTGACTGCCAGTTCCGATCGGAACGGGAGCTGCTTGGTGTCGATCTGAACGTGGGGGGGACGAACTATAGGTTAATCTTGGTGTACAGACCTCCGCATCTCCTCCTCGAGGAGGATACAGCCCTGTATACCGAACTCAGTAGCCTGCTAGGTGATAGGGTGTGTGTAGTTTTAGGAGACTTCAACTGTCGCGGCATAAAGTGGGAAGACATGACTGCTGATGCTGAAGGGAGGAGGCTAGTTGTCTTTGCTGATGAGAACTTCCTCACTCAGTGGGTCAACGAGCCTACACGAGGCGAAAGCGTTCTAGACTTAGTATTCACGACCGAAGACAACCTCGTCACTGGCCTCACCGTTGACGAATCGTTGGGCGGGAGTGATCACGGTCTGATTAGGTTCCGTGTGTGCGTCCCTTGGGTGAAGCGTAGTAACTCGAGAGGCAGTAAGCTCGATCTCCGGCGGGCGGACTTTGTTAGCCTCAGGGATAACGTAAGTGAGATGGGGTTAGAGGTCGGCGGCGATGTTGAGCGGGTGTGGAGTGCATTCCGGGACGAGTTTATGGTGCTGCAGTCTGCTGCCATACCCTCAAAACCGGTCACACCTGCTTCAACGCAGCCTAAGTGGTTCAATCGTGACATCGCTTTGGCTATCCGAAATAGGAAAGTAACGTATAGGAGGGCGAAGGCCAATCGTTCCCACGAGAACACTGAAGCGTGGTATCAGGACAAAATCCCCCCGTGGACAAAATCCCCTCGCGGACAAAATCCCCCATGGACAAAATCCCCCCGGACACAACCCCCCCCCGGACACAATCCCCCCGCGGACAAAATCCCCCTAAGGCTTTATTAAAAAAAGAAGAATACGACTGACTTTATTAAAGAAGAAAAATTAAAAACACAATAAGAATAAGAATAAGAAAAGAGGCTTACAGAAACGGATTACAGAAACACGGATTACAGAAAAAATATCAAGATGACAATGATTTTGCCTTAAAAATTCGAATGATATCTGCTCTAGCTTTTGTGCCTCCAGAAAAAGTTGTTGATGCTTTTGAACAATTATACGATTTTATACCAGTGGAAGGTTTGCCAATTCTCGATTATTTTGAAGATAATTATATTGGAAGGCCATGCCGACGAGGACGAAGAGAACCCACTTTTAGCATTTCTATTTGGAATATGTACTCAAGAACAATTACAGAACTTCCACGTACAAATAACTCTGTCGAAGGCTGGCATAGACGCTTTGCATCTCTAACAGGATGCTCGCATCCAAACATATGGAAATTTTTAAAAGTTTTAGGGCAAGAAATAAGCTACCAACAGGCATTTATTTCTCAAATTATGGCTGGCTTGCCGACAGAACCGCAAAGGAAGAAGTATAAGTCTTCTTCTTCTCGCATTTTGAAAATTGTACAAGACTTAACAACAGGTCTATTTTTGATTTTCTTAAGGGAATTGCTTTTAATGTCTTTTTAAATTTTGAATTTTGTTTGACTTTGTGTTTTTAATTTTTCTTCTTCAATAAAGTCAGTCGTATTCTTATTTGTTTGCCCGGTTAGGTAATTGTACGCCCTTGACGATTGGTTAGGTTAAGTCGTGATATTTTTGTTAAAACTTTAATAAAGTCAGTCGTATTCTTATTTTTTTAATAAAGCCTTAGGGGGATTTTGTCCGCGGGGGGATTGTGTCCGGGGGGGTTGTGTCCGGGGGGATTTTGTCCGCGAGGGGATTTTGTCCACGAGGGGATTTTGTCCACGGGGGGATTTTGTCCTAGAAGCCTGAAGCGTATGTCCGCCTGTGTAGGGAAGTGAAGGCAAAGGTTAGACTAGCGAAACGTAACGAAGAACTACGGGTGGCAAGCCTCTGCAAGGGGAACCCTAAGGAGTTCTTCAGTTATGTTAATAGTAGAAAGCCCATTAGAAGCATGATAGGTCCACTAAAGGACCGAAGCGGCGTTCTGCGGACCTCCGACGCGGACATCGCTAATGTGCTTAATGAGTACTTTGCGGGAGTGTTCACCAGGGAGGATACCCGCGTCATCCCCGAGCCAGGCGTGAGGCACGAAGGTGCTGGCCTGGATAGTGTCAGATGTATCGCGACAGTCGTTGCCGATAGAATAGGCAAACTGAGCGCGTTTAAGGCTCCTGGGCCAGACCAGTTTCTCCCCAGAGTGTTGCGAGAAGTGCGCGACCAGGTGGCTCCCCACCTGGCTACAGTCTTCAACAAATCGTTGGAGATGGGCCAGGTGCCTGGTGACTGGAGGGAAGCCAACGTGACCCCTATCTTTAAGAAAGGGGATCACGAAAGTCCAGGGAACTATCGTCCCATTAGTCTCACTTCAGTTGTAAGTAAATTATTAGAAGGGATAATAGCTGATAGGATCGTTGACCATTTGGATTCCTACAAGCTGCTTGGGGACTCCCAACATGGGTTTAGACGGCATAGGTCGTGTCTCACCAACTTGCTCGAGTTTTTCCACGTCATGTTGAGTGAGTACGATAAGAGTAGGGCGATTGATATACTTTATCTCGACTTTCAGAAAGCCTTTGATAAGGTACCTCACCGCCGGCTAATGAAGAAAGTCCGCGCGCTGGGTATCGGTGGGGAAATAGGTTGGTGGATTGAAAAATGGCTGAAGAATAGGCGGCAGAGGGTTGTAATTAAAGGGGTTAGTTCGGGTTGGGCCTCGGTCACTAGTGGGGTTCCTCAGGGTTCCGTTTTGGGGCCACTGTTGTTAATCATTTACATAAATGATATCGACGGTGGCATCGTCAGTCGGATCGCCAAATTCGCTGATGACACCAAGCTTGGGGCCAATGTTGGGACGCCCGAAGCGATCGAGCAACTGCGTGCGGACCTAGGTAGGATAGGAGAGTGGTCCGAAAAATGGCAAATGCCGTTTAACTTGGGTAAATGCAAAGTGATGCACATTGGCTACGCCAATCCCAAGTCGGACTATTCGATGTTGAGGAACAATATCGAGGCGACTGATTTGGAAAAGGACTTGGGTGTGCTAATTAGCTGCGATCTTAAGTTTACGAAACAGTTCGTAGAGGTGGAAAAGAAAGCCCAGGAGCTGTTGGGTTATATCAGGAGGCAATTTCAGTTTCGGAACAAGGAGATTGTGCTCTCTCTGTACAATTTCCTGGTTCGGCCGCACCTGGAGTATGCAGTGCAGTTCTGGTCGCCCACCCTCAGGAAAGATATTGAGAGGCTGGAGCGAGTGCAGGCGAGGGCCACAAAGTTAATCCCTTCCGTTAGGCATATGGGCTATAATCGACGCTTATGCGCCCTGAACTTGTTTTCGCTGGAAACTCGGAGGCTGCGCGGTCAACTGATCGAGGTTTTCAAGCTCTTACGCGGGTTCAACGATGTCGATTTTAGAAGCATGTTTAGTTTAAATGATAACCCAACTCGCAATAATGGTTGGAAGTTGGATTTGAAGCGGTTTCGGACTAGTGTGTGTGGGAATTACTTTACGTATAAGATCTGTGACACGTGGAACAGGTTACCTTCAGAAGTTGCGAACAGTTCCTCTGTGGATCACTTCAAGAAAAGGTTAGACCAAATCTTGCACACTATTTGAGGGTGTAGAAAATTTTCCCTGGCACTGTTGCAATTGGTACCTCCTCGGTATGGGCCGCAAGGCCTTTTGAGGTACTTCTTTTCCTTGTAACTCCTTGTAACTCTCTCTCTATAGCAGAAGTGCTTGTCATCATTCAACGGCATGTATTTTTTCTGTGCATACAATTTCATTTATGGTATCCTTACCGAGGTAACCGGCTGTAAGTTACAGAAGGTGAATGGTAACAGTAACATTCTACAACAAATGCTACAAAGGAAGGGAACGCTGCAGAAGGATTTGACGGACACTTTGAACATTTCTTTTACTCCCATTAAAATGATGTCCCGCTAAAGTTCATAGTATGACGTTACACACACACACACACACACACACATGTGTGTATATATACTCGTATATATCAGGAGACGATGACGTGTAAGAGTAGGTTAGGTTGGGTTAGGTTATTCTTGGGATAGCATAAAAAATGAGGTTAGGTCAGGCAAAACCGAATTACTGTACTATAAAGATTGAGGTCAAGAATTTGACTCCCGATGGTGATTATCACTTATACTTAAGAGAGAGTTGAATGGTGGCCGCCAAATTTCATAGCATGACTTCATGCACACACACACATTTATTGGTCACTTATATAGGCCACATATTGTTGTGACGGTAAATTTGTGTGCCTAAACCTCTTACTATAATAGGAACAAAAATTGTAGTGTTAAGATTTTTGTTGTTTAAATTCTAAAACAAAGTAGTTTAGATTACTGTTATTGGAGAATATCAATAGGTTTCTTGCTACAGTGTTAAAAAAAATGTTTCAAATTGTTTAAAATTCGTTCGATTTTAATATTTTTCTTCTCACGGTAATTGTATTACCCAGGTCAGCTTTGACGTAGAGATTTATGGTAGGGTCTCGAACAGCGCCTCTCCGTTCGTAGGAATGGAAAAAAACTGACCTGATTCAAATGTAAGATGGTTTGTTTTCTCTTCGTTTCGTGGTTAAACTTTTAGAAACTGACTTCGAACCCACTTATTACATTGGACCATAAAGTTGGTCATAAATTTGAGGAAACAAGTGGCTTCGAAGAAAGGACTTTATTTTAAGTTGATTTTTAAGGAAAAGGAGGAGCTTTCCTTTGAAAGGAATGTCAATGTCCAATCAAAGGACAATGATTCTTGTAACACCCAGTGAGGAAAAAGGGAAACTCCTTCTTCCTTTATGTATGGATGAAAGCTTTCGTACGAATGACCTCATGTAATGAAAATGTTCTTGATAGGTCATTCAGAGTACTGTAAGGAGGAGTCCTTTTAATTTTAAGGTGTAACTTAGATTTCTAAGTTAGTTGTAGTTCCTTCCTCAAAAGTTAAAGGCTTTTAAACTAAATCGTTAAACTCTGTAAACTCTGTGGCATGATTGAAAATTTCTAAGTTGAGATAAAAACTGTTTCTCGTTGTAGGAAAATCTGAATTGCCTTTGTTTTACGGGAACGTTGGTGTAAGATCTTAATGTTAGCCGACAGAAAAAGAACTTTGTGAAATTTCTTTTAATTTAATTAGTGTTCATATTAAGTGTAAATATCTTGTGGTGATCTTTTCCTTTTACCTTTTTAAGTATTACTTCACTCGCCGGACTATTTATTGAACGATTTTCTTCAGAAAGATGTGCAAAAGGGGACCACAAAATTTTCAGCTTCTTAGAGTTACCGCTGATCGTCAGGAATTGAAAAGGGAGATTCGACCTCTTTTGACAATGGCTCAGGCAGGAATTTTTTACATCTACTTATCAAATGAATGAATGAATAAATTCGAAAATAAAGTTACTTTAAAGGTTAATTTACGTCCTGGCTAAAATTAATAAAAGATAACAACAAAGAGAAAGATGCTAATTTAACATTATTCCATTGAAGAAGGAACATGGACGTATGAATGAACATAGCCGACGACGTTTGTACTTTATCACACAAGACAAGACATATAAATAATGACTTACATAGTATAAACTATGGTAAAGTTAGCATGTTGAATACTAAAGCTGTCAGTTTGAAGATTTAGGAATGAAGGTACGAGAAATGCGATTGGAATTAATTTATTTATAACGTCATAGTCCGACATATAAAATATACGTTCATTCATAATTAATACATTATAGTTCTTTGATTCGGATGTATAAGTCATTATAGGGAGAAATAAGGGGAAATAAATTGGAGGGATATGGTAATGAAGGGTTTACAGCCCTGGTACACGAATGAGTGAAACTATTAATTAAATATATGCACTTATAAACAGTAATAACGAACTAGGTGCATTTTGGGATAAACTAAGTAAATGAGTAATGAAGTACAAAGAAAGATTTAAACCATGCCACTTTCAGTTGGCATGCATATTGCATAATCTAATGAGATTTAGAAGTGGGTGAAATAGGTTGAGATTAATTATCCCGATTTCCATGACAATTGGAAAAAAGAGAAAGTGGGAATAATTCTGGTAAATCTAAAACAATCTAAACCGTTGACTGTCTTGTTTGTACTTTGAGGGAATGAAATTAAGGGACATTCGCTTTTTGAAACGAACTTCTAATGGCACAAACATGGATACCGCTCGATCATAGGAATGGTAGGTCGCATGGTTTGACATATATATATAATTTTTTTATTTTCAGGTTTAGGCCTGGTTAGGTTACTTAACTCTTGGACCAGCGTGAAAAATGAGGTTAAGTTAGATTACTCTACATTCATTTTTCTACTTTTGGGGAGCAACACCCTCACCCACTTATCTTATTTCCCGTCCCCCTTATCATCTCTCACCGCTCTTTGAGATATTAAAATTCCGCTTTTATCCCCTCTTTTCCCTCACCCCCTTTTATCCCTTTTCCCCTATCGTGGTTTTTGCACCAATACTACTTCCCCAATCGATCGAAGACTGAGTCTTTTATTTTGAGTGTAATATCTAATTCTATTGTCTAATACGAGTAATATGGCAAACTACATGTAGCCGCCCGTCCACCAGCAATGAATAACTACCGTATACTGATAATACTCGTATATTTCAACCATTTGCTTTAAGACTCTCACGTGTTTGAATTCTATCAGCACATCCACCGTTGATGCCATTTTATTATTTTGTACAAAACTTAGTAACTAAGTTTTAACCAATTTAAAAACACACTTTTAAGAAGAACTTATTTATGAGCCCGAAACTAAAATTTAGTTAGTTAACTAGTAACTATAACTCGTAGCATAGTGTCTAGCGCCCTCATCTTCTACTCAGACGGTGGTGGGTTCGAATCCTGATGGGTTAATTTTGCATATATATATATATATATATATATATATATATATATATATATGGGTAATACACTTGAATTTACAAACATGTAATTCAAATTGTAATTTTTACCTGTTACGAATCCCCCAAAATGGAGATCCTCTGGGCATGGGCTTTCCTGTGATCCATAGCCAATTGTCAGTTTTATCCACGTCTGATCCACCAATCCAAAAATGGATTTTTTTATTCGATGAGTCTATCATTGAAAAGAGAAAGAATAACTAGAATCTAGACTATCAAGTTTAAAATCATTATTTACGAAAAAGCTTAGGAGGCACGTTATCTGTGTTTCATATTGTACATTCCACAAACAGTTTAATTATTTCAATTCATATATGGATATAATACTAGCCACTTTCTAATCCAATTCAACCACAATGAAATCATTAGATGTTTTCCTTTGAAAATAGTGTTTAATTTCAAATCGTTAACTTAAAATAGTTTGGGGTTTACAATATGTAAATCCCATATAACACAGCTATTTGTTGCTCAGCTTAAAACCGCTTAGAGCCGTTTACACATTAATCAGCATGAAAACGGGCTTGAAAATTTATCGAATGTATTAATCGGTATTCAGTAACAAGATTTTTAAGTTTTTTAACCCCCAGTTGTTGATGCTTAGTGTTTAAGCGAGGCACCATCCAGCGGTGCAAAAAGGCAACAAACAGCTGTGTGATATGGCTTTTATATATTCCAGTTCGCAAATTGTTTTCGCTGTGGGAACATTGTCGGGGTGTCAAGTACACAAATATTTAAATACACCGAACGTATCATTCGAAATTGTTAATAACTGTTAAAGACATTGTACAACGTATCTGCCCAAATATCTTAATAAAGGGGATATTTGGAATTCAGTAAACAGCATGTAGTTGAGAATATACAGTGTACAGTATATTAGGAAATATATGTGCTTAACTTACGTTATTGTTTACGGATCTAAAATGTGTACGTGACCTAGCAATTGTATTTGAAACAGCTGAGCATCTGTCACACAAGTCCGACTTTCCTTGAACATTTGAATCCACTCGTACACACTTCGTCGTGGTAACGCATTATTCCCATACTGAGCACATAAACGCGTGTGAATTTCAGCTCCTTTCACATCTGCCCACAAAAAACGAACCGCGGATCTCTGTTCTTCCAGAGTACAAATTGAAAGCGGCGCAGCCATGCTCACTACTCATACGATATGTGACAGCTACGAGTAGCCTAAATAAGCCTATACTGTTGCTAGCCTAAATAAGCCTATACTGTTGCTAGCCTAAAATAAGCGTATAGCTCTCAGTTTGGCTCGTTATTACGAGTATATATTATATATACTATATTATCACTAAAATAAAAAGTGCGGATACTTATTGAAGTATCCTCGTATATTTAAATGAGCATTGTCCATTCATAAGGTGACTGTCTTTTAAATCTGGAAATATGTCAAAGGTAGCAGCGTTTGCCTAAGTGCTGTGCTTCGTTGTCGAGTTGATCACAACTTTGTCAAAAATGTCAGTACTTTGTAAATTTATTGTATATTTTGCCCCATCTCATTTGCAAAACACTGTATTTTCTGTCAAAAAGCACCAATCATACTACTTACTGATAGTTCTCAGATGACGAAGAATTTCTGCGAATTCATTGGCGTCTCCGAAGACAACTAAGTCAGCTCCTTCGTGTAGTTCCTTGCAAAAATTACGTCCCTCCTGCCACGAAGTGCTTCTTGAAAGGTCAGTGAATAGGCAAGTCTTTCCCACCAAGACCCAAGGATGACGACAACCTTGAAATTGAAGGTGGAAAAGATTAACTAGAGGGAACGGTTTAATATGCTAATACCAAAAAGAAGATACTAAATTTTCGCATGTTACTCAACAACTTTCGATTACATATAAAAAAAATGAGAGAGGTGTTAACATTAACTGGCAAGGTTCACAATATTTTAAGTAGACTTAATTAATTAACTATGAATACCTTCAACTAACAAAGTAGGTGAGTATGTAAACTGATGGATTCCTCTCTTTGCAAACAATATAATTCTTATACAGGAATCAAAATCATTTGGTGAATCGAGTGGGAACAATAGTATGGGGCATCCAGGTAGACAGAAATGGATGAATTTGAGAATTTCCCCTTCAGTTCCTCACGTCCATTTATGAGCTCCATTTACGGAAAGTTTTGGCACGTCCTTTCATGAGGTGTATTTGAGGGGGATAGGGGGTAGGTTAGGTTAACCTAACCAAACTTTATGAACCTTTCAGAGGCACATTTAAGGGTGGCGAAGCATCTGGTGATGTCTTAGACCCGCAGGGGTTCCAAGAGCGACAGCTGGAACGCGGAATCAACCGGCTGACACGTAACCACCGCACGACCGCGCTCACGCATCCCACATACACTCGCACGCCCACACGCCCACGTTGAATCTACGAGCCACTCCGCGGCGTCTTAACTATGTCCACATATGTCAATGCGCCTCGGTGGTGTAGTGGTTAGCGTCGCTGACTACGAATCCATCGGCCCCGGGTTCGAGACCCGACGGCAGCCGGCGCGCAGGAAAACCCAGCTGTTCATCCTTCCGCACAATAAAGAAAGTGGTTGGTAGATAAATGGGTACCCTAGGTGGCCTAGTGGTTAAGACGCTGGGCTGCTGATGGGGCGTGGTTCGGATTCCACGTTAAACTGCTGGTCTAAGGTGGAGTGAAAAGCTTGACCTTCGTCAGAATGAACAATTCGGGCGGAAGCTAACTAAAGGACCAAAGGTCATCCCACAGCCGTCACATGCGCAAAAATCGTGATTTTTTGGTCTTTTAAGAATCGCTTTCTTTATCCATGATTGCTGAATCACTGTTGAGAGAGAACGTGGGTGGTGGGGGAGAGGATGGAAGTGAGATGCCTCATGCCTCTGTAGCTAAAAATAGCCCGCTTCGCCTGGCGAGATATTGCAGAATTGGCTGTGTACTGTATATTACGTCCGTGTGTATATATAAGTGTAGAGCAGTCTAAAGGTTAAAGATGAAGAGTGGTTTGTTTGTGCATGCAGGGAACAACGCTCTCATGCGTCAGGTTTCTGCTGATATATATATATATATAGCAGAGATTCGAGATTTCTATAATAGTTACAGAATCGAACCAAAGCCTAGTAGATCTATATGGAGACATGTAAGGTTCCAAAAAATACAACAGATAATGAGCATATCATTATTATCTTCTCGTAAGGTAATAGAAAGAATCTCTACCGCAACGAATGTCATAGTGTGATCTTTTTGTCTTTGTATATTGATTGACGTTACTACAATAAAAACGTGAAACAATAATAATAATTTAAACGAAAAAGATTTTTTTTTTTTGTTTTAATAAAGAGTTTATGAAAAATGTTGAAGAAAAATATTAAATTTCTTCTTAGACAAATTATATTTTACGTTTAACACGGCCGGCCTGATATGAGTCGAGTCTTTACTCTGTATGTGACCTAATTTATACATTTGTTTAAATACAGCCGTAAAAAGCATATACTAAGAGTGAAGAAAGTCTCTTTATCGCCGTTTGTACAGAATCTGAAGTGTCTTATAGGAGACCTGTTATCATAAAATATTGTATAAAATAATGAAATATAACAGGGACTGAAAACATATACAGTATAAGTTGTTGAAAAAATACTCACTGTGTTATTCATATCTGTACATAGGAGCGATAATATTAATTATGATGCCCTTTATAAAAGTTAGTCTATATGAGACTAAACGGCCATAAAATGTTTAGACTGTAACAAATTATGTGACATTGTTAATATTTCTGCCTGACCTCTGAAATATAATAGTGTGAGAATACTGCCTTTGTTGCCTATGTGCTTTACAGTTTTATGATTCATGATGTTTTGTTAGATACAGTGTAATCAATAAAAGATAAGAATTGTAAAATCAATAATAAAGATAACTATAGGCCAATAGTTTTGACCGGTATTATGTTTGAATATATACATTTGGGAGCAATGGTGTAGGCAGATGTACTGTATGATCATTATGTACAGTATTTCACTGGCATACGTAGGCACTCCTCCGACAACTATTACTACATTACATCACATTACACTTCATTTGGAAAATATGAAGCCACTGGGGCCTATCGAGGTTATTTAAGTCATGAGCTATATTTTATAATAATAAAACTGTGCAAAATAAGCTAAGAATATACACCATCTACACTCTACAAACTATCTCTTGCAATCGTGAAAGCGTCCAAATTTTTCTTGAAACTAGGAGCTAATATTTATCACATCATATGGCAAGTCATTCCAAAAATCTACTACTCTATGACTGAAAAAGTATTTTCGAAGATCCAGTCTACAAGCCTGCTTTCTAATTTTTTTTTATTATGCCCTCGAGTTTTTTCATCAGCTTCTTATAAGAAAAAGTTACTTACATCTGAACTGTTTAAACCTGAAAATATTTTGAGCATCTGCATCATATCTCCCCTCAAACAACGTGTCTCAAAACTAAACACACCGAGTTCTTTTAATCTTTCCTGTATTCAAGTCTTCTTACGCAGGGCCGGCTTAAGGAGCGAGCCAACGTGGCACTGGCTCAGGGCGCCGAAGTTTAGGGGGCGCCAAATTAATCGCACTGAATCATGACGGCGTTAATGAATGGGAAAACGTAAATAATATATTAAAAGTACATGAAACAAGTGCCGAACACTTGAGTTGTTTGAGAATATGGAATGATTTCATCAAACAACTGAATTGCAATTCAACAATAGATTCAGTTCAGCAAAAGCAAATTGACGAAAATACCAAGCATTGGAGGAACGTTCTAGAACGTCTTTTTTTCTATAATAAAATTACAATGTAATGATCCAGTAATGAAAGAACACGTAAGAAGAATTACAAATAAAGAAATTTACCAGCACTACTTGGGATAAAACATATAAAATGAAATGATTCAAACATTGAGTAAAGCCGTTAAAGAAAAAATTGTAAAACAATTGAAAACTAGCAAATATTATTCTCTAATTGTCGATTGTACTCCAGACCTCTCGCACACTGAACAGTTGATATTGGTAGTACGTTTTGTTTCTGTTGTGCCTACTCCAGATAAAGATGGAAATCATGTGAAAATCTGTGAGCATTTTTTGGGATTCGTCGATATCGACAATAGTACTGGCACTGGAATGACAAAGAAAATTCTAGAAATTTTACAAGAAAACTCTGCCTGGGGGTGGGCAAACCAGCACATTCCCCAGCCTGTCTCAAGCCCGGATAAAAGAGGAGGGTTGGCGTCAGGAAGGGCGTCCGGCCGTACAATTTATTGCCAAAACCAGAGAGGATGGCACGCGGACCAAAGAAGGCTTAAGAGAGAAGACTGGCATGGTATGGGCATGTAATGAGAAGGGACGAGAACTACGTTGGGAGGAGGGTGTTATCTATGGAAGTGCCGGGGAGGAAGAAGAAAGGAAGACCGAGGATGAGGTGGAGAGATCGCATCAGGATGGCCATGAGCGAGAAGAACCAGACGGATGAGATGGCGCAGGATAGGGCGGAATGGAGGAGAAGTATCCGCAACAGCGACCCCATGTAAATGGGACTAATAACACCAGTCTGCATGAAAATCGATTTCTTTATTTTGAGTTGTGATTCTGAAGCAGTTCGCTGCGCTGAATTCAAAAATGCTACCAGTTTTTTCTATCACCCACAGTTTTAAAGTTATTAGCAAAACAATTTTGGGGCGTTATGTAATTTTTTACCTTTTTTATCTTTAATTAATTTCTTTTTTTCATATTTTTCAGATATATAATTCTAACATTACGTCTTTAAAATTTTAATAATGGCTTCTAGAGGATGTACCCATAGTCCAGACATATTTTGTTATATTTGTAGTCGGTATGTTGTTGTAAAACAAAGGACAAATGTAACGACCTTCATTAGGAGAGCTTATCATGCTTATTTTGGAATTAAATTAGGAGATCAAGAAAAAAGTTGGGCTCCACACAAAGTTTGTCTTACGTGTGTTGCGGCACTACGGAATTGGAGCAAAGGTAAAAAGAAAAGTTTGCCATTTGGGATCCCTATGGTATGGCGCGAGCCTAGAAACCATACCGACGACTGCTACTTCTGTTCTTGCAATGTTAAAGGTTATAATGCAAAGAATAAAGAGAGCCTTCAATAACCAAGTCTTCCATCTGCAATAAGGCCAGTACCCCATGGTCCAGAAGTTTCTATTCCCCGCCCACCCGAGAGTCTGGATCAATACAATTCAGATTCTGATTCAGCTCCAAATCCAGACGATGATGATGTTTATGAACAGCCAACAGCTGACCGAGATTCTAAACCATTAACCCAAGCCGAACTAAATGACTTAGTCAGGGATTTGAATCTGCCTAAGGACTCTGCAGAACTTTTGGGGTCTAGATTGCAGGAGAACAATTTATTGGCATCCGACATATACTTCGCTTGGAATAAGTCTTTGGAATAAGTCCTGAAATGTTTGCAAGTAAAGAAGGTAAATATATTTTGTTTCTTTCAGTTATTTTTTTATTCTTTCATAAACAAGCAATATGCTTGTCCAAGAGCTAGGAGCTATTTAATTCTGCTTTAATTAGGTTTCACTCTATCACCTAAAGACTTCGTGCTACAAGGGGTGTTGTAATACTTCATCTGTCCCCAAATGTTAACCACCCATTGATGGGAGGGGAGAAAGTATTTTGCTGGGAACGGGACTGGTTGTTAGATATATTTACCCTACATTATTATGTAAGCGTTACTGTAGTCTATAACAACAAAATTTATGGTTTAGCATGTGCAATCCAATGTTGGTCTCGATAAGATGGTTCACATTTGGGGATAAATGGGGGATTTATGACACACCCTGTAGTAAAAAAACCATATGTGATAGGGAAAAACTAACTATATTTTTGAGATCAGCGCACTCAAATTATATAGAATCACCAACTAGTTTGTAAAAATCGATCGACAAGTTTTCAAATGTGTACTGGTGTAATCTACAGATCTACAGATGCTAAGGCTAACAAAGACCCTAAGATCCACTCTAAGGTTAGCCCGAGAGAAAGAAGAAAGTAAGTGGCTAAAAGAAGAGAATAAGGGTTAAGTAAGTAGCAAAACCTATCACTCGTGGGTTAAACCCATTCAGAAAAAGCGAAAGACACCATCACCATCCGCCGGCCACTGCCGACAAGTTAGAAAAATAGTCGAAGAGAATATTTCCAGCTGTTCAGGAACGGAGCAAGAGTGTCACGGGCCCCGGGACAAAACTTATTTACGGGCCCCCTAACAAAATTTTTATTATACATTTATATTACTTTTCTTTGCATTATTTATTTAGCATATATTTAAGAATTATGATACTATTTGTACGCATGGAGTCATAGAAGGCAAAACATTATGCGAAATTTTGAGCTTTAAAAAGGATACCGTGAAATAAAAGTTTACTTACAACATCAGAACTTGAATGCAAAAAAAAACTTCACTTTTTTCTACGTGAAGGTCAAAATATGAAAATAAAAACCCACTCTAATAGACAGAGTTTATTTCCACGACAGTTTCGACGCCCACTGGCATCCTCCTCGGGTGGATACAGAAACACAAATGAACCAAAACAAGAGGGAAAAACAGTTCAGGGATCGACCGTTAAGAAATTCGCACCTAGGTTGGATTCCATTCTCTCGAGACAGGAGGGGCATTTTCATTAAGTACATTCGCACAAATTTTTAAAACTATCTTCCTGTTCTAAACATACAGATTCTATTATTTTTATGTAAAAATAATAGAATCTGTATGTTTAGAACAGGAAGATAGTTTTAAAAATTTGTGCGAATGTACTTAATGAAAATGCCCCTCCTGTCTCGAGAGAATGGAATCCAACCTAGGTGCGAATTTCTTAACGGTCGATCCCTGAACTGTTTTTCCCTCTTGTTTTGGTTCATTTGTGTTTCTGTATCCACCCGAGGAGGATGCCAGTGGGCGTCGAAACTGTCGTGGAAATAAACTCTGTCTATTAGAGTGGGTTTTTATTTTCATATCAGAACTTGACTTGGTAATTATGTATATAGACACGTTCAGTCATTTTACACACCAAAATACATTTTTCTAGTAGTATTTGATGTGATTTGTTCAAATCTGACCTCCATTTTCCTCGGAAATGAGATCCAACAAAGTTATAGTACTTTGAAGTTTGGCTCATTTTCAAGGGAAATGGAGGTCAAAATCTAAGCAAAACACATCAAATATTACTAGAAAAATGTATTTGGTATTAACCAGAAAAGTTTGCTCTCGTCATTTTCATTTAAACTAAAGAAAATATCACGACTTAACCTAACCAATCATCAAGGGCGTACAGTTGACCTAACCGGGCATTCAATTAACCTAACCAGGCATTCAGTTGACCTAACCAGGCATTCAGTTGACCTAACCGGGCATTCAATTAACCTAACCGGGCATTCATTCAATACATAATTACCGTAAATATTTCTATTGCTCAGGAGTCATTAGAATGCACTTCGTATATTAAATCCTCAAAATAATATTCGCACCCTTCACATGTCATCGCGACCAACATCTATGAAAAACTAACACAAGTGGAAGTAGTAACCTAAAAAGCTTAGCTCATATATCATGTTTTCATGACGTCACCAGGCAAATATTGGAAGGGCGGGAAAAAATGTCGCAAAAATGTCATAATATTCAAATCTACATAATTTGGTAACGGCGCATCTGCGAACATAGTGACTTATATCAAAATGATGAGAAAATTATGCTTTAATATTTTATAATAATATTTGCTTTTGATATTCTGAACGTGACGATACTCATATTATCCCTTGACTTTTCTTGCCTTTCTTTCAGCAAATTCATTAATTAAATCCTCCAAGTTAATATTTCTAGCTTTCTTGTTTTCAATTGATATAATTGAGGGTCCACTTAATCTTTTTTCATTCATAGAATTTCGAAGATAGTTCATTATTAGTTTAAGTTTTGAAAACGATCTCTCTGCACTTGAAACTGTCACAGGAATTGTGAGGAACAATGTTATGGCAGTCACAACTTCGGAAAAACTTGAGCACAAAGTACTGTTGTCTTTAATTAAAAATGAATATAGCTCATGGATTGTCGTCATTTTTTCAATGTCTGTTTTTAAGCACATTCGAAAAGAGTAATTGAATTGGAAATCCAGAGGAAATATCATTTATATATTTGTTTACTAGCTTTGTTGCTCTCTCAAATAACTTCTCATCACTTGTTGAAACGACCCGGGCCCCGGAGCACTGCCCCGCCTGCCCCTAGCTAGCTCCGCCCCTGCAGCTGTTGCAGACCAGTCCTCCACGCCATAGGGAGGTAGAGGATGCAGCCCACTCTGCCGGAAAGGGGTGAAAGATGAAAAGAAGTAAAATAAGAACGCATTACAACCATGCAACACATTCTTAACTCAAGAACAACACATTCTTAACTTTCTTAACTCAAAGAAACACATACCCCCAGCAGTTGCAGACCGGTCCTCCACTCCATAGGGAGGTGGAGGACGCAGCCCACTCCGCCGCCGGAAAGGGGTGGAAGATGAAAAGAAATAAAATAAGAACGCATTACAAACCATGCAACACATTCTTAATTCAAACATTATCATACCATGCAAACTACAGACATGCAATGAAGAGAATTACAGACATGCAAATAAGGAGAGAGAGAGAAAAAAAAAGAATAAAAAGTGGGTTAGTTTACGCTACGAGCAACATCTAAGTTCGTGTTAGTCTAATTTTTTTTTTTGCTGGCATATCACACGCTGGCATATCACAAGCTGGCATTAGTCGTCAAAAAACTCATCCACGATCACCACCCCTAGAGCTCCTGTTACTAATTGTTTTATTATTATATTAAACAACGTTAATATTTTTAAAATGCCTGTCTAAACGGTTCTTAAACACATTAACGCTGGTAGAGTTCACGACTGACGCTGGAAAATTATTCCATTTATCAATTACTTTAAACGTAAAGAAGTTTTTAGCGATATTAGTAATGAAACGTCTGCCACGCAACTTAAATCCATTATTACGAGTATCGCTGTTATCGAAAGTGAACAGTTTGTAACGTTATCGATTTTATTAACGATTTGGAAAACTTCAATAAGCTCCCCCCTTAATCTCCTAGTTTCGAGTGAATGCAAGTCTAACTCTTTAATCCTATCTTCATAAGGCTTGTTGCGCAATGATGAAATTAGTTTCGTGGCACGACGATGAACCCTTTCTAACCTATCAATATCCTCACGCAAATACGGGCACCAAAACTGAACGGCATATTCAAAATGAGGCCTGACTAGGGAGTTGTAAAGGGGCAATATAATATTCTTCGATTTAAATTCGAAATTACGCGCTATGAAGCCTAACATCCTATTAGCTTTTGCGCAAGACTCCAGACACTGGTTCCTAACTTTTAAAACCTTAGATACGCGTACGCCTAAATCTAATTCCTCGTCAACGCTCGCTAAATCTCTATCATCCATCGTGTACGTGTAATTATTGTTACGAGAACCTATATGAAACACTTTACATTTGTCTACGTTAAATTGCATCTGCCACTTATCCGTCCACTCCATAGTAGGGCGGAGTGAAAACCTCATATTTCGAATTTTCAAATTGGCTAGTGTGGAAAATGTGTGGAGTAGTGAGGAAATAAACTGGTATCAATTTAAAATCATAACATTAATATCTTCAGGTGCCACAATGACCTTCAATATTGAAAAAAATTGAAAAAAGCAGATTTTAACCAATAATTACAGAAGAGTCCACGATGCACAATAGACAAGAATTTATTCACACTTGTATAAAAATAGCTCAGTCAACCTTTAAAAAAAGTTTCTATTCTCTAAAAACAGTTTTCTATAGTCAGCTCACTCAGCTGTCACGTGAGTACCTCGGTTCAGTGTAGCTGTCGCTCTCGTAGCAGGTGGGTGTTCTGTTGTTGGCGTTACTCAGATAGTCTAAACTATATTTCTTATATATTTTGCATTTCTGTATTGTGTTGCCCTAAGTTTGCCATGTACTATTAACTGAAATTAACGTATAATTGATATTAGCTCTTTCTTTTTCAGATTTGTATACTTTCAAAATGTCTCGAGTTTGTGCAAAATCAACCAGGGCCTCAACTGAGTGCCCCATGTTTGGTATGGGGGAAGATTTGTGGCACAGGAATCTTCCTACATACGAAGGAGTTTTTAAATATTACTTGTTTGTAAGAAACGATTTGAAACAGAATACTAATAAAGATCCTTCAATATCTCAAATATTAGAACAAGTTGTTAATAAATTGAAAACAATTTGGGAAAGTGCTTCCGTCCCAATTCTGTCAGACAGGCGAATTGAAACAATGTTCAGAAGCTACCACGAAAAGTATCGTGTCATTATGAAGCCATACCAAAGCAGAAAAAATTCTGAAGCTTACAAAGCAAAGATTGATATGTTCAAAAAAGAAGCACACACGAAACTTTTTGACATTGCAGCGTGCAAGTGCAAAGTACTAACACAATGTTCTTGTCCCAAAGAAAAAACGGTTCCAAAGGAAGAAGTGACGTTCCTCTTAGATCAAAGGAGTGAAAGAAAACTGTTTATTGATAGAGTAGATATTACACTCTCAAAGAAAAAAGCATCTACGTTGCTAAGAAAGCAAAAAGAAGCTGTGAGGCTCACCAAAGAATCTTCACAGGAGAAATTGCAGGATACAAATGTTGAATTATCATCATCGACATCAAATAGTGAAAGTGAATCTGACGAAATATCAGACGATACATTTCCAGAGCCAGTTAGCTCGAAGAGAAAGCTCGAACAACCTGAAGAACAATTATTCAAGAAAAGGAAAACTACAAATCTACCTTCAGTGGCTACTGCTTGTGACAGGACTGCAGTTTCAGATCGAGCTGCAGCATTCATTGTTAGTGCAGTATTGCAAGATATTGGAGAAGTTTCTATTGACAATTAATCTGAAGTAGTGGATAGGAGTAAAATCAGAAGAGAAAGACAAAAGAAGAGATCAGAAATTATGAAAGATCAAAATCAGGTCCCAATCAGAGGAATCTATTTTGATGGTCGAAAAGATTCTACACTCTTCCAAGAAAAAAAAGAGTCCAAAGTATATCAGAAGAAGGTAACAGAAGAACATATCACTTTAGTGAGAGAACCTGGTTCAGATTATTTGGGCCATTATTCTGTGAATTCTGGATCAGCTGAAGAAATATGTAAAGGAATGTTTGAGTATATTGGAAATAATGACATGAACCTGGAAAACCTTGTTGCCATTGGATGCGATGGTGCAGCAGTCAACACTGGAGAAAAGGGAGGCGTTATAAGGCTTATAGAATTGAAGCTGAAGAAGCCAGTTCAACATTTAGTGTGCCAGCTCCATGCCAATGAATTGCCATTACGCCATTTAGTTGCAAAGCTGGATGGAAAAACATCTGGCCCCCGCGGATTCACCGGTCCTATTGGCAGGGAATTAGAGAACTGTGAGAGTCTTCCTATTCTCGAGTTTGAAAGGATTGATGCTGAGGAACCAACTGTAGACTGTGAAGATCTTAGCACCGACCAAAAATATCTAATTGATATTCATCAGGCCATAACAAAGGGTTATTGCTCTCCAGATCTTGCTCATCGTAGTCCAGGCAAAATGGCACATTCACGATGGCTGACTACAGCAAATCGTTTGCTTCGTCTATACGTTTCAACTGTAAGTCCATCTGAGAACCTCATGAACATTGCTTCTTTTATAATGAAGGTCGACATCCCAATGTGGTTTTCTATTAAGCAAAGTACGTCTTTTGTCAATGGCTCAAAACATGTTTTCAAAACTATTGAACTAACAAGAACACTGAATGACGAAGTAAAGGATATTGTAAACCCTGTCATACAAAGAAATGCATTTTTTGCAAATCCAGAAAATATTCTAGCATCAATGATTCATGATGACCGCAGCGCCATAAGAGAATTAGCGTGGAGGCGAATAAAGAAAGCAAGGCAAACAAACAAGGAAAAAGTTGTGAGGCGTTTCACAGTACCTGTTATTCAATTTGAAGCTACTGATTATACTGATTTAATTAATTGGCAAAAATGCATTGTCACTGAACCACCTGTGACAAGACACCTGACAGAAAATGAGATTGAAGAATTCATAGAAAACAAGAGTACCCCTCCATTCGAGAAATTCCCTTGTCATACACAAGTAGTAGAAAGAATGGTAAAATTAGTGACTGAAGCATCATCAAAAGTATTTGGATTGTACGCGCGAGATGGCTTCATAAGATCAACACTTCAGTCACGTAAAAAAATGCCATCATTCGAAAGTAAAGCTGAATATAAAGTTTAAATAAAACGTTAATAGAAAAAAACATGCGCAAGGATGGGTGGTTGGGAGGGCATGGGTGGAGCTCGACACGCAGCCACCTCCTCGTGGTGAGTTCTGGATTATTTAGATCATTAATCAAAAGAACATTGATCTAAATAAACTAAGAGCTGCGTAATTCAGTAACTATTTTGGTAATTGGAACACTTAATATATAATAATAACAAGTAAGTTTCAGTTATTGTACTAATGCAGAATATAAGAAAATCATTATATTTCACTTTTTCGACGGCTTTGTGGCACCTGAAGATATAATTTCGCAGGACTAATATTTATGCACAGTCATTATCTATAGCACCCACATATTTTCCGCACTAGCCATATTTGAATTTCGAAAAAAAGTTTAAAAACCTCATTTTCGATCGCCCTACTCCATAGTCCTATTTACATCGTCTTGGAGCTTGTTTCTATCGTCCTCGTTAACAACCTTACCGCCTATTTTAGTATCGTCCGCGAATTTTGACACGTTACTAGTCAAACCTACATCTATGTCGTTAATGTAAATTACGAATAGCAATGGGCCTAACACTGAACCCTGTGGGACACCGCTACCTACATCCAACCACCCCGATTCACTACCATTAACAACGACCCTCTGTCTCCTAGCTAGAAGCCATTCCTCTAACTAGTTAGCTACCTGACCGCATATACCGTGCGCTTTAACCTTCGCAAATTAATCTTCTATGCGGAACTGTATCGAACGCCTTTTTAAAATCTAAATAAATAACGTCAGCCGCTCTATGCCTATCGTATTCGCGCACTATTTCGTTATAAAATTCTAACAAATTAGTTAAACAAGATCTACGGCGTCGAAACCCATGCTGACTACTATTAATCAAATCTGTACTTCCTAAGTGATCGATGATACGATCCCTAACTACGGATTCCAAAAGTTTACCGACAATTAACGTTAAGCTAATGGGCCTATAATTGCTAGCTACTGTGCGGTCGCCTTTTTTAAAAATGGCCGTGACGTTAGCTAATTTGAAGTCTTCAGGAATAATCCCCGTTTCCAATGACTGATTACAAATCTTCGTTAAAACGCCTACGATAACGTCTTTCAAATCTTTCAAATGTCTGGGATAAAGCGCGTCAGGGCCTGCATCCTTGCTAACTTTTAGCCTATCGATATAATGCGCAATCTCACCCTCGTACACAGTTATTTCATCCAAAATAGTCTCGCGACTAAATGGAACGATATCGTCCACGTCGGGGACATTATTTACGTCTTCTACGGTAAAAATTCTCGCAAAAAAGTTATTGAAAATACCCGCCATCGCCTGAGCGTCGGAAGCCAAAGCGCCGTTAACGTCCACTAGAGGGCCAATATTATCTTTTATCGGCTTACGATTATTGACGTATTCAAAAAACTTTTTTGGATTATATTTACTATCCGCAGCTAAAAGTATCTCTAAATTACGCTTAGTACTCCTAACTGATCTTTTAATCTGACGTCTAAGCTCGATATATCTATTAAAGTTAGCTGCCGTGCCATTGCGCTTATTAAGTCTATACGCTCTGTTGCGCTCGTTTATGAATTTGCCCATTTCCCTAGTCCACCACTTGGGCCTACCATGATTTCTAGCGCGCTTGGGCCAACGAGGAATAAACTCCCTTTCGATATTCATAAAACTTTCTTTAAACGCCTCCCAATGCAAATTTGTGTCATTACCCATAAATAAGTTATCCCAGTCCACTATTCTCATCCTATCCGCAAAACTATCAAAATTGGCCCTATGAAAATCAGGGACTTCTATTACGTTACTATCCTTAGTGTTTTCTATCAATAGCTTAAACCTAAGAATTTAATGATCACTACATCCTAAACTCTCGTCTACTTCTAAACCTTCGACTATATTTTCGCCGTTCGTCATCACCACGTCTAAAATATTGTCACCGCGCGTTGGTTCGGTAACCATCTGTCGTAAAAGATTATCTTCTATGAACTCAACCAGTCTCAAACCCCCCTCATTACCGTAAAAGTCTCGTAATGAACATTAGGGCAGTTAAAGTCTCCGACAATTATACTATTCCGATTACACCAGTACACATTTGAAAACTTGTCGATCGATTTTTACAAACTAGTTGGTGATTCTATATAATTTGAGTGCGCTGATCTCAAAAATATAGTTAATTTTCCCTATCACGTATGGTTTTATTACTACAGGGTATGTCATAAATCCCCCATTTATCCCCAAATGTGAACCATCTTATCGAGACCAACATTGGATTGCACATGCTAAACCATAAATTTTATTGTTATAGACTACAGTAGCCCTTACATAATAATGTAGGGTAAATATATATAACAACCAGTCCCTTTCCCAGCAAAATACTCTCTCCCCTCCCATCAATGGGTGGTTAACATTTGGAGACAGATGAGGTATTACAACACCCCTTGTAGCACGAAATCTTTAGGTGATAGAGTAAAACCTAATTAAAGCAGAATTAAATAGCTCCTAGCTCTTGGACAAGCATATTGCTTGTTTATGAAAGAATAAAAAAATAACTGAAAGAAACAAAATATATTTACCTTCTTTACTTGCAAACATTTCAAGACTTATTCCAAAGACTTAAGACTACGAAGGTAGATCTGACTAATGACGACTAAACCGGTGCTTCTTTGATGTTTTATTATGCTGTGCGTTAGGCTGATCTCGTTGCAGACACCAGCAGTAATCTGCCATCATATTTGTATGCCATCTTCCTTGATATCTTCTTTCCATGGTTTTGATGTCCTGGTGAAATCGTTCCCCTTGCTCCTCACTGACATCTCCGAGATTTTCGGGAAAACGGTCAAGATGCGAAAATAAGAAGTGAACTTTCAGGCTCATGTTGCAGCCTAAGGCGCAAAACTTTTTAAGCATATTTCCCACCAGTCTTTCATAATTTTGGCTTTTGTAGTTTCCCAAGAAGTTTTCAACAACATCTTTGAAACCAAGCCATGCTTCTTTTTCTTTATTGGTCATTGTGTTCAGGAAATGATCGTCTGTCAATAACTTTCTAATCTGAGGACCTATAAAAACACCTTCCTTTATTTTCTCGTAGCTAATCTTTGGATATTTTGAACAAATGTACTTGAAACACTCACCTTCTCTATTCAATGCTTTGACATACTGCTTCATCAAGCCTAACTTAATGTGCAAGGGTGGTAGGAGGATTTTATTTGGTTCAACTAGATGTTCATGTAAAATGTTCTTTGATCCTGGGGTAAGATTCTCTCTAGGAGGCCAAGTTTTCCTCTTCCAGTGCTGGTCACGTGCTCGACTATCCCATTCGCAGATGAAACATGGCATCTTAGTGTATCCTGATTGCTGCCCAAGTAACATGCAAAGGACTTTGAGATCCTCCACAATATCCATCTGTGATTTTGATACTGAATTTTTTCCAGAAGCAGTTTCATTTTATCATAGGTCTCTTTTAAATGAGTAGAATGGTCCACTGGGATTGATGCATATTTGTTACCGTTGTGCAGTAACACTCCTTTTAGACTGGTCTTAGAGGAATCTATAAACAACCTCCAGTCACTGGTTTGGTATTCGATGCCTAGCTTGCACACTAATCCTGTGATGTCTTTGCAAAATACCGATGGACCATCTTCTTCGAAAAAAGGCACGAAGTCTTTCTCACGATTTCTGTACCAAGCGAAGTATGTGTCGGATGCCAATAAATTGTTCTCCTGCAATCTAGACCCCAAAAGTTCTGCAGAGTCCTTAGGCAGATTCAAATCCCTGACTAAGTCATTTAGTTCGGCTTGGGTTAATGGTTTAGGATCTCGGTCAGCTGTTGGCTGTTCATAAACATCATCATTGTCTGGATTTGGAGCTGAATCAGAATCTGAATTGTATTGATCCAGACTCTCGGGTGGGCGGGGAATAGGAACTTCTGGACCATGGGGTACCGGCCTTACTGCAGATGGAAGACTTGGGTATTGAAAGCTCTCTTTATTCTCTGCATTATAACCTTTAACATTGCAAGAACAGAAGTAGCAGTCGTCGGTATGGTTTTTAGGCTCGCGCCATACCATAGGGATTCCAAATGGCAAACTTTTCTTTTTACCTTTGCTCCAATTCCTTAGTGCCGCAACACACGTAAGACAAACCTTGTGTGGAGCCCAACTTTTGTCTTGATCTCCTAATTTAATTCCAAAATAAGCATGATAAGTCTCTTAATGAAGGTCGTTACATTTGTCCTTTGTTTTACAACATACCGACCACAAATATAACAAAACATGTCTGGACTATGGGTACATCCTCTAGAAGCCATTTATTAACATTTTAAAGACGTAATGTTAGAATTATCTATCTGAAAAATATGAAAAAACGAAATTAATTAAAGATAAAAAAGGTAAAAAATTACAAAACGCCCCAAACTTCTTTTGCTAATAACTTTAAAACTGTGGGTGATAGAAAAAAACTGGTAGCATTTTTTAATTCAGCGCAGCGAACTGCTTCAGAATCACAACTCAAAATAAAGAAATCGATTTTCATGCAGACCGGTGTTATCAATAAAGTTACCAAGAAGTGAGTAAAATCTAGTATCGGTATCGAGGGGTTGAACGGGAGGTCTATAAACAACAACAAAATTAAAACTAATACTACGCGCCCTAACTTCAACGCACATCGCATTAATTGCTGCCGGAAAATCTATCTTAACCTCGATAGCCCTAAGGGAATTACGAATGTACAGCAAAACGCCGCCACCAATCCTATGAAACCTATCATTAGTAAAGAGTTTAAAACCCGGTATATCAAGTTCCCCCAACAAGTCCCGAGTCACAGTATTTAACCACGTTTCAGTGATTGCAATTATATCGTAGTTGCCAGAATAAATTATCGCCTTAAATTCGTTTAATTTATTTCTAATACTACGCGCGTTACAATAAAAGACTTTTAAGTTATTTTTTACCACGGGTCGGCGTTTTAAGCTATTTTTCACGTCGGACCAGCGTTTCCCGGACCCACAACATTTAAAGAAGGCTTCGACTTATACAGCTTTCGTACGTTTTCGTCAATTAACCTACGTAGCCTAGCATTACCTATTTCATTAAAATGCACCCCCATCTTTTATAAAAGGGCTAAGATCACTGAATTCGGACCACAGCTTTACGAAGGGTACATTTTCCTCAGCACAAATCTCTTCTAATTTATTATTCAAAAATATTGTTTTAGACGTAATCCTAAGACCCAAACCGTGCCATGGGGTAATACCTAAAACTAAAGACCTATCTGACCTCGCCTTTAGGGACATAATTAACCCCCTATATCTCTCCAAAAGGTCAGGCACTCTCGTATCGGGCCAATACGAGTCGTTGCCCCCTACCATCGTCACCAACATCGAGTGACGGGAGGCAACATCAATCCTATCCACTTCGTCTCTAATTCTGTCAACCCTGGCCCCTGGGAGACAGACCCTCCTCCTCTTGGTTGGATTCCGTTCAACGAACTCTGTGTCCATATGGCGCACTAAAGAGTCCCCAATTAAAATAGTTTCCCCCTCGTTCACGTCCCTATCCAAATGAGCGAAAGGGTTCGAAACCCCGATAAGGGGAGATTCCTATCGCCTAACGTACGCTGCCTAGCTCCACCCTTAACTTCTCTAAATCCCTCCCCATCTACTAATCTCGGACCAACCTTAACCCCTTCCTCAACTCTGGAAGTATTCTCTTCGACTATTTTTCCGACTTGTCGTCAGTAGCCGGCGGATGATGGTGTCTTTCTTTTTTTGAATGAATTTTAACCCACGAGTGATAGGTTTTGCTACTTACTTAACCCCATATTCTCTTCTTTTTACCCTTTACTTTCTTCTTTCTCTCGGGCTAACCTTAGAGTGGATCTTAGGGTCTTTGTTAGCCTTAGCTTCTGGAGATCTAACTTCCCGATAAGCTACCTAAACTAGAAACTAGGTTACGTACCTCACCCTTCAAATTACTAACGTCTTCAACGTTAGTATTGGTTCAGCTTTCGTCAACTGTGGCCCTACCCCTGCCCTCATCAAGCGTTGCAAGTCTTTCCGTTACCTCACGTACACTACGTTTTATGTCAACTATTTCCTCCCTTAAATCGCCAAAAAAAAAAACGATCTCTCGGTATTCGCCATAGGACCGCCGTTATAATCCTTAAAATCCGTATACCACCGATTTACCCAACACCTAACACACGACGCTCTCTGCGACGGCATCGCGCAAGTTAAATTAGTTTATAACTGTCACAAGTTTAAGTTAAATTAACCCGGCACGCTATAAAAACTTCTTAATCGCTAAAAACTACTTATATTCAATTACTTAACTACAGGGTGTCCCATAAGTCCGGCATCATAGGAGAAATTCATATTTTTCTATTTCTACAAACCATAATTTATGCTCGGGATGCCAATTTCCTGTCCACCATTCTGTTCAGTGACGAGGTTGTTTTTTATGGAAATAGTGTGGTAAATCGACAGAACACCCGCTACTGGTCTCAAAACAACCCTCACTGGTATACCTCTTCAAAGGAACAAGGTGCACCTCGGGTGATGGTATGGTGTGGCATTTGGAAGGATCGCATCCTAGGCCCCCCCTCTTTTACGATGAACATGTCACTGGAGGCACCTACCTACGTATGCTCAAGGAAGAAGCATTTCCCAGTGTCTTGAACGAAGAAGGAAATTTCCCAACATGGTTCCAGCAAGACGGCGCTCCTGCACATTACAGCACCCAACTAAGGGGTGAATACCTGTACCAACAATTCCCTGGTCATTGGATAGGACGCCGAGGGCCTGTGGAATGGCCAGCTAGAAGCCCGGATCTCACGCCACTAGATTTTTATCTCTGGGGCCACTTGAAAGCGCTGGTATACGCAAAGAAAATTAGGAGTGTTGAACATTTGCGGCAGCGCATTATTGGGGCATGTAACACCATTACTCCTGACATCATTCACCGTGTGCTTGCTGACTGGGTATCACGTCTGAATTTGTGGATTGAAAACAATGGTGGACATATTGAGCACGTTCTGTAAATAAAAGCTTTTGTTTTGCCTTTTTTATTATTTTTTCTATGATGCAGGACTTATGGGACACCCTGTATAACAATGTGAATATAAACGCAAGTATATAAAGTCAGAACTTTCCAAAAGTAAAGTTATTGGCAATATCCAAAAGTAGAAGCAATATCAGAGAGCTCAGGAAATGCGTCCGCTCAGAAGAAGATAATTCTTTCCAGTATTTTTCCTACCAGTGATGTTACACTAACAGGCCTATAATTTTCTACCTTCTTTTTACTACCCCTTTAGTAAATGGGTACTACATTTACTTTTAAGGGTTCGGGGTTTCCCGCGGTTGCGGTTTCAGTAAACCTGTATGTAGATTCTTCCTTTGTCCCATTTGAGTTAGTATGTGTGACGACTCACACCCATTAATGCCACTGATGCTTTTCTATCAGTTCAACTTCCCCACTAGACCACAAATAAGTAAACTAATATTGTTTATCGAACCGTTATATTACATTCATAAATTTACTTTCGACCAGTCATATAAATTGTTTTATTATAAAATACCAAAAGTTTTATACGTTTAATCTTATGTTCACAAATTAATTAAACTTTACACTTACATTATATAATTCAAAAGACAAGGTTAAGCCTTCACCGAAATTAAGGAGGCTCACAGAAACGTTATGGCCTCGCGCACAACATCAATAAAAGCTTGGGGCTCGGAATGAATTTATTTACGTCAGCACTCTTGGGGGAAAGGAAACAAATAATGAATTTACTATTACAGTGTGTAACAAAAATTTGGAAATTTTCTGTTTACCTCCTTTTTGTAAATATTTCGTTATGAATTTGGGTATGCTGATGACGAAAATGATATTGGTTTCTTTGTTGCATCCATTGATTTTCCCAAAATAAAAAATAAGGTTTTGCATGTAAATATACTACTTATGCTATATTTTAATTTATTATGAATGTTTTAGCATGATAAACAGAAATAAAAAACATCCCTTTATCAAATTAAGTCAATACATCATCTTAGAGCAGCAATTATTTAATTAAAACAGCATGTCTCATGTATGAGAGAATATTAATTGGGTCATTTAGGAATGATTTTTTTATCGGCTTTTTCTTTTGTGATCACCATCATTACTTCGAAGCAAACACCAAATGTAGTCACCCATCATGGGTGCATCCCACCTTTCCTGAAATCTCTTCTCGATAGTTTGAATATCCTGATGGAACCTTTCACCATGTTCTTCACTCACGTCACCTAAATTTTCTCTGAAGAAGTCCAAGTGAGAATGTAAATAATGAAGCTTCAATGACATTCTACAGCCCAGTCTTTCAAAATTTTCAATCAAATTTTCAACAAGCCTTTTGTAGTTTTCACTTTTGGTATTTCCCAGAAATACACAAAAAAGATCTTTACCAATAACATAAGAAAATAAAGGTTAAACCAAAAGAAAGTAATCTTAGGAACCTTTTGCACTTAAAGCAATGAACAAACTTTTATTCGCTTGAACCAAAGCTTAAAATAAAAAACAAAAACAAATAATCTTAGTTACATTTTAACCTCAGAGCAGTGGCCAAATTTTTCTCCGTCATGTTTGGGATTGCATGTCTATTTTGTTCAACGACCTGCAAAAGTTGTTGAAACTCACTTTCATCCTTACAATGCCCATGAAAATCTTGCATGAGCTTGACGCCACGCTCTGCCGTGTCATTTACTACTTTGGCAGACGAAATAAGGCCCCTCATTCTTTTAAAATCGTCATCTTCTTCCCATAATGATATGGGTTTTTTAATCCATTCCCTAGATGAGTTGAGAAGTCTGAATAGGTACCAAGATCTTGGACCTATGAGGCGATGAAGTCTGACACCCTGCTTCAGAATGGGGAAGATAGGCTGACCTGGTGTGAACTCTTGAGGAGGATCATATTTTGTTAATTCTTTGGCCAGCTTAACCTTCTCTTCATTATTAACAGAGCCAAACAAAGCCATGGGGACGAGCTCTTCAGTCACGTACCAATAATAACCTCGAAAAATGGCTAGGGCAGATTCGGCAACCTCACTGTCTATTTTTTTGTATTTTATCAATTCATTGTAGAATCTAAGATAATTTACAGGAGCGTCGGATGATTTAATGCAGGACAACCAATATTTTCCATAAAAAAGGGATGTAAACTGACAAAATCTTTCAAGTTTTTGAATAGTGACATCATCGTAACCAGCTTGGTGAGAGAAGACATACAGTACATTTTATTGTTGTAAAGTATTGAAGCCATCCATCTTGCATGATGGAAGGCTCCTGGCTTAATCCGATGAATTCCTCTGGAAGGCACTTCATTCAGGATGAGGAGAATTGTCTCTGCCAATTCTCTATAGTATCGCGAGGAAAGGAAGTCTTTTGGTTAAGAATATCACTCATGAAACTAATGCTGGATTCTCTCATATCTCTTAAATACCCATCTTTTATTTCAAGGTGTTTGTGAGGCAGTTTAATGTCAATATTTTTCCAAACACTTTCTCTAAAGTTCTTGAAGACTTCATTTTCAGGTGAATTAGTTTTGCCAAATATTCTGATGTAGACAGTAGCCAAAATCCTCTCAGAAATATGATGACGGCATGCCACCCACAATAATTTTTTTCCAAGAAGTTCTTCCACCTTTTGGCATGCAACTTTTTTCCATCCGGTATTTGAGGCAGTTGTATCAAATACTAGCCCATACACATTGTCTTCTTGCTTCCATTCTGAGATGGTTTCAAACACGCTTGTTGCTTGAGCTGATCCGGTACTGTCTTTGATTTTTGCTAGGGAGAGTAAATTCTCAAAATCATTTTCCCCAGTAACTAGTATTGCCAATCTTTCCTCCTTTCCACCTGATAAATTACAGATCATTTTACTATCCCAATGGATCAGAACATACTGGGGAGGAACGAAATCACCTTGAATGTCCTGCCACGTTCTTTTTCTTGATATTGTAGCTGCTCGAGCTGAAGTAGTTTCGGATATGCTCAGTTCTGCTATGTTTTTGCCACACTCTGCGGCGACAAGTGATGCAAAAACTGTACGTTGACTTATGGAGAGTCCAAGATGATCTGCTGTGTTTGATACTAGTGTTGATTGAAGCAAACTACTTGGTCTTGGTTTTGATGGGCCTGGCTGGGGTTCTGGAGAGTATCCTTCACTCTCAGTGATGGTTGGATTGCCTGATCTCTTTTCCAATGCTTTTTGTTCAGCTACTTTCATTTGTCGCTTTCTTTCTTCATCGAATCTTACTTCTTTTCTTTGCACTTTTGACACGTAAGCTTTATTTAAAGAACCAAGACACATCTTCCTCTCCCCCCTTTGGTCTTCTAGGAAATTTATGTCCTCTTTAATTTGTTCCTGAGTTCTTAGGGAATCCGTTCTTATCTCATGAAATACGTTTTGTGTAGAAATATCAAACAGATCATTCAACTGACCCAAGTATCTTTGTTTTTGGTTTCATAACATTTAGCGTTTTTGCTCTTTATAAATACTGTTTCATGTAATTTTATCAAGTTTAGTAGCATGGTTCGTGGGGTTTTATGTCTTACGACATCCTTTGATGGAATGCCCGCCTTTACCAAAATTGTTTGAACTTTTTACAAAGCATTCCAAATATTTTCCTCTTTGGAAATATTAGGGCCTTGCATTTGTTTTCTTCTGAGGTAGAAAAAAAATGCTTCAAAACGTTACCTTTTGATGACAATATGCATCCCCCTTGGCCACTTAGATCATCCTTTAATGCACCAAGCAAAGAGTCGAAGTTTGTTGGATTGTTTCTTAATACAGCTTTATTTTTATTCATTCTTACAATACCTCATAATTAAACATATTATATTATCTAAATACCTGAAAAAAATCACAAAATGGTTAATTCCACAATAAACTCTTGCTATTGCGCCTTTCTTAGCTAAAATAAAAAAAGTCCCTTTCTTAGTTGAGAATTTGAGCCCCACTAACCTGATCAAATGCCTTTTACTGTACCTTAACCCATAACATATTGAAATTTAATCTTTTTCTGATATATTTAGTATAAGTGGACCATTTCTAATAGGAAAAAAGGTATGTTCAATGGATCTGGAAAAAAAGGTCATAAGTGGGACACCCTAATCACCATGAGTATCCAAAGCTTTCACAAATTGTTTCACAAGCCATAGTTAAATAGGTAGACGTGGCAACAAGATCTTGTCTGTTTGAACAAGAGCATTGTTTATATTGTGAGTACCAGGCTTTAAATGCTCTTCTCACATAGTGCTGGCCTGTTGCTCTGCTGTCCCATAAACAAGGGAAACATGAAAACTTTGTATATCCACCTTGCAATCCAAGTAGGAACCCAGCATTTTAAAGTCTTCACAGACATCCCATGTGTATCTTTCATAGTTGATCTTCTCTAATAAGTGCTTTACATTTTCATAGTCTTCTTTTAGGTGAACTGAGTGAGCGACAAATATTGGTGGATATTTATTGCCATTGTGTAACAAAGCAACCTTCAAACTTCTTGTTGAAGAGTCAGATGCCTTGCAGCTTGAAGCCTTGCAGCTAGTATCTAATAAATTCCATTCTTGGAGACGTGATGTTAACAGCTTTGCACTGGATTTAGTAAGACCTAGATCTTTCGCTAAGTCATCTAATTCTTGTTGATTTGGGAAGTGTGAAGACTTACTTGATTATGCTCCTTTGAAGTCAACCTCGTCATCCTGCTCACTAGATGATTCCACTTCTGAAGTTACTTCAAAGGAAGCTGGATTGGGAATTGTGAATTCTTTATTGTGTGGAATTGGGGCAATGGAAGCTGGTATGCTTGGGTATATTACATTTCTTCACTGTGTGGAACTGGGGCAATGGAAGCTGGTATGCTTGGGTATATTACATTTCTTCAAGCTTTAGCTTTCTTGTACTTTGCAATGTCAACCATGCAAAAGTAGCAGTCATCATGATTTCGATAACGTAAATTTTGACAAACTGTTCACTTTCGATAACAGCAATACTCGTAATAACGGATTTAAGTTGCGTGGCAGACGTTTCATTACTAATATCGCTAAAAACTTCTTTACGTTTAAAGTAATTGATAAATGGAATAATCTTCCCCCGTCAGTCGTTAACTCTACCAGCGTTAATATGTTTAAGAACCGTTTAGATAGGCATTTTAAAAATATTGACGTTGTTTAAAATAAAAAACAATTAACAACAGGAGCTCTTGGGGTGGTGGTCGAGGATGAGTCTGTTGACGATTAATACCAGCTTGTGACATGCCAGCGTGTAATGCCAGCAATAAAATTATTATAAAAAAAAAATTAGACTAACACGAACGTAGATGTAGCTCGTAGCGTAAACTAACCCACTCTTTGTTATACTGTACCTACTTTTTTTTCCTTTTCTTATCCTCTCTTTACTTGCATGTCTGTAGTTTGCATGGTATGACAGTGAGTTAAGACTGTGTTTGCATGGTTTGTAAGCGTTCTTATTTTACTTCTTTTCATCTTTCACCCCTTTCCTATTCTCTTCGACTATTTTTCAGACTTGTCGGCAGTGGCAGGCGGATGATGATGGGGAGTATTTCTTTCTCTTTTTCTGAATGAATTTTGCTACTTACTTAACCCCTTATTCTCCTCTTTTAACCCCCTCCTCTTTCCTTTCTCTCGGGCTAACCTTAGAGTGGATCTTAGGGCCTTTGTTAGCCTTAGCTTCTGTAGATCTGTAGATCATGGTGGTTAGTGGGCTCTCCCAAACTCGAGGAATTGCAAATGCCATAGACTTGCGACTACTACGTAACCATCCTTCCAATGTTGATCGGCAGCTACCACAGCAGAAGTAAGGTGCCCATGATTTGTCTTGGTCACCCATAGACATTCCAAAATAAGTTTCATATGTTTAGTAAAACTTAGTGCCAACAACGATCTTGTGCTTAACCTGGTTTGGGCCAATGTAATATCCGCAAACATAACAAAATGAGTCTGGACAGAGCTTATAAGCCCTAGTGCTAGCCACAAAAATCTGAAAAAATTCAATAAGAGTTAAAAAGTGTTATTAAAACATTGAAACATACACACAATAACAAAAGTTAAGTTGAGAAAGCCGTCAGTATATTTAATTTATGCAAAAATCATGAGCATTAAAAATTTGTATTTCTATAAAAATTTAGTGCAGTAGAGAAAAACGAATGCCAAAATTAAAATCATTATACCTATATAATTACAGAAACATTGAAAAATCAACATAAACAATTTTTTTTTACACTGTGTTATCAATTCACCATGAATAAGGCCCTACCTCCCATTGGCTCGAATAGAGAAATTGAAATAAAATTATCAAAGGAGAGCAAAACGATCTTAAGATGGACAAACTGCTTCTGATGACTCAATCTCTACTACTGACTGACTCTTCTTGACTCAACTTTCTGACTGACGCTCTGGTAGGGATGAAATAATACCGACAATTTTTAATACCGGTATTTGAGCAATTATTTTACTGATACCGGTGTTGATACCGGTTTTATGGAGAGAATAATTTATAATGATTTTTTTGGTGTCACCCTGCCAAGTGCCAACCCTCCCACAAGCCTTCAGGACCTGTAGTACTCACCACATTAACGACAATAAAAACTGAAGTTACTTTTTAAATTCTGTCACCGACACCAAAGGGAAAATACCATTGATTTAAAAAAGTTTGAACAGCAGCTCCTAGGGAAAGGCAGGAAAAAGGAAGGACTATTTATAATGATTAAGTATATCAGATAACCAAAGGTAAAAGGGAAAAATAAAATAAAAATTAAAAAAAAAAGTTCATTAATAATTTTGCATATTTATTTCTTATTTTGGTTTTGGAAGTAAGTTTTGAGGAAACAAAGACTATCTAATGATTGTTCATAGAGATTTGATCTTAGCTTGGTCAGAAATAAGCCAGCAGCAGAAAAAGCTCTTTCTGATTCTACACTAGTGGGTTTAATGGAAAGCAATGCCTTGTACAACTTCTCTAAATTTTCACTTCTTTGTGAAGAAACTTCGAAACTCTTAAATTCATTAGTAGGATCAAAGTTAGTTGCATTGCTTCTCAATGGTACCTTTTCTAATGTCTCTATTTCTTTCATGTATTCGCACATCAATGGATCATCTACGTCATTCTTGTCTTCAGTAACATTCTCTGAGTAGTTAGATGCTTGTAAGTCTTGGTCTTCCCTTTCTTCCTCGAAACCAACTAAATTTTCATCATTCTTAGGAAAATTCGAAATCTGAATGAACTCAATAACGAATCTAAAAAAGCAACGCAAGGTTTTGGAATCGTGTAAAAACGTTTTTGAACGTTTCAATACTATTTGTACGATTTCAAAAGTTTAAGGCGAGAGTTCTGGATGATAGTTTCCCTTTTTAGAAAAATGGACACATCATATAACGTCAATAACATAATATTATAACAAATGATAAATTGTGACATACACTAATGACGCCCCTCAAAGTTATACTGCATGTGTAAGTTATGTATAAAGATAAATCATTATTTCTACTCACGTTGGCCACAAAATCCTACAAAAAACAAATCTTTGTTAACTTGACATTTGCTGATTGCTCCCACAATAAAGACAAAGGCAGTTCTTCAATACCGAAAACCCGGTATCGATAATCACGATAGCGGTATCGTGTCTCTTGTCCAACACCGGTATAAATACCGTTTTTCAATACCGGCTTTCATCACTACTCTCTGGTAACGCGCTGCCTTTCCATCGAGCAGATTTCCCTGTTCCAGTCTCGCTTAGCATGTGATCTGCTCTTTAATTTTCTATGATCCTTAAACTTAAGAAACAGTAATTAATACAGGATTTCAATAGTTTTTATAATTTCCTACTTATTTTATAGTATTCAACTAACTTTATTGGCCTATTTTATGATATTAAATTACTTACTTATTTAGATCTAGTATTATTTGAAAACTAATGTTTCTTTAATGACATGATTCGACAAAATTGGAGGTGGATATCAGGTGACGAACAAACCTATGCCTGATTGGCCAATCTATATTGCAAGTATGAACACAACTAAACTTGTTGTTCAGGCTTCGTAGTTCAGATCAAGTACACTTGTCCAAATTCAGGATAGGCCCATTTCTTACCTTTTACAATCCAGTCATTAAACCTAACTTACATTTATATGTTATGAATTGTTATTTTATATTCATTAATAAATCCAGATTTTACAACCCCAACAGCTTTTTTCCATTTATCTAGTATCTCTGCAAAATTAATAGACCAAGCAAGCAAAATAGTTAGTGCCTCAAATAAGTTATCCTCCCCTTTTCTGAGAGTCTTAGCATATATATTGTCAGGTTCAGCAGCTTTATTTGAATTCATTGTATGAATCACTTGCCTAATATCATCCTTTCTTATATGAATCTTCTCAAGAATGCTTGAGTTTACAGAATCTAAAGAATTAAAAACAAAATTATTCAAGTTATTTTCAGTAAAAATAGAGCTAAAATAACCATGAAAAATATCATCAATATCCTGACTATTTTCAAATATCCTATCATCATTTTCTGTTGGGCCGATCCTATCGTGCTTTTTATTATTATTGCTATTTCAAGCAAGATTTATTTCACTATGCTTTTGGCTTTTCCTAATCAAACTATTTAACTTATTTCTTAACTGCCTATAATTATCCAAGTCCGAAATACTATCACTGCCTTTAAATTTCCTGAATGCCCTTTTTTTATTTTTAATCATTTTAGCTATTTTCCTATTCCACTACAAAGGTTTCCTAGTCTGGTTATTCCTAACAGTTCTGAAAGGAATACATCTACATTGTACATCCTCTAAAATTTCTTTACTCTAGACCACATCTCAATAGCATTTTTATTGGCAAATTCATTATCTCACTTCGCTAGGTCTAACAACTCGCTAAATTTACTATAGTAACCCTTCCAAAAGCAAGAAACTAGATGGTCACTGTTGACTAGATCCCTATTTAATTTTAGCTTAAAATGTATGATCAAATGGTCACTCTTCCTTAATGACTCTCCTACTGCAAGTTCCCTAATAACCTCATATCATTGGATAGAACCAAATCTAAGATTGTTTGATCCCTATTTGGTCTGTCTATAAATTGCGTTAGAAAACTAATAATACAGCGCTCAATAAAGAAGTCATCTTCTCTACTATTTCCTTCTAAAAGGCTCCAGTCTATACGAGGCAGGTTGAAATCTGTCATAATTAATGTTGTAGCATTACGTACAACCTTTATTTATTTGGTTTGGAAGTCCATAAAGTGCACTTATCCGAATATACTCTTTACTTGACGCATAAATATCACCCCAAATTGAATCTACCCTGTTGTCTAAATTAATACTTTAACTTTAACTATGGGCAAATTGTATAATGTTTGAATCTTTCGAGTCTGAAATAAAGATTTTGTTTTTGATTTGTTCGTTAAATGTTAAAATTTATTACCTTTTTAGTCAAATTATTATTATTATTATTATTATTATTATTTTTATTATTATTATGAAACATCACAGATTTTGTGTCCGAGCTGTGTTCTATCCATGAGCAGATGCATTATGGGTAAATGTTGCAAATACTGTGACAGTATGACACTCGTTGGGGTAGAGATTCTTTCTACTATCTTGCGAGAAGATAATGATATAGTTATATGTTGTATTTTTGGGGAGCACCTTACATGTCTACATATACTGTAGGTCTTCTCGGCTTTGGTTCGATTATGTATCTATTAAAGAAATCTCGAAGCTTTGATACTTGTCAGCCTTAGATGAACAAACAAGCTTTTAACTGAAATATTTCACGCAGGAAAAAGAAAGCGGGAGTAATGACGTTTTGCTCCAATCACTGGAGTATTCTCAATAAAGCTTGAGAATGCTCCAATGATTGGAGTGAAACGTCGCTACTCCTGCTTTTCTTTTCCTGCGTGAAATATCTCAACACTGAACCAAAACCATGGATTTCGCCGCAAGATTTTTATTCATTTATCATTTTCTTTTCCTGTTCTTCTTCAATATTTACTAATTATATATATATATGCAGAAACATCACAGAATAACACGTGATCTTATTAATAAGCAAACAACCACAGGGAAAAAGGAAAAAGAAACACGAAATCCGAGCGAAATCCTATTTCTTTCTTTTCCCTGAAGATGTGAATATATCACGAAAGCGCTCGGATTTCGTGTTTCTTTTTCCTTTTTCCCTGTGGTTGTTTGCTTTTATATATATATATAAATATATATTTATATATGATGCATCCCACAAGGAAAAAGAAAAATGATTCCAAGGCCTTTTGCGTGTTTAGAAGTACTTCTGAATACACGAAAGGCCTTGGAATCATTTTTCTTTTTCCTTGTGGCTTTGCATCATTCATTCACTTCACGTGTTTAATTGTGAAATTCATCCCATAATATATATATCTATATATATATATATATATATATATATATATATATATATATATATATATATATATATATATCTGTGTGTGTGTGTGTGTGTTTGCATATATATATATATATATATATATAATACACACAGGGTGTTTCACAACTGGTCTGCCATACTTTGGGAGGTGATATCGAATAAAAAAGTTAATACAACATGGGTGCTATTTCCAACCATTTACAATCGTTGAATTGGTCATGCTGGTCCAATATCGTGGCCCCCGAGATCTCCGGACCTAACCCCGTTAGATCTCTTTTTATGGGGCTTCACGAAAGAGGTGGTCTACAAGACCAAAGTACAAACGAGAGAGAAACTCTTGCGCCGGATTATGGATGCCGTTGCTTACATTCGAGAACACCCCAAAATGATTCAATGGGCAGTGGACTCTTGTTTGGAACCAGCAAGGCTGTGCAATGAAAACCGTGGCGAACATTTTGAACATTTATAAGGTGTATCTCGTGAAATGTAGTAATAAATACATCAGATTAATACTCTCGTTTATTTTTTTCCGTGCACCTTAAAACGTCCGTAGCTCCGCAACAGTTGGAAATAGCATCTATGTTTTATAAGCCTTTTTACTCGATATCACCTCCAAAATCATCCCCAAAGGAAAAAGAAAAAATTATTCCAAGGCTTTTTGTGTCTTCAACAATATGTAGCTCATAAACAGATACAGGGAACTCAAGGGGGAAGTTCTTAAATCGATGCATTTCTGTGTGTGCCGGGATGCTACCATCCTACTGGAACAAACGCCACTCTTGCAAGAATGAATAATGAACCAATTTATATCGAAGCTACATTGCTCCTACTTCAACTCAGATTCAATATTGCATCTCAAATGCAGATTTTTTTCCACAGTCCGCTTAATTAAAATGAGTATAACTTACTCGTATTTACCCTTCCTTTGACAAGCAATTAAAACCAGTAATTTAATTTTTATTTTACTTAAACTCTTATTATAAGTTTAGATCGGTGGGTGGCTACGATTCAGCCTTCTTTGTTTATGGTTACTGGTAAGAGTAGGAAAGATTCTTGCATGATCTCGCAGTGATATAAACGCAGTGCTTACCCGTACGATGTTGAAAAGGATTCTATTTAAATAGCTGTAGAACTGAGAATTTTATATTTAAAGGAGTTCTTAAGTGTGGGGATTTTCCGAGTTATTATTTTGCGGGTAGACCCACTATGAAAAAAAAAACCTTCATCAATAAATGTATGTATAAGCAAATTACATGGGCACTGTTCTGCAAATGGAAGAAACTAACCTTTACTAAATACATTTTCATTAATCAGTTATCAACATGGAAGTTAGAATAAACAATCAAGAATCCCCAAATAAATTCCTTGACTAATGTTCCCAGTAATTATTTTCCTCTGTGTTTATATGAAGCATCTCCCTTCAACTATAATATGTCCAGATGGTGTTGAAATAAATAAAATTACAGTGCGTTAAACAAATAAATAAATAAGAAAATAAACCAAAGAAAAAATTATGAATAAAACTTACTCAACTGTAGAAATGGGTTTGGCTTGAAAGGAAAAGTTGTGCGGAGACTTTCTTTACTTTTTCGTAGAGTGTTCACATTTGTCAAGAAGTCCTTTAAGCAGTTTAAGGAGGAAGTAAAGCTATGTAAAATCTGAAATACAAGTGATGGGAAGCGTCTTACAAATACACACTTTCAGAAGAATACTAAACAGCCACGTTCAGTAACGCCAGCACCCGTTGTTCAGTGGGTAACACCGTTTCCCCATAAGCGAAGCGAATACACTGAGGTCAGGGTTCGATTCCCGATGTTAGCGCAATGGGCCGCAATGGCCTGAGCAATGTGCCAGTTTCTGGCACTCCTCACTGATTATAATATGTTTAATGGCCATTTATGTGATAAAGAAATGAACTGAAAATTAAATCAAATCTTTAATTTAAGAACCCTTATTTTAATTGTATTAAATAAATATGGAAAAATATGTAATTATGCCTGCATGTTTTCAGACACCAAAAGATCGTGACCAAAATTCTTTCCCAAGTCATTTAAACTGAACAACAGAGTAACAAAATAAAAAGCGTCTTTTAATTCTCAAGAAGGCGAATTTTTCTATGATAAATATTAAGAAAAAAAAAACAATGAATAATTTTCATCTTGTTTCAGATTTTCAAATTTTTCTGCACTGAAATTTTAAGAGCGGTCTGACCTGCAAATCCAGAGCTGATTCTGGTTGAGGTTGAGTGGCTGTTGAAAACACTCCATAAACCTCCAAAAGTATTAAAAGGAGCGCAGCTTTAGAATTATGCAGCTTCATCTAAAAAATAAATTTATTAAATAAAAAGGAATTTCGTAAATATCTTCAAAACCAATTAATTAAACAGTTTTTTGCTACACTTCGCTCAAAGCCTATCAATTATTATAGGCCCTATTTTCATGTAGCGAAACGCAAAACAGAATTAACGAAAAATATAATTTTATTTTTCTATTTTTAACTGAGAATTTCATGTGGCAAACGTTTACTAAATTTACCACTGAGGCCACCAGTGGTGAATTTATCAAAATTTGGTGCCATTTTCTTGTGATCCGTGTATGGGGCGACAAAAATCCTATTAGGTGTCGACATTTTTCTCTTTTTCTTAATTCAAACGAACCCACAGGTCATGCATCCAAACAAATAGAGAATTGGTTAAAAGAATTTAAATACTAAACTTACAACTGTTTTGGTCATAGCTGTATATTGTAACACAATGTCGAAGATTTTCATAAGGTCCAACTTTTTGATCATGGGTGATGGTCCGGAATGCACGTTATCCGTACATCCTCCGGGGATATAGATCATGTGGTTATTAAGAATAAACACGAATTTTAATGAATAACAACTTGCATATAATATACACTTGAAAATTAAAAAGCATTCGAATTTTTAAACAAATATACTGAATGTTCGCAGTGATTATATTTCATGATGTAGAAGAGATAAAATAATGCTAATACGGTCTATTTTAAAAACAAAGCACAATATCTTAAGTTCTGTTCAAGGTTATCAGTAAATCTCTACGTGTATTCCGTTCGTGGCTCTGCAAGACATCTAATTGATACTCGATTTCAACCCACACCTGACTCAACATCTCGGGCGACACTGTGATCATGGCTGCTGTAATCTTCTTTTTCAGCAACTCCAAACTGTCCACCTTTTCGGAATAAACAAGACGTTACACATATCCAAAAGGGGAAAATCGAGTGGCGTCAAATCACTGAAACTCAACACAACAATGTCACCCGAGATGTTGAGCTAGGTATGGTTTGAAAACCAGCATAAATTAGAGGTTTGCAGAGCCACCAATGGTACACATGCAGAAGCTTACGAATGAATTTGCATAAAATATAAGGTATTGCACTATTTTAAAACACACACGCATTACTTTACCTCTTCTACATCATGAAATATAACTTGTTAAAATCACGGAGAACGTTTGTGGAAACCTTGTATATAAAAAGTTTTTACAGAGGATAAAATACCTCAAATTTCTCTAAGTCCAAAGACGTGGAGATGTCAGTCTACTTTTCCGAGGTCCCTTTACACCGCACGACAACTAAATTTTCTGAAACTCTTTTCTTCGCAATCGGATGGCAATATACAACAAAATCGAACTTCATAAAACACAAACGTTGATGACGTTCTCATAAACTCAACGACCTTCAATACGCCCAAAATTATCCAAAATTCGTACCATGATTTTAGAAAACTCTGCAGCGCTTTACATAATTCTCTCTCTCTCTCTCTCTCTCTCTCTCTTTCAGACACACACACACACGCACACACACATATATATATATATATACATACAAGGTGTCTCAGAAGTTGCGCACATTAGGCTTTATTCAGATTTACAAGATTTATGAGTCGAAATTATTTATAAGTGATGTTTAATTACAAAATACAGTATGTTCGATAATGTTCGAATAATAAAATTAATAGCATGTACAGTTAATCAAAAGGCTATCTTAAAATAATTAAATTGAATGAAGCTATCATACATTAGCCAATGGTGCGCGACTTCTGAGACACCATCGGCTAATGTAGCTTCATTTAATTTAATTATTTTAAGATAGCTTTTTGATTAACTGTACTTACTATTAATTTTATTATTCGAACATTATCGAACAAATATTGTAATTAAACAGCACTTATGAAAATGAAATGAAAATGAAAATGGAAATGAAAAGGTTTATTGGCAGACTATAGTCCATATGACAAATATTACACTGCCCAACACCAATTTTGCTGATTTAATTCTAACACCTGTTTTTAGGTAACTTTGGTGTGCTGATTTAAAAAATCACCTTAGTTTTTGCCTATCATGTCACGTTCTCGAGCAATCAAATACGGATATTTTGGAGATATCGCATTTTGGCAGGGTTATGCCAAATTTTTTTTCTTTTCAAAAAAGTTTTTACATACTCAGAATCAGCATGGAAAAGTAAACAATTGTGCAGGGAGTGAACTTTAATATACAATGGTAATATTGACACATAAAGTGATTAAAAGTGTTTAAATAAGCAAAAAATGAATCCATATTAAAGCAAGCACGGGACAAGTTTTCTTAACATTGTCTTTTTCTTGTTTTCTTACTTTTCAATGCTGAGAAATTTTCTCTTATAGGACTTCCTAGAATGAGATATGTCAAGACAATCTCTTTGCAGGCTCCAGCAGTAGTCAGCTATCATATGGGTATCCCGTCACTATCCCATCTTCCTTGGTATCGTTCTTCCATCACTTTGATATTTTGGTGGAACCTTTCACCTTGCTCTTCACTAACATCACCAAGATTTTCTGGAAATTTATCCAGATGACTGTTGAGATAGTGAACTTTAATACTCATGTTGCAACCCAACTGCTGAAAGTTTACAAGTAAATCCTTTACAAGATCAATTTTGATAAGCGCTCTTCATGGATCACCCAAAATAGGCATATTTCATTGCACGAAAACCTGATGTGATGGACAAAATCTAAGGTGATTTTTGAAATCAGCACATCAATATTATCCAGAAATAGGTCTTAGAATTAAATCAGCAGCAAAAAACATTTTTTTTGTTGGGCAGTGTTATTAATACAATGACAGTTCATATAAGACTTACTAAGGATAGAAATATATACAATTGATTAGAAATAATACTGCACTGTCGAAGTTAAGTGGAGCTACAGACAGACGTTTTCGTACCAAGAAGTCCATAGCTTAGAGGATAAATGGCAGGACTCATGGATAGCTTGGATGATCGGGTTGGTTGATTTTTTAATTCTTTGCATTAGACTGCGTTGAGCACGTCTTGTTACCTCCGGGAAGCTCGGGACATTGCGGGTAGCAAACATTTGCGAAGCTGAGCATCTCGGGGGTAATTTATGTAAGAGTCTAAAAGACCTGTTGTACAGCAAATTTAGGGTTCTGCCAGAACCTTTTTTATAATTCACCCAGAGTTGCTGACCGTATATATTACTGCAGAAAGTACGAAAGAGTGTGTCTTTAGCTTCACTTGTACAGAAACGAAAGTGCCTTATGGTCATATTCGCTTTAGCACACAGGCTTCGAGATTGTTTTCTTATATCCGAGTCATCACTCAAGGAGCTGGTAATAGTTTGACCCAAATACTTAAACTCTTGTACTTCCTCAATTACTTCACCATTCATTTTAAACCTTATATCAGCTGGCTGATTACAGCTTTTAGGATGAAATTGCATAACCTTAGTTTTTGTAACATTAAAAAGAATATCATGTTTCTGCGAATACACTTCGCAGACATTTAGTAGCCGATCCAGACCTTTAACAGAGGGACTTATTAACACCATATCATCGGCGTGAACTAAGTTATTTATCCTTTTGTTATCTATACAACATCCTACTGTTGCCTCATTAAGTGAAGCAATTAATCCGTCGATATACACATTAAACAGCATAGGAGAGCGCAAGGAGCCTTGTCTCATCCCACAAGAGGAGCCAAAACACTCGGATAGTACATTGCCCCACCTAACAGTGAAAGATTGGTGGGAATACCAAAATTTCAATAAATTTAATATGTACATGGGAACCTTCCTGTCTTCTAGTTTTGCAAATAAAATATTGTGGTTCACCCTATCATATGCCTTACTTATATCAAGGAAAGAGCTATAAATGGTTGAATTACTGTCAATGTATTTAGATATTGTTTCTTTAAGTACATAGATACAGAGGTCAGTTGAGTGGGACCTTTTAAAGCCAAACTGATTAGATGTCCATGGAAATCATTTAATCGGAGTAACAAGAGTTTTTCTAGTAGTTTCGAGAAGCAGGAAACGACAGCAATAGGCCTGTAATTATTGCTGGACAGAATGTCTCCGTACTTATTTTTGACCAGGGGCAAGATATATACCCTCATGAACTCTGCAGGGATATAGCTATGAGCAAGCATGGCTGAAAGAAGCAATGATATATGCAGACATACTACGTCATTTGCATATTTTAAGTGCTCATTCGATAAGTCATCTACCCCTGACGCAGAACCAGTCTTTAACTCTTTAATTAACCTCTTCACTTCAGAAAATGATATCAAAATATTTTCCCCTCTCCCTCCCACAATCGTTTCGCTGCAATCTATCTTAAGATTATCCCTACTCACACTATTAAGAATGTTAGAGTAGTGGTTTTTCCACAGCTTTGCAATTTCATCCTCCCCCGACACCCCATCGATTGTTGGAGGGAGGACATTTTTGACACCCGTTTGATTTTTAACAAACTTCCAAAATTTGTTATTATCGTTATTTATGCGAGCTTCACAGGCTTTTGATGCTTGAATAGACTCTTCTTCCTGTTTACATCGCCTTATGGCCGCCTTATACTGACCCCGACTTCTACACATATTCATGTATACTGGTCCTAATCTGGGTCTACCATGAAAGCACCACAAATCATAGGCGTCTTTCGATTCCCTCTTCAGGGGGGCAATAAAATCATTCCATCCAGGAATAACCTTAGTATGATAGTTGTAAGATTTAATCAAAGGGCTTCCTGCTTCTCTTAACAGGGATATTATCTTACTATAATACCTATCTATGAGTTTACAGTGAGAATCATTTGAGCAAGGATTATTACAGGCAAGGTGCAACATTTCTAAATTATTAAAGAGGTGACATGTTCTGTCTTTGTATTCTATTCTCTGCTGCATATTAACATTGGACCAATCGACGCGATTATTCTTACCTATTAAGTTCTTGTTAAGTCGTGTTGCGCATAAATTGGTAACGTTAATTAATATTTCTAATGGTCTATGATCAGAAAGAAGGAAATCATGCAAAATATGAACTCTAACATTTCGATCCTTTAGATTATTACTAGTGAGACAATGATCAATCCACCTGGTGGTACCACTCATATCGCTAACGTATGTAAAATTACCACTGGCTACCCCTAATACATCTCATCACTTATACTTAAATTGACCGACTCGCACATGTTACCCAATTCTACAAAGAATTCCGAGTTCACATGTGCGTTAAAGTCCCCCATTATTATACAGTGAGAATATTTGGGGCTATTTGATAATGACTTAATTTTGTACAGCAAATCAATGTATTCATCTAGATTACTGCCGTTGTTTTATGGTAAATAGCAGTTTACAATTAATATGCAATCATTGTTCACTTGTAATTCAATGCCTAACAACCTTACGTTATCGCTTGTTAAAAATCTTATATGTTTTGACAAATTTTTCCTAAATAAGAAAGCAACACCACCAAAAGGCCTACCGCACATTAATTCATCTGACAAGTCTACTGCTAATGACGCATGGTACATAAAGTGTTCATGGATGGTAGAGAGGAATTTTAGCTCTTGCTTAGGTTGCCAGAGCTCCTGCAGGAGTAACAAATCTGCACTGTCGCAGATTTTATGAACATCTACAGTTGAATTCATCACTGACCTTACATTATATGAAACTGTTTTCAACAAGTTATCCGCCATGACTGATAGAAAATTTATTATTAGTAAGATTATTATCATTATACACAGTACAACTTTCAGGCATTACCGTTAGGGCACCTATTATTAAATTATTATTATTATTATTATTATTATTATTATTATTATTATTTTGCCTGTTATCAAATCTCCTGAAAATGTGAATAAACTCCTTAACAATAATACCGTCTGGCCATTGACTCATATTATACGGGTTGAAATGCGCATTTACACCTTTAATTATTACTTTAAAAGAGTTATAATACGGAGTTTTCGTGTTTAGTTTATTAACTATCACTATATTGTGCTCACCAATGATTTCTTGTCATGTGTCGAATATCGCTTGCCTCGTTGGAGAGCTGAATTCGCGACACAAATAGGGTGAGATTCTCCATCGATGGTACTTCCTTCACTTCGTTGAGGGGAAGGCCCCTCCCGGTCCCTAGTGCGTTCGTCGCCGGCCGAGGCCCCGGCGACGTGCCGGAGCTGTGTTGCATCCCTCCGGGGATTAATACGCTTTGGATTAGGAACCGATGAACTGAGGGCCCCACCGACCTCCTTGTTAGAGAGGCCGGTGGTTTAATGGCCTGCGGTTATACCCCCGCCGGGGTCCCACCCCGACATTTAGCACCAGGCCAAAAAGCCCTGGTGTCGGCGCAGGTTGTCCCCGTATAAATAGGAAGACGAAACCACTCGAGGCGGACTTGCCGAAACCCCCCTTCGAGCTGGTACCTTCCCAACCCTCCCAGACTGATCATGACCTCCAGGGACTTATAAACCATTTCGAGTCGTAAACCTCGTAAATCTGAATAAAACCTATGGTGCGCGAATTCTGAGACACCCTGTATATATATATATATATATATATATATATATATATATATATATATATTATATGTGTGTGTGTGTGTGTGTGTGTGTGTGTTTAATGTTTCATTTTTATTTATATTCAAAATAATAAAAACAATTTTGCACCACCTTTGTGAACTAGATTAATTATGGACATCCCTGGTGAATTAGATTACAACTTTTCTATCCTGAATGACCAAGAGCAGATTGTACAGCACCCTATTCGTATCCAAGATCGTCTTGGACTCTTGGAGATAGGTCCAACATTCTGGATTAATTTCTCACCACTTTCTTCTTACTCTATCTTACATCTGTTTCCTGTCCTTTCGCTACAATTCGGCCTTTGGATTCTCCCAAGCCGAGACTCCTTTAGCACTTTGGCGCCGCTGATTGGGAGGCCCTTTGATAGTACTTCTCTGATTTCCCATGGAATGATTACTGCTTCCGTGGCCGTGGGCCCTCCGAGTGTGCTGAGCATATCAGGGAGGTGATTCTCTCGGGCATGGAAGTGTACATTCCGTTTTCTATTCTGACTACTAATCATGTAGGGTTACCATACGTCCGGTTTTTCCCGGACATGTCCGGGAAAGTTGAATATTTATAACATTGATTTTTGAGGCCATAACACTTGTTCTTATTTATAGATACTCAGTATAGACGACATGTAGTACGCAGTATATATAACACATTAATACAACGTGAGTTGGTAGATACTGATACAAATACACCCCCGCATCTCCGGAGTGTCCTCCTTTTTGAAAGTTCAAATATGGCAACCCTATAGTAACTAATGCAAAAAACCTTAGTTTCACTTTGCTTGTTCTAATGCTATCCGCAACAGAAAGGAGACGTCACCGTCCACTTCCTGACTCTCATTTAGCTTATATTTCTGCCCGGAATCTTGCAAAAACCGTTCTTCAACTTGCCATAAATATTTTCAACCACCAAAAATGTGAAAATCTATCCAGTTGTAATTTTTCTTCCTCTTTCTGGCATCTAACTAAGAACCTCTCCAATACCTTTACTTCTTTCCCTCCTCGTCTTCATTCCTACGGCTCAATTGCCGTCTCTTCTCATGAAAAAGCTGAACTCTTCGCTCAGAATTTCGCCTCCAATTCATCTCTAAACGATTCCGGTGCTGTTTCTCCGTCTCCATTTCCTCTGACTCAATTATGTCTGAAATTAAAATCCCCTCCAAAGATGTTCTTTCTGCCCTATCTGGGCTTAACTCTAGGAAGGCGCACGGTCCTGATGGTGTTCCTCCTGTTGTTCTCAAGAACTGTGCTTTTGTGCTGACACCCTGCCAAGGCAAACTCTTTCATCTTTGCCTTTCACCTGGTACTTTTCCTTCCTGCTGGAAGTTCGCTTTCATTCAGCCTGTCTGAAAGAAGGGTGACCGCTGTCAACCCTCCAACTATTGTCCAATTGTTTTTCAATCTTTGCCTTTCTAAAGTTTTTTAATTCTTTCTTAAAAGGAAGATTCTCAAACACCGCTCTTCTCATAAGATTCTTTCAGATCGTCAATATGGGTTCCGTAAGGGACGCTATACTCGAGATCCGTCCCTGTATGGCGTACGCTTCTCATGTGTCGGGTGGCTCAACCTACAAAGCTCTACTTGACCGGGTGGAATCAAATGCTTTTCCCCTCATCAATATCTCTTACTGACTGTCTTTATTCCCTGTTTCTTCAACGTATTGTTGCCTCACTCTCTTTACTCTCGCTATTATAACGGACACTGCTCTTCTGAACTCTCTAACTGCATGTCTCCTCCTTTAAGGAGAGCACGCAGTACCAGACTTTCAACACATTCTCATTCCTTTTTTGTCCAGTTCTCTAACGCAAGAGTTAATCAATATTTCCGATCGGATTTTGAAGGCATTCGCCCTTGGCCCCTCCTACCTGTATAAAAAGGAAGGTACAGAAAAGTGGTTGCTGTCGATCGTCCCAGACACCTGAGTTTCAGTGAGGAAAGGAAGGTGAGGTTTAGAGGAGGAGGTGGTGTTCAACAAATTGAAAATTTGAGTAAAGCCCATGAGTGTTGCAGAAGTTTATGAAAAGTAAATCCCCGCTTCCAGGGTCTGCTTTCTCGGTATCGGTAGCGGAGTATCTAGAAGTGGGGACACTTATGGTCCCTTCCCCAGGGCTCCGATGCTCTTGAAGTCGTTGCCATTTTTTTTTTTTAAATTTTGAGATTATGTAGTGTGTAACATGCCTGTATGTATAGTGAAGAATAGAAAGAGAAGTGTATGTTTTAGAGCATGTTGAACTGCTCATAGGGGAGATGAAACACGGACCTTGGAGGCTATTTTTGAAGCATTGTTTCTCGTTCACGTTTACTTTAATTAAATGTTACTACTAAAACAAATTGCTTCTTTGCTAATAATAAAATGCTATGTACAGTAATTATTGTTGCATATTATGTGTATGTACAGTACAATATACAGTTAATTTCACTGCAGACATTTATTAATTGCATGCAGTAAGTACTCGTACTTTAGTATAACCTATCAAGGTATGTTTGGGATTTTGATTATGATATTACTACTAACTATTTAAAAAGAAGAATTGAAAATATGGTATTAGATATCTTCACGGGCACTCTTTCTGAACCTGGGGGTCGCAGGAGGTACACAGCTAGGGGGCCCCTGTGCTCAGCAAAAACATCAGTCGGTATGGAAAATTGAAATTTACAGAAATATGTAAAATCAGACAAGCTGTTTTTACGCCTGTAATGTTACAGTTTTACAGGTAAAATTATTTTTTGTTAGTCATAACCTCCACATGAAGCTGTTTGTCTGTTTTCCAGTGAGATACCTGTGCCTCTCATATTCGGGTGAATGGACTAAGCACAAAGTAACATAGTTACTTTCATTGCTTTGTTTTAATTACAACTATTCATGAAAAACCCATTTCACATAAGTATGAGGTCGCAAATGGAATGAAAACCTTCGATGCTTCAGACAACAGCTCTGGATCCTCATTTTTCCTTGCTTTCGATAATGTACACAAGTCTTCTGACGAGAGTGACAGCTGCAGGGTCGTGTCAAAAGAAAGTTCAATTAATTTATTGTGTAGGTTTCCGGCAAGTTCGGCAGACTCTACCACCCTTTCATTAACCGGATTAAGTATTCACTTCAGTAGCATGGGCGCAAAATGGGAGAGTGCAATTGCAATATTGCAAATGCTGATCAATGTTGCAAGGGGAGGATGTTGAAAAGAGGGGAGGGCAGTGTTGCAGAGGGGGTAATGTTCCAAAGGGGGAAGGGGTAATGCAGCAAGGGGGAGGGGGTTATGCAACAAGATAGTAGGGGGAACCCCCAAGTTGCCTGAAGGGGGAGAGCTTCGGGGAAAAGGTGGGACGGCCTCACCCCCCAAAGGGGTATCCTACCTAAGAAGGTAAACCTTAACGTAAGAAGGAGAGAGAAGAGACCATCCTTCGCCTGGCCCCAGCCAGACGCATAATGGGAGTCTAGGGTATCAACATCTCTTATATAAAAGGTCTGGGTTTGTCAGATAGCGCCATTTATTTTAATTATATGGAGGGGTTGCCACAGAGCACTATTTTAATTATTTATTTGTATATAAGGTTGTCAGATACCACTATTTTAATTATTTATTTATTTATTAAAGGTAAGAGAGAGAGAGAGATCCGCTCAATGCTTAATCAAAAATTAATAATAAAAGAATTGGCTTAGCAGAAGAATTAAATAAAACACCAATACATTATTTTTGTTTATTTAGACGCAAAACGATTCCCAATTATTTATTAAAAAATTAACAATAAAAGAAATACACAGGACTCTATATTGTACATTAATATTTCAGACAGTGAATGAAAAAACAAATGACAGAAAATAAATATACAAGCTAAATAATAATTATACAGGAGAAATCCATATTCACATTTATATTAAACAATAAAATTTTAACAAACTTCCTGTCTTTTGAAGCGAGTGAACAGTTTGTTAGAATTTTAGCCAACTTCCCTTATGAAAGCAAGCAAGCAAGCACCCACCACAACGCATTTTTATTACTATTTTGCAAAACGAATAAAATTAAAAAATTTTAGTGAGGGATTCCATACCATCTCAGAAAAAAATTAAAATATTAACAAACGTGCTTCGGATTTCATGTTAAACTGTAGGTCTAAGGTGGTTCAAAATCAGGAATATACATTGCTACTTGACATTTTGTACTTTAGAACGGCTTCTTTTAGCATATAAATATACATGTCAGTACAGTGTTTCACTCTAAAGCTTAGCCGAGGTGGAATTGTAGCCCGAAAGTGTCTATTTACTTTTGTCATTCCTCTGTATATATATGTCTTCGCTTCTCAATTTCGTACAATTTTTTTTCGTTCCTCTTAACATTCATTATTTGTTTTCAGTATACTAAACTTGACAATAAACATTATAAATATTCTATGAGAATAATATTTATTTTTTCACCTTATTAATATACCTATATTTCGAAAGATCCGAATTCCCTTCAAAAACTAAAAAAACACCTCTTTTATTCCAAGAAAGACAAAAGTGTGCAACGAGATAAAACTCGATGCACAATAAGAGCAGGTGATTTTCCTGAGGCATTCGAAAGCTACAAAGAGAAATATTGGAATGCGATTGTCCCCAATTTGTAACTGACCACCCGCTTTGTGGCAAAATTCTCTCTCTCTCTCTCTCTCTCTCTCTCTCCCTGTTACTGTATATAAATATATATGTTTATTTCTCGGCAAACGTTTTATTGCTGCAACTTTACCTTTCTCAAATCGAGTATTTTCTGTAGCCCCAATAAATTTTATTTTGCATTATTATTACTATTATTATCATTAATATTATTATTATTATTATTACTGTTATTATTATTATTATTATTATTACTGTTATTATTATTATTATTATTATTATTATTATTATTATTATTTGTCTCTATTATTTGACCTAGGAACATAGGTCTGGGTAGTAGTTGGACGGGAGACCGTGTCCATGTGATGTAGCGACCCATGGTTCGGATTCCACGTTAAACTGTAGGTCTAAGGTGGAGTGAAAAGCTTGACCTTCGTCAGAATGAACAATTCGAGTGGAAGCTAACCAAAGGTTATATATATATAACTATGGTATGCATATGAAATTTTTTTGTCTGCTGTGAGGGATTTTTCAACTCATATTATATAATTCGACCATGCTAATTCGAAAATGACATTGGTTTTCCTCAATCAGGTCAGGTGTTTTCTCTATTGGCCATTTATTATAAGTCCAATTTTATCCCCAAATTTATTGTTTTTTTTAGCTTAAACACTGTAGATACGAGTAATATTATAAGAACACTCGTGAAAAATGAAAACATTGTGTGAATAAATACTTTTATTCATACAATGAATATGGAAAAAAGTTTATTGAGGAAGGAATGAAGTTTTTTTTGGCTTTCCGTCTGTTTTTCTTCGGGCACGTCTCGCTTCAAACACCAGCAATAGTCCGCCAGCATATTGATATCCCAGTTTCCCTGGTACCGCTCTTCCATTATTTTGATATCTTGGTGAAATCGTTCACCCTGTTCCTCACTATAATCCCCGCAATTTTCAGGAAAATAGTCCAAGTGGGACCACAAAAAGTGCATTTTTATGGACATGCGCGACCCATGAGCTTTGAAAGCTTCCATCAAGTTTTCGACAACGGACTCGTATTCTGGACTTCTTCTCAGTTGGATCATTGCGTTTTCGAACTGAGTATCCTTGATCAAAGTTCGAATTTGAGGACCATCAAAAACCCCAGCATTTAGTTTAGCATCAGATATATGAGGAAATTTACTCTCGAGATATCGGAATGCTGAACCCTCCTTATTCATTGATTTGATGAAATTTTTCATCAAGCCCAGCTTAATATGAAGTGGTGGGAGCAAAATTTTTGTTGGTGGTACAGGGGGCACTGAAACGACATTATGCGACCCAGGTTCAAAATTCTCTCTGGATGCCCATTCACGCTGTGCATAGTGCTTCTCATCCGCTCGGCTATCCCATTTGCAGAGGAAACATGGGTATTTCGTGTATCCCCCTTGCATTCCCAATACAAATGCCACAATCTGAAAAAAATATGAAAATATTTAAAGAATTTAGAGAATTTGTTCTATCAGATAAAAAAATCTATGCATTGGACTGTATCACTTCTGTGGGGAAGTTAAGTGTTCTTATACGCTCTCAAATAACCTTTGGAAAAACAATATAGTCAATAGCAATAGCTTACTTATGATATTAGTATTACCTTCAAATCTCCACAGATCCTCCAGTTATGTTGGTCGTATACGAGAGCATCCAGTAAAATTTTCATGTTATCGTAGCTCTCAGTAAGTTGTACGGAATGTGCTACAGGGACTGATGCAACCCTATTCCCAATGTTGAGAAGTACTGCTTTCAAACTTCGTTTAGACGAGTCTATAAATAGCCTCCATTCTGATGCGTTATATGGCAGGCCCAAGGATTCGATTAGCCCCTCAACATTGCAGCAGTACACTAAGGAAGAGGTATTTTCGTGCACTGCAAAAAACTTGCGGAATTCTTCCTCTCGTTTCCTATACCAGGAGAATGTTGTTCCCGGAGCCAGCAAGTTGTCCTCTCGAAGTCGTGAGCCCAAGATCTCGGCAGCTAATTTGGAAAGTCCTAAATCCCTGGTAAGATCATTAAGTTTGGCCTGGTTGAGAGGCCTCGGCTCATTTGAAGCGGTATTTTGAGGTATATACGACTGGGACTGGTCATTGGCATTGGTCATTGATTCATTATCAGAATCATCGAAGTCCAGGGTTTGAGGTGGGTCGGGTATTGGAATTCCAGGACCATGGGGTACAGGTCTCATAGCAGAAGGAATGTCAGGGTATACAACAATGTGTTTATTCTTCTTGTTAACTCCTGAAAATAGAAACACAGAAACATGGATATAAAACTTGCATATGAAATAGAAGAAGCATTCAGACAGTGGCGGCTCGTGAGGGAAGGCTGCGGTCTGTAAGATATGAAATAGGTCGATGGAGTCTGTATATTTTTTCTTTCTTTTTCATTCATATTGTCCCTTCGGGGACAATATGAATGAAAAAGAAGAAAATATACAATCATTGTATATGTAAATGTAACTTGTATAACAATATGTATGTGTAAATGTACTTTTTATAAGAATATGTATATGTAAATGTATGATTACCATTATGGTGAATATTATGCTATATATGGTGAATATTACATTATGGTGAATATTATGTCAAGTTTCATACGAGGATTTCAAAATATTTAAGAAAAATAAATTTATAAGCCCACCTTGGAGGTTTGTCATGCAGAAATAGCAATCTGTCACGTGATCCTTTCCTTCTCTCCAAATCATGGGAATTCCAAAAGGCAAAGATTTCGCTCTGCCTTTGCTCCATCTTCTCAAATTTTCAATGCACGTCTTGCAGCACATATGAGGGGCGAAATTTTTGTCCTGGTCCCCTAGCTTAATTCCAAAGTATGTTCTATACATTGTCTTCACAAATTTAGTGATTTGGGACTGGTTATTTGGCATGGTAACCGTCCCACATATGTAGCAGAATCTATTGGGATCATTTTTACACGCTCTATTCATTATGAAATATTTTATCTATATGCCTGAAAAGTAAAAAAAGATATTATACAAGTGAAACAAGTGATGATAGATGTTACTGTTCCAATTCCGCTTTGACAAAATCACGAAAAATTCTATTTTACTTATGAGGCCATAGCCGGATAATCTGAGCTGATTGAGAAAAACGGATTGCAGATTCGAAATCAGCAGGGAAAAACTCTATAAGAATCACTTACAAAACCCTTGACAGCAAAATTGATGCATACCAGTGTAATTTTTAAGCATTTAGTTATTTTTTACTTTATTTACTTTATTTTTTACAATCAGAAAACGGCTTTTTATCTGTCTGCATGCCGTTTGATAATTCCGCTCAGTGTGACACGGATAGAATAATTTAAAAAATTATAAATTCCTTACCACCTAACATGTGCATGAGAAATGAACGGCAATACATACCACATATGTTACTAAAGTATCCCTGGAATCGATAGGGATTCCAGACAATTTCGGGAATGTGTAGCTGTTCGAGAAATTTTACAATAATAACGTCATTCCATGGATGAGTCCCGAGTGAATTAAAATAGTACAGCGTTCGCTATTTTTAAAGTAGATTGCAAACCAATGAATCCCTTCACCACCAATAACATCTGTGTTCACAATAAGAATACCGCAATCTCTCGTAGTTGACAATTTCAATGTTTCATTCTTCGCAAACACACTGATAAATTTGGTACGTGTGATTCGTTAACTATTCATTACTCTCTGAAATGTATTCGCGTCTATTTTAAAAGTCAGTGACAACGCACCTAAATCTGTCAACTTCTATTAGTGCTTGTGACATGAGGTATACCAGTACACTAATAGACGTGTCAACCGGCTTGGCGAATTCCAATCTGACTGAGACGTTTTCACTCTGTTGTGGATTTAAGTGTGTATTTACACTAGCAGATAAGTCAGGTGTGATGTCAAACGGATAAAGGTTAAATTCATCTATGAATTCTGCGTTACCCCAATCCCGAGTTCACCACAAGCACCTGCAATATGGGCTAGATTACTATATGCTCTCGCGCAAATCGGGAACACAGCGTCTGATGAATAATCCGTATTCATAACCCCGTCCAACGCAATGCCATTGAAGTATAGTTATAGTTTCAAGGCCGAAATTCTCAACTTTAAAGGCACTCTTTTTATATTTTCCATTCACCGAAGCATGGTCCTGCATTCCAATTAATATCCTTTTAGGTAGAACTCCCAGGGCGATGTTTTCTATCTGTTTCGATGCCAACCTTGCTGGCACCGTGTATAGTTTAATCTGTACTTTACTAATTGGGTATTTTACTATGGCATGTAGTAAATTTTTCTCAATTTTTCTTTGTTGAGGCGAACTTAATTTCACACGGCGTACGCGAAGGTATGTTTCCATACTATGAATCACAACGTGCTTTGCACCCTCTTCTTGATCAGCACCCAGATTTAAACAGATCTCAGGATTCGTGCGGGTGAGCTTTATTTTCATATCCACCCCATTCACAAGCAACTTCTCCTGGAATGTAAAGTCTGTATGCAGGCACCCAAAACATTCCTATATCTTTTTAGAATTTGTAAATTTGTCCTTTATACTACTTTTGTCTTTAGCTTGATAATAGCCCTCGGCGTTGAAAAAGGTATCCTTCGCATCTTTGGAAAAGTTCAGCACATTTTCCAGATAGCCTCGTAGGTGATTGTACCCCGTTCCTTTTGAGATGTTGACCTGATTTAAATATACATCACACTGGTTGAATGCGGAGTGCAGAAAGTTTGTTTCGGAGTATACAGCATATTTGTCATCGCAGTCCGTTCCATCAGAATGGGATATACGTAGTTTAACGTACATGTGCACACAGTTTGGGTCAAAAAAGTAAGGGCCTGAGCTAGGTATCACGAATTCCATAGGAGCACTCCTGGAACTAATTGTGTTTAACGGATTAATTGCAATAAAGTCACTGTGCTCAATAGAAACTTGAAGCGTGCCATGACGAGTCAGAAATAGTACCACCTCTCTCGGCAAGTAGTAAACAGTCATTGATTCATGAGAGCAATGTTCTTAGCTTATATCAGTCAAAAAAATGGTCAACCATAGGTTTCATTCGCTTAGAACACTTCTTCGATATACTTTTACGTTTAACGCCACGTGCTGGTAATCCCTTCTTCCGGACAGCCCTCTTCTTCTTCTTCGCACCGCCACGCATTTTTCTCTTTGCATCTTTGATGATTTCGTCACGTATACGCTTTAAGTGTTTTTTTAGAGCTTCTTTAGGTTTAGCCTCAGCCATGATGTTTTCTGCCGTGTTAAAACCTGATTATAGCGCTTTCCTCCCGAGATATCTGGCACCCCTCTTCAGCAAGAGGACAGCTGTACGTAGTATGGTTGAAAAAATGGATCCAAGCTCACTACCACGCTGGTATCTTACACCTCGATAGACTGTGAAAGGCTTTCTGACAATTATAACTCAGTGCGTCGAAAGTGCAGCTTCACTGTTAAGCTCACCTCAACGAATGGGAAATTTTTTCCCTCAATCGTACTTATATATATATATATATTGAGATATTGGTTATAAGATTAGTCGCGACATTTACATATTGGGGCCTGTTATATGTAACACTCAAGCACTTCCCTCTGTGGTTGGGAATGTGAGCAATGCGCAGCAGGCGTGCCTGGGTATCCCCAACAAACTGGTGCTCCACTATATTGCTGTAAATATAGCATATGTCTGGGAGTGTATAGCGAGCAACCAATTTCTCCAATTTCATCTGATACATAAGGCTGGACAAGTCATGTTTTACCTCGTGAAAGGTATCTCTTTTGAAGGCTGATCGATATCACCCCCTCTGTTATAATTTTGAACAGTCCTTTGTCTTTAATATTTCTGTTAGCCTTTGATTTTAGTATTAGCGTATGCGCAGGGTTTTCTTTGTTCACGATTTCGTATACTAAATCAACCGTAAGATTTGAGTTTTCTAAACTTACGTTTAAGTCTCTCACAACATCCTCAGCCGCACCATAACGGCCCGGACCTAGTGCATCCCAAATCTGGGCGATACGTATGGTTTCATCCCGAGTTATCCCGGCTTTTTCACACTCATGGATGGTGTCTAAGAACCGTAAAAACGGGTTCTTTATAATCAATATTTAAAAAGAGGGTGTCCAGCTCAATTTCGCATATCCCCACCTCATACGAATCACGACTCAATTCAATGGGACCATGGAGCTCTGTTACAAAGTTGGCTACGGTGTTGTTAGGATGTACAGGCAGGGAAGAAGAGGACGGTAGTGTGACGTAGAAATGGTTAGGAGCCAAGTTGCATACTATTGAAGCTTCATTATTGCACCAACTTTTAAATAGGTGTTGAGGCTTTCTGGGTACCCTAGCCATTTCACCAGGTACATTTTCTCTTTCCTAAGCCTTCCTTTCCTAATTTTTTTTCAATTTTAAACACATTTTTTCCTAAATTAAATATCACTTTTTGCGACTCCTCGCAGTAAAAGCCTCCTGCGATTTCTTCCCCATTCAAATCTTCAAAGTAATACAACATTATCTCGCCTTTAGGTTAGATAGCCTTAACTTTAAAAATCTCACATGTCCAACCTTGCTCATATCCCTTCGCGAATTTATTTCCCGAACGCGATAGCCTTACGTAATCAATGATTTTGAAGCGCGCAGAGTGTGACGGTGTTCTACGAATATCTCTTCTCACATCAGGCTCTGTGCGCGTACCTCTTTCTAAAATCTCGTTAAGTGTTGTCCCAATCGTGCGATGGTGTGAGTGGCTGTATGATGAGGCCAATGATTCCAGAATGTCTATATATCTGTATGTGTTTTTATGTGCAAAATAGCTGTGCATGCGTTCCTTTATGGTACGTTGAACTCTTTCAGCTAAAGAGGCATTATGTACAGAAATGGTAGTGTTGTAGCTGAGATTAAACTCTGTCAACATGCACTGAAAGGCTCGGCCTATAAATTCTTTCTCCATACCCGTACAAAAATAGCTAGGAACCATGTTATCTTTCAACATCAACGTTTTGGTGGCTTTATCAACTGTTTCAGGCAATTTATTTTTCAGAGGAATTAGCCACAGATATCTAGAGAATACATCTATTATGAATAGGATGTAACAGTAACCATCGTTATATGCTGAATATCTTTGCATATCTGTTAAATCTGGTTGCCGAATAGATTCAATCGATGCCGCTGCTGTCTTGGCTGTTTTAAACCTTTTTCTCACAGGCTTATGAAGTGTATAAGCGTCCTGCTCTCGCAAACCCTCTCAACATCTTTTCTTCCTACTCCATCATTGTAAATACTTTTATGCAGTCTATCTACACCTCCGTAGGAGGCTGGGCTAGAAATGTCATAATAACGTCTTCTTAATATGTTAGCCATTTGCGTATTTTAGAGGCACGTGGATAGGTTTGACTGTTGTTGTTGTTTGGCCTCTTCTTTCTCCTCTTCAAAGATACTACTGTTGGGGGTGATGGCGTTCTCAGTTGTGGCACATGCGAGGCATGTTCCAAGCCTTTTAACCTGTTCAGATTTCCTATCAATATTTTGGGTACATTTATTTGTTGTAGTCTTGCTTAAATATGCTTCCATCCTGATGGTGAGGGCCTATCCCACTTTCTCACCAAATCATGGACGATGTCAACGACATTCGATCCCTGTACCTTTGCTCCTTTCACAATGATCTCACCGTATCGGTCTACTCTATGGGATCCTCATTCGTTAGATTATAAAGACTTAAACCTTTATTCCCCAATGTATGCGGGAGGGTGCATTTTAATACATGCTCGATATGTTGTAGGGCCAACCCGTTATTCTTCGGTTGGTCAGCTCTATCGTCGGACACAGGTCCTATGCCACCATGCTCCTCGTTGTCCGTGCTGTGCCTAACAACCACGGGGATCTCTGTCGGATTCTTATAATTTTCGTACTCGTGAAGAGAAGAAATTTCTGCAGAGCTTCTTCGAATAAGATTCTTTACTCATCAGGTGTTTTTTTACTGTTTAATAGGGCTAACATTTCGCTTTCCATTCTTTTAAACCTGCTTTTACGGGGTTTTAGAACCGTGTCTGGACTCTTTTGAACTTTGCAGTAAAGCATACATCTCGTGTGGAATCACTATCACTTTCTTCATTATATTAATCTAGTCAGTAAAGGTCCCAAAACTGAAAATAGGGTGGGGAGGAATGACCCTCCTCTTTGTATAATAATTCGTTTTTTCTTCCCCACAGTTTGACTTTTACGAGCGAGTGTACTTATTATGTTTTTGTAACGGCGTAGACGAGCCTTCTGAGGGGGTTTCATTGAAACATTGCAAATTATAACGTTAAGACAGATTTCACAGATGCATTTTAAAAAGTCGAAGTCGATATTTTTAGCAAACATCTGTTGCATTGCCCGGGAAGTCGATGATAGATTTTTATTAATTCATGGTATTTCTTTAGCCTCTTTGTCTTTCTGGAATATACACCGTTTCAGGCTCGTTTGGAAATATATTCTTTCTTAGAAGCACCCTAAACGTGTGTCGCGGATGAAGGTGACAAAGCAAATATCCGTAACGTTGACTTATAGCTTCTTTATAAACTTCCAAAAACTCCTTACCCTAATTTGGGAACATTTGATTGGCTAATACCCCAGTTTGTGACACATCTCTACGTTGCGCGAATAAGACTAGACATTGTGTATTTAACGACACATCGCGCATGTATCTATTTTTGAAAAATAGATTCTGATTGATGAAGAACGCGCTTATGTTAAGATGGTGGGAGAACACTGTAAATGTCTCAGCAAACGTTTTATTCCTTTCCAACATGAGAGCGTCAATTACATTGACTGTATGTTCATTTCCCTTTGTGGAAGAAAATATTATCTTGGTACTCGTTGAACACTGATTGATACGTCGAATAGCACCATGTAACTTTATGCATAAATTTTAAGAACATCTCTCCCTTTTCTTTTATGTCTTTTGAAGACAGTTTTACCACATCCTGTAGGGCCAGATATAATACATGTGGATGTCCTGTACACTTTAGCTTGTAATAATAATAATGGATAAGTCATCAAGAGTACCTCATGAATCACTATTCATGAGGTATTCATGATTCACTATTCATGATTTTTAAACACAAATCAACCATCAGGAGCGTTTTCATGACTTACCTTTTATAAATCTTAATGAAAATTCTTGTCTCATTGTATTAGAGTGTGTTGTTTTTGTCCTGTTCTTTGTAAGGTTTATTATTATGCAACGCTTGTTTGTTTTGAACACAAATTTTTGCACAAAATTAGCGCTCATCCTACCTTTTGAACAAAAGTTTTTAAGCCAGTGAGAACTTAATGTTTACTTTAAGCACACGAACCACATTTTGAGTGCAACTTCACAAATTTGGCGTCATTGGCTTTGGATGTGCAGCTCAAAAATTTATGACTGTGGTATTTTTGTAAATTTATGGACTGGCTTCCATTTCCTCGATTTTCCAAAGGAGTATAAAATTTTGTACAACAGTGTTCTGACTAGATGCCCAAAATTATTTAGTAATTTTTACCACAAACAACCTAAATTGTAAAAAGACGAAATTTTGTTTTCGCATGCTGCCGACAAGAGGCGTGACGCTAGGTGGAGCTCAGAACTCTCAACGAATAAACTCCGCCCAGCATCCCGTGGATGGACAATTTACTTAGCGAAACGAATTTTTGATAAAATAAATTTTGCTCAAAAATTTGTTGTATTGAACAAATTTGTCCGATGTTTACACGAAATTATTTGCGACGACGTCGTCTATCGTTTGGTGTAAAGTGCGTATGATGTAGTTTCCTCTGAAAAGAGTTACATCCCTCAGAAGAGCCGTCCGCGAAGTGCAGGTTCATACACATCTCGCGTAAAATACTTGAAATTTTAGAATTATCAGATGAGAAAAGTTTTGTTTTTAAAAATATTAATTGGTACAAATTCAGTTATTACAAAAATTAAATTTAAATTTATTATAAATGTGGAATATTTATAACAGTTCGTTCCACCATCATTCAATTGCATACTTTAAAGAGTTTAATAAATGAATGAATGAATAATGCTTTATTCATAAAATAAATAAAATTTTATGTTTTTTGTTGTTACAATAATTTTAACATAAAATAAGTAATTGTGAAATTGGACAGTTTATTTATTTAATCTGGTCATTAAGCTTTAATACACGCCTAAACGGTTAGAGTAATATGAACCAAATTTAGTGTACACAGTAAGGGAGGATCTGGGAAAGTTTTAGTAAACCACCCGCCTTTCCCGTTACCCCTAGGTTGAGTTTCGGAGTGACTTTTGCTGTACAAGGTGCAGGAGGCATTCTAATATACATACTGTATATTTAGTGTGTGTGTGTGTGTATATAAGGGTGGCCCTTAAGTGGTGCTAAAATTTTAAGTTACGATATTTTTCCCTCTCACCCTTCAATTGGATTCTATGTCACTATAAAATAACACACACAAAATTTTAGTGAGATATAAGTATATATAGGGTGTGCTCAAGAACTTCAAACTTTCTCTCTCGACTCTCTCATATATTATCAAATAGGCGTGATGGGTTATTGGTAGAATTTGCTTATTATATGACTTGCCATATTATATATGGTTAATTTGAAACAAATAGTAGCGATGATCTTATGTTCTTATATGTTAAACACATTACGCTTTCTTTTTATCTAAGTATATAGATTTTTTCATGATGGCTAGTGGAACTCGAAAAAAACATACGGTTTATTTGCTTGAACATTAGGGCTGCTCGTTTTTACACTTTTTTCGATATTTGATTTGGGGTAGTGCGGAAAAGTTGCGATTTGGAGAGAAAATAAAGTGTGTAAAATTTTTTTGATCTACGTCAATACCTTCAGGTGGCGGCGAGTCCTTAAAAATCGAAAAATAGGCCTAAAAACACATAAAAATTTTATATAATTTTATATAATTTTTATGTAATGTTCATTGTTCAATGACTGCTATTAATTTATTCAAGCCTATAATAGTGTTCTCAGGGTTGTTTGCACAGAAATATATCGGAATTAACATTTGTATAACATCTTGTTAAAACTTGCTTTAAATCAATATTTTGGATATTTTAACGGCTAAGACGCCACCGGAAGTTATTAACAGATTGTGCTGAAATTTTTATTGTTTATTTTGTAAGTCTTTGAAACCATTTTCCAATCTACCCCGTTAGGCCTATTTTTCGATTTTTAAGGACTCGCCGCCACCGGAAGGTATTGACGTAGATCAAAAAAATTTTACACACTTTATTTTCTCTCCAAATCGCAACTTTTCCCCACTACCCCCAATCAAATATCGAAAAAAGTGTAAAAACGAGCCGCCCTATTGAACATACTCAAAATTGTTTATCATGTGCAAAATTGCCAAGTAATGGGGATGTTATGAGGTACTATCTACATTTGCTTCAGTCGATTAAGAATAAGCACAAGGCTGCTCAGTTGACGATAGCGGAAGTGGAGACTTTTTGGAAGAAGGCGAGGATTCCACTGCGGCCAGTTCAACATGCAGTGAAACATTTGGAGAGTCTGATGAAGTAGTGGGATCTTTTGAAAAAAAATCAGTCACGGAAGACGGATACACAAAAGAAGAAAGAAGAAGAGCTGAAATCCTGCTTTGATGACCTTTTTGACGTTGCTCACCAAAATGCTATGGTGTTGATGACGAATGAGGAGGATAAAGCGTTCCTTTTGGCACAAAGAGATAAGGGCAGAAGAGGCTCCATTGCTGAAATTGATATGACTTTGGCTAAAAAGGAGGAAGCAGCTACGAAGAAGCAAATTTGGAATGATGAATTTAAGAAGAGACATGAAATAGAGAATCTCGTACTTAACAGAAAAATCGTCCTGGAATCTTCTTCATCTTCCACAGGTGAGAACACCATGGATGCAGAGAATGAAGGAGCTGTTGGAGGAGTCATAGTGTCATCACCTCATCCAAAAAGAGGCCGCAAGAATATCCTCCATCCAGAAGTTCTTTCGTCGTCGTTGGATCGCACTAAAACTAGTGACCGTGATGCGGTCAGTGATCAGTGCTTCCGGTCAGAACGTTGGGGAATACAACATCAACAGAGCTTCTCTGCAAAGACACAGGAAGAAGCATCGAGCCCAAAGAGCTGCAGAGTTGAAGAAGAAATTTGATCTGCGAACACCTCTCACCCTTCACTGGGACGGCAAGCTGATGGATGACCTAACTGGAGATAAGAAGGTCGATCATCTCCCAATCGTTGTTTCAGAATCTGGACTAGATCAGATCCTTTTAATCCCGCCAAACAATGGCGCAGGCGATGATTGATGTCGTCGATGATTGGGGTGTTCGTGATTGAATCAAAGCCCTTAGCTTCGACACCACAGCGAGCAACACTGGAAGAGTAAATGGAGCATGTGTTACCTTCGACCAACATTTAAGGTCTGAAGTTTTGTACCTTGCATGTCGCCATCATATACATGAAATCATGTTAGAGGAAGCTTTCACGGTAACAATGGGAATATCAAGTGGACCTGAGATTATGCTTTTCAAACGGTTCAAGACCTTTTGGCACATCTTCCCCATTGACTACAGTCCTGGCATAAATAACGAGGTCGCCCTGCTCGCTGTAGAGCCTGTGAAGGACAATATCATCTGCTTCTGTCGACTCCAGTTAGATCAAGTTCATCTAAGAGATAACTATCAAGAGCTGCTCGAACTTACCCTTCTTTTTCTGGGAGACGTTCCACCAAAAGGGGTCAAATTTCGAAAACCTGGAACAGTCCACCGAGCTCGGTTCATGGCCCGGCTTATATACGCCTTGAAAATCTTTATGTTCCGCGATTGCAGATTTAAACTGTCGCAACGAGAAGTCAAAGGCATGCAAGACTTCTGCATTTTCGGTGTGCAGTTCTATGTAAAGTTCTGGTTCCTCTCTCGCTTGCCAGCATCTGCACCAAGCAATGATCTACAACTACTACAATCTTTCGCAGTCAGCGACACACCTGCAGCAAAAGGAGCTCTCAATAAAATCCTTGCTCACTTATGGTACTTGAGTGAAGATCTAGTGGGCCTTGCCTTCTTTGACAGAGACTTGGATTTGCAAGAAAAAAGAGCTATGGTTAAGAATCTACAACGGGAAGAACAACATGACGCACCAAAACGAATTCATCTGAATAAGAGTGACATCCAAGGTAAGAAACTCAGCGACTTCGTGTCTGCTAGAACGAAGGTTTTGTTCACTCTTCTAGGGCTTGAAGTCGAATTCTTGCGTGATAATCCAGAGATGTGGATCGAAAACCCTGAGTACCTACTGGCAGAAACAGTGGTCAAAGATCTTCGAGTAGTGAATGACACTGCTGAAAGGGGAGTTGCATTGATGCAGGAATATAATAGACTCATCAGCAAGAACGAAGAACAGACCCAGTTTGTCGTTCAAATTGTCCAAGAGCATCGGAAGAAGTACCCCGATTCCAAGAAGGATACCATTCTCAAAGGCATATTAGACTCTTCTTGCAACCTTTAAATAAGGGTTGTGTTGTGCTAACTTTTCAGTTCAATTTCTTATCACCTTTAATTTTAATAAAAGTATTTTTTTGTTGCTTAAAAATCTTGTATTAATTGAATGAAATAAATGAAAAAAAAATGATGGGGCTTTGCAAACGATATGGGGATCTAATAAGCTAAATTTGATTATCTGCAAAGTCGTGCCCAGCTCAAATCATATTATTTTGAGTCTCATCGCCGCGGAACTGCATTGGGATGATGTTCCAGGGTAGCGGTCATACCCACTATGTATGTAAAGATTATTAATTTTATACATCTAGTTCCCAAAATTAAGTAAAATTTTAATAGCAACCAAGCTTGTTATTAGAAATATATTAATAAATACTAATTGTACAACTTTTTTATATTAAATGAATACTGGATTTGAGTGTGAGTGAATCCGTAATGTATTATAAAAGGCAACTACAGAGTTAGGATGTTTGAGCACATACTAAAAATTGTCCAAACACTATAAAATTTTGCATGAAAAACTTTCTCAATGGGAAGGATCTAATGAAGGGGTGAGAAAGAAAAAAATAAAAAGTGACAAAATAAGGGCCACCCTAGATATATATATATATATATATATATATATATATATATATAGAGAGAGAGAGAGAGAGAGAGAGAGAGAGAGAGAGAGAGAGAGAGAGAGAGAGAGGGCGACAAGCTTGACCTTCGTGAAATGAGAAATCATCGCGCAAAACCTTTGAAAGGTTGAAAGGTGTATATATATATATATATATATTATATATATATATATATATATATATATATGATACACACAGACAGTGCATGGAACAAGGAACTCTTCTGGGAAAATTAAATCCACTATAGTCCGAATAAGTAATGGTAAATGACAAATACCATAGTTTTTCTTTTTCATGATGCTAGCCCGACGTGGGCAACGGGTCACTCGCAAATAGGTCCCATATATATATACGTGTATATATAGTGGGCCTAAGCTTTAGCCGTTTAAGATGATGCTGATTAATTTAATGCTAGTGAATAACTGATGCCATGATTGATTGTTATAATGACAGGCTGGGTTGACAATTTATGATGTCTTACAGTATCACCGGTTGAAAGTGGCTAATGGAGTAGGCCTACTATAATATTTCTGAGTGATACGAATTACTTCGAGGTCACCAGCTTGGATTACACCCAAGCAAATATTGTTAAAGTTAGAAAGGGTATAAAAAGCACCTTATTGTTTTGTATTTAATTAAGAAAATAAATTTGTTATTTGTTCACAGTGAATAACAAATGATTGACAGTAATTATAATGAATAACAATCGTTTAACGGCCTTTATATTACGCTAAGATGACATGGAGCTGAGCCAATAAGAGGAATGGTTAAGAGCCTAATGGGCAAGTAATGCATGCATTCATTTATGGTAGGCTAATGGCATGCAAGAATGGAACACAATTTAAATATGAAACCTAGTGATAACAAAAATTATGCACGTAGTTTTGGTACACGGAATAGAATACGTAACACACTGAATATATAAGCTAAAGGTTATGCATGAATGAACATGGAATAAATGCTTGCAGCCTAATAATAGAAATTAAGCACGTACGTTTTGGTACACTGAATGGAATACGTAACACACTGATTATGTAGGCTAAAGGTTATGCATGAATGAACATGGAATAAATGCTTGCAGCCTAATAATAATAGTAATTAAGCACGTACGTTTTGGTACGCTGTATGGATTACGTAATACACTGATTAGGTAGGCTAGAGTTATGCATAAATGGAACACGAAACAAGATGCTGCAGCCTAATGATAATTGGAAGAAATATACGTAAGTTGGTACACTATAAATGGATTAGGCCTTCAATAATGAAATGCTTAAATAAATCACATAAATTAACGGATAGCTGGATGGTACACGCATACGGTATTGGAATGACACTTGGATTAGGAAATAGGGTACTTTTGCATTATCCTCCCAACACTAATTTTTTTTTATAATGGAAGGAAAATAAAGTCACAAATTCTGAAATAAAAAAGGGAAATGACATAAGTGTTGGGAGCAAAATATTCTGAAATTACATCATTAGTTATATGAATAAATATTCTTAACCTAACCTAACCTAACCTAACTTGAAGCCGGCTAACTAGGGCTAACGCCTGCGGCGAGCTGTTTTTAACCTAACCTAACCTAACCAAACCTAACCTAACCTAACCTAATCCCAACACTAATTTTTTTTATAATGGAAGGAAAATAAAGTACCATAACCAAAACCAAACCAACATTATATAAAAAAATTAGTGTTGGGAGGATAATGCAAAAGAACCGGAAATAGGCCTACTGCGTTTTTAACGAGTCAGTTAGAACGCTTAATTAAACACTTTGGGAGTATAGCCTACTGTTCGGCGGTGGGCTGATGTAGGCTTCACGAGAGTTAGTTACAAAAGATGCACTTGTCTTACCAGAAACGTTGAATACCTCTGGCGAAGGAGTGTAGAAGGTGGACCTATTCCTGTTGGCTCGAGAAGTTGTTGTCGTCCGTTGTTCTACAAGTCGAGGTCTTCACGCTGAAGTGTTCACGGGCCTATTGGATTCTCGTTGACGGCCGCTTTCCGTAAAATGGCGAACGCTGAACCAAGGTGAAGTAATTTGGGCTTGTAGCTTCGTAGAAGATTCCCGTACTGTATCCTCCTTGAGGATGTTTTCTCGTAGCGTGTTGAACTTTGCCGGTGCTCTCGAGGATGATTGGTAACCGGTTGAGGTGTGGTGAAGAGGCCAATGGAAAACGCCTACTGCGAAAGTGTTGTTTGCTGCAGGAAGGATTTATAGCTTACGTCAAGTGATGCTTCGTGTAGAGTTGAGATGATGTTTGAGGGACTGAAGCCGGCTGAAATCGAAACGGCGCAGGGCTTCGAAGAAGTGCTTCTGCAGGCTGACGGCGGAAGGTCTTACTTGACAATAGACCGAAAGCCTTGAAGGAACAGCAGGCCGCTCCTCCGGCGGGAAGCCGGAGGGCGGTTTATGTGACAAGTTGTGCTACGGATGTAGGAGAAACGTGACACGTGACGAGAAATGCAAACGAGAAGTGGTGAGCGCAAGTGAGCGAGTGAGGATGAGTGAGGAGTGAGGAAGTGTATCAGTGGAAACTCGCTTATATAGCCTCTGTGACGCGGAAACTTTCGCACCATTACTGAAACGCCAGCTACGCGTCCTTTACTTGTTAAGGGTTTGCTTTCGCGGGCCTTTTGGGACAAAACAGACGTTTTCATTGTTTCTGATTCCTTGACCACGTGTGTCTTCTAAGAATGTTTGATGATGGCGCGGAAGAAAGAATTTCTTTGTCTACTTGTTAGTCTATTTCTTTTCGGTCCTCTGTACAGTATATATACCTTATGAAACCTTATGTTGTTTCGTACGTTGGTCTCTCTTCACACGGAGATCAAGCTGGTGTCCCCACCTCTAGGTCTGGCTTCGTGGAGGAGCGAGTTGTTTTCTTGCGCTCTCCACCGTACATAGCCAGGCACGCCCGGCTCATCTGGTACCGTCCTGAGCCAGGCATCCAGTCTTCTCTTGAAGACTTCAACTTTGACCCCCGTTACGTTTCTGAGGTACTTTGGAAGCTGGTTGAAAAGTCTTGGCCCCCTGACAACCAAACTATTTTCCTTCAGAGTTGAGGAGGTCCCTTGTCGGGCCTTTAATTTGGGAACACTACACATTCTGCCTTTCCTATTTTCCAGTGTTGTTTGAATGGTAATTGGGTTTAGTTTTAGGTTTGGTACCTGTTTTTCGATCATTTTCCATATGTAGATTATGGTGTACCTCTCTTCTTCTTTCCAGGGAGTACAGATTTAGTTTACGTAGTCTTTTCCAGTAGTTGAGTTCTTTGCAGCCATCAATCTTGGCTGTGAAATGCCTTTGCGTTTCTTCTAGTTTATTAGTTTCTTCCTTTTTATAAGGGGACGTCAAAACTGAGTAGTATTCAAGTTTTGGTATAATCAGTGTTTTTAGCAGGGTAATCATTACTGTCCTGTCCCTTCTCTTGACGTTCTTAGTACCTGTCCGGCGACTCCTTTTGCTTTATTTATCGCTATCTGATTTTGTGTTTCGAATTTCGCATCATCTGTCATTATTATCCCGAGATCGATCGCTTTCGTGCTTCTCTGAATTTCTCTCTAACTGGAGCATAATATGCAGTCTGTTTAAGTTCTTCTTTTCTACCATATCTCAGGAGCTGTAATTTCTTGGTGTTAAATGACATGTTGTTGTCTTCTGACCATTTGTATATTTTGTTCGTGTCCCTCTGCAAGGCCTCCACGTCATGTACATCGCTGATTTTTCTGCTGATCTTTGTATCTTCTGCAAAGGATGTTACTATACTGTTGCTGTTTACTCCGCTGTCTATGTCTGTTAGCATGATAATGAACAGGAGTGGGGCCAGTACTGTCCCTTGTGGTACTGAGCTGCGTACTTCCGATTCTGATGATGATATACCTTGAATTTTGACGACCTGCAGACGTTCTCTGAGGAAGTTGTAGATCCATTTTCCCACTTTGCCTGTTATTCCCATATATTTAATTTTATGTGCTATTATACCATGGTCACATTTGTCGAAAGCTTTAGCAAAATCTGTGTATATAACATCGTAGTTGTCATTGCCTTCCAATGCATCTAGGATATTGTTGTAGTGTTCTATTAGTTGTGATAGGCATGATCTACCTGATCGGAATTCATGCTGATTTTCGTTGAATCTTTCCTGTCTCCTGGAAGTCATAAATTTTCTCTCTAACTATTCTTTCAAATACTTTTGTGAGGTGGGACGTCAATGACACTGGTCTATAGTTCTTTGCTTGAGATCTGTCCCCTCCTTTATATATAGGGACAATGTTTGCTCTTTTCAAGATGCTCGGTATTTCCCCAATGTTTAGGACCTGCAGCTGAATGTGGTTTCATTTGTCCTATAGCTCTCGCTACATCTTCTGGTGCAAAATCAAAGTCTATTATATATTCTCCTTGCAATTCCTCTTCAAAGAATGCATTTATGTCAGGTATCGCTGTGTCACTTTTTGGGGTACTGAAAACTGATTCATATTGAGCTCTCATTGTATCAGATATTTCTTTTGAATCGTCGGTTAGTTCATTATTTCTCGTCCTTGAGGGCCCAATAGCGGCGCGCGTTTTTGTTTTCCTTGAATATATATATATATATATATATATATATATATATATATATATATATATATATATATATATATAGGTACTTTCCTGTTATTCCGGACCCCAGACCTTTGCCAAAAATATCACAACTTCACCTAACCAATTGTCAACGGCATACAGTTGACGTAACCGTATTTCTTGTATGTCCATAATGAGACTTTAAAAGATTATTAATAATAATAACAGAAAAACCGGTGCTTTCCTGTTAGGTCAACTGTATGCCCTTGACAAATGGTTAGGTTAAGTATATATATGTATATATACACCGTATATATATATAGTGGCCTACGGATCACCGATTTGATGTGGCTAAGAAAGTAGGCTTACTACAATTACTGAAGAAAATTATATGAAATTAGGGTCACCAATTTGGGCCTACTGCCCAAACAAACAATATTTAATAAGGAGAGAGAAATTACCTTGTTGTTTTGTGTTTAATTAGGAAAATAAATCAATTATTTGTTCACAGCGATAAACAGTTCAATAAAGGTGTTTATAGTGATTAACAATTATATAACGGCATTTATACTATTTACCTTAAATTTACCTTAAAGCGCTTCTGCCTCAAGGGTGCGCTGCTCCCTCGAAGTCCGCTCAGCGCCTCCTGAGGCGGGGCCACGACGGGGTCGCCACCCCTCTTTTCTCTCGCTCCTGCCATACGATTTGGTCCCCTATTGAATTTGTGGGGGCTGGTCTGGCAGAGGAATACCCTGACACTGTGGGTTGGTCGGGTATGTTGGCTAAAAACATGTCCAAGTGTTTTTTAAAAGTATCTACTGGGACTGCACTTATATCTCTAAGGTACTGAGGCAAGGAGTTAAACAGGCGAGAACCCTGCCTAGAGATACTATTATATTGAAGGGTTTGACTCCTTCTCAGACTGTTTGGTGGGAGGTGGTATTTTTTACACATTCTTCCAGTTCTTGTTGAGGTGGGCACAATTGGTTCAGTATTGGGGGCAACTAAAAGCCCTTCTAGAATTTTCCAGGTGTAGATTAGAATGTATCTCTCAAACCTTCTCTCTATGGAATAAAGGTTGAGGCCTCTGAGCCTATCCCAGTAGTTTAATTTGTTTTTACTCACCTGTTGCCCATCAGGTTGTTTAATATACGAGGTAAAGGTTCTTTGCAAGCCCTCAATTTTTTGCAATTCATTTTGTTTGTGGGGAAACCATAATTGAGAGCAGTAGTCAATGCGTGGAAGGACAAGTGATTTCCACAGGGTAAGCATGGTCATACTGTCCCTAGTTCTGAATGTCCTCAGTATATATCCTATTAGTTGTTTGCATGATGAGGTTACTTTGTCAATGTGCCTGTTGAATGTTGCATCTTCAGATAATATAATCCCTAGATCCCTGACATGATCAGTTTGTACAATATCTTTTCCTGTGGGTCCAGTGTAGTTGAATTGTTCTTTCAGGTATTTATTTGGTCCATACTTAATTAGTTCAAATTTGTCTTCATTGAAGGCCATATTGTTTGCATCTGCCCATGCATATATAGTTCGTAGATCTTTTTGTAGCTGTACACAGTCTTCTTTTTCTGTAATTGGTCTTAGTATTCTGGTATCATCTGCGAATGAGAGGAGAGAGCTTCCTAGGTTACAGTTTATATTGTTTGGCATTATAATGAATAGAATTGGTCCTAGTACTGTGCCTTGCGGCACTCCACTAATCACTTCTTTTTCTATAGATCTTGCTCCATTTACAATTGTTATTTGTTTTCTGTCAGAGAGAAAGGCATGGATCCATTTTCCTATTTTTCCACAAATACCAAGTTCTTTTAGTTTATGGTCAACCTTGTCAAAAGCTTTTGCAAAGTCTAGATAGATGACATCAACATTGTGGTTTTCTCCCAAATATTGTAGGATTGTATTGCAATGGTCTATAAGTTCAGTAAGGCAGGATCTCTTGTGTCTGAAGCCATGTTGAAAGTTTTCTAAGAGATGTTCATTTTCTATAAAAGTGACAATGTGCCTTTTCAGGACTTTCTCAAATATTTTAATAATATGGGAAGTCAAAGATATGGGTCTATAGTTCTTGGCTTCCTTTCTTTTGCCTCCTTTGTAGATTGGGGTAATATTTGCTTGTTTCATGATTGGTGGTATTCTACTGGTGTCTAGTGAGGATCTCCACAGGATTTTCAAAGGCAGAGATAAAGTATGTTTGCATTCCTTAAGAATCTTGGCTCCAATTCCATCTGGACCAGGGGCTGAACTCCCCGGTAGCTCTGTTATTGCCTGTTGTATATCTTTAGTGGTTATTTGTATATCTTCCAATAATGGTCTGTCTTGGTCATTTTCTTCTCTATCAAAAAATGCTGTAGTTTTTATTTTCTTTGCTACTACAGGGGTACTCCAGCTTAAAGCATATTGAGATTGTAGAATGTTTGCCATTTCCTGTGTATTAGATGTGAGAGTTAGTCTATCTTTAGCAAGCAATGGGCTAATGCTCGTTTTGATAACTGCTTTGCGTTTAGCATAGCTAAAGAAGAATTTGCTATTTTCCTTTATAGTGTCAATAGCTTCGTGTTCATTATCAATATTCTCTCTTATGGTTGACTCCTTTATTTTAAGTTCTAACATCAGTATCTGATTCCGGATGTTACTATGTCTTGTATCACTTAATTGCTTTGTCAGTTGTTTAGATAGCTTTGTTCTCTTTCTCATAAGTGTCCTTCTGTATCTGTGCTAAATATGACTAAATATGACTGATTCTTTGCAATAAGGAATGGTTATACAGATTAATTGTTAAGTAATTACACTGATTCATATAGGCTAATGAGAATATGCAAACGTGAAAACAGAATAAATAATGAGGCCTATTGATAACTGAAATAATGCACGTACGGTTAGTACAGTAAATGGATTTGGTCGTTAAGAATGAAATGCTTAAAAGAGTACATAAACAATAAGATGCATGATAAGTAAATTATACAAATGAACAACAATAACAGGGTGATACAACTACAGTATTCATACGACACTTGAATAAGCCTACTGTGGTCTTAATGAGAGAGTTAGTTTGCCGGTAGCTTGTGTACACTTTTGGGTATAGCCTATTCGCGACGCTGCAAGAGGATGAGTGTTGAAAACCGGGAGAGACTTGTGTAAAGGGCCAACGGAAAGCGCCTACAGCAGTGATGTTGTTTCTTGCAGGATGGAACTGTAGAGTCGCCTGAAGTGTTGCTTCGTTTCTTGTATGGTTGAAGTGTGACTTGAAGGACTGAAGCCGGCTGAGGTCGAAGCGGCGCTACGTGACGTGAGATTCACGAGAAGTAAAGAGCGGAGTGAGAGCGAGTTTCAGTGAATTTTGACTTTTATAGGCTCGTAAGACGCTAACTTTTCGCGGGCCTTCTTGGGAAAAACACAAACGTCCTTTTGTTTCTTTCTTCTTGACAAACCACGTGTTTTTATTCCTGATGACTCCAAGATGTCTACGAACGGCGAGAAAAAGGAATTTCTTTGTCTGCACTCTCTCTCTCTCTCTCTCTCTCTCTCTCTCTCTCTCTCTCTCTCTCTATATATATATATATATATATATATATATATATATATATATAGTGTTTTGCTGGTGTGACGGTTACACGTGTTTCGATCGAAGTCCGAAGAAAAACGGTATTACAGTAAAAATCCTGCAGTTAATCAGTTTTAAACGGTGCCGATATTGTGAGTTAATTCATAGTGCATAGTGTTATTTCTTTTTAAAAAGTAAAAATCGCGACATATATAAAAAAGTAAATAAAAACGAAGCGAATTAATCTATACAGCATTTTTCCGAGTGTTTCTTTGTGAAAAAAATTAGCTGCCTATCGAAATTCCTACAAATACCCCATCCCACATTATTCCCACGGTCGCGAGCACCGATCAGTGAGATGTATACACCGTGACACATCCCCCATCCCCCGAAGTAACGGAGAATACTTTCCCTCACTCAGCTTGAATCAACCCCAGTAGTATGATGGCATTTCGGACGAGGAATTTGGGGTGCTTTTAATCCTGCCCCTGGAGGGGCCCCTTGGAGGCCTTCGCCTCCGTTATGAGGGGCCCCCTTCCTTAAGTTCCTCACCCTATTCATGGGGTCTCACCGTCCTTAATGAAGGACATTTGTCCCTTGAGGGGCCCCTTGCGGGGCCCCCTCCCTAAAAATATAGGATTCATCCTCGCCTTCCTTCAAAAGAAAAAAAAAATCATCCTCGCCTTCAAAATAAAAAACCTTCATGGTCTTTTATGAGACAAACAAACAAACATTCGAGTACTTTTTGTTCCGGTGTGCTCGTCGTGTTCTCGGTCCCTGTTAGCTTTAGCTGCAGGGGGAGCAAACATTCTCGCGCATCAGGCTCATATTCTGTGTATATATAGACACACACACACGAGTATGTATTATATATATATATAATATATAATATATATATATATATATATATATACACAGGGGTTAGACAAAATAATATGAACACCTTGATAAATGGCGGTTTTTATTCTTAATATGGAGTTGGTCCTCCTTTAGCGGCAATAACAGCTGCAATGCGTCGGGGAATTGATTCATACAGCTTTTGGACAGTGGCTAGAGGAATCCTGAGCCATTCTTTGAGCAAACCCTGCTCCAGTTCCTCCAAAGACGCCGGCGGTGGGAATCGGCTTCTGACCTGCTGCTCCAACTGACACCACAGATGCTCGATAATGTTAAGATCCGTGGATTGTGGAGGCCAATCCAAGCGTTCTACTTCACTAACATGCTCTTCAAACCAGTTTTTAACGACCCCAGCGGTGTGGATTGGTGCATTATCATCCTGGAAGACGGCGCCGCCATTGGGAAACAGCGTTTGGACCAGGATGGACCTTTAACCCTACCATGCAGTACTACAGCTGGGCCAAGAGTATTCCACGATATTGCTGCCCAAACCATCACAGATCCGCCTCCATGCTTAACGGTTGGGGTCAGGCAGTCGGGGTCATAAGCATCTTTAGGCTGTCTCCAGACGTAAACTCGACCGGAACATGGAAATAGCGTAAAGGAGGATTCGTCGGAGTAGACTACATTCTTCCACCGGTCCATTGACCAATTCTTATGGTCATTACACCATTTTCTGCGCCGCTCAATGTTGATGTGCGAAAGGAAGGGTTTGGCAATTGCAGCCCTCCCATGGTATCCAGCTCCATGGAGCTCGCGACGTACAGTTCTGGTCGATACCAGGCTTGCAAGATGCTGGTTAAGCTCTGCAGTCACTTTTGGAGCTGTGGTCTTATGGTTCTTTGTCACAATGCGCTTTAGCACCCGGCGGTCTCGACCACACAGCTTCTTCTTGCGTCCACTATTGCATTTGTCGGTGCTTGTCTTTCCATGGTTTTGGTATGCAGACATGACCATAGAGACAGTTCCTCTGGATACATTGAACATCTGAGCGGTTTTCGTCACCGATGCACCAGCCATCCGCGCTCCGACAATTTGCCCTCTTTGGAAGTCTGACAGGTCTTTCATAACTGCTAATTCATAATTCACTCAGATCTGTAAAAACAACGTGAGGGTTATAACATGACGTATACACTCTGTTACGCATTTAAATAGGTTTGCCAGTCATTTGACCGTTTACTTTGTGTCTGAGCAGTCCGTAAAGATAACCGGTGAAATCGGCGGGTGTTCATATTATTTTGACTAACCCCTGTATATATATATAAGAGTCGCCGGACAGGTACTAAGAACGTTCAAGAGAAGGGACAGGACAGTAATGATTCCCCTGCTAAAAACACTGATTATACCAAAACTTGAATACTGCTCAGTTTTGACGTCCCCTTATAAAAAGGAAGAAACTAATAAACTAGAAGAAGCGCAAAGGCATTTCACAGCCAAGATTGATGGCTGCAAAGAACTCAACTACTGGGAAAGACTACGTAAACTAAATCCGTACTCCCTGGAAAGAAGAGAGAGGTACACCATATAGTCCAGGCAATCTAGAGCAAAAATAGCTTCAACCTGGGCAAAATTGCTTCAGAAGCTTTCTAAACTGTTTCCAGCTCAGGAACCATTGCAGAATAACATATCCAAAATCCGACAAAATTGGACCCCGGGAACACCCCCAAAAATGAAATTCAAAATGGCGGACTGGCAGTTTCCTACGAAATACAATAAATTTTAATTTCGCTTTGTAGAGAGAGTTATGACGTTTTTCTTGATCAGTAAAATGTTTTAAAACACATTTTCGTTTCTAAATTAACCTATATGACACTAAAATTGTATTAGGCGGCTAGTATTAAACTATGACGTCACGTAATGTAAATAAAATATACTGTATGGAGTGTATGTGAGAATGGACATTGCTACATCTTTATAAACTTATATTATATACAACTCTTTAATTCCTACTACCCACTATCAAATCTGCGTATTTGTGCTTGTCATTTTCTTTAAAACTATTATTATGTACTCCTTTTAAATACTGCAACACAGTTTATTAATTTGTGTTTTCTGTTTCAGACTGACTCGGTGTGCGTCCGCCTTCAAGAATGCAGACCCCTGAAGAATTGTGCGTGATTTGTAAGGAGAAATTGGACAGCGGACAGGAAGTGGTTCACATCTCGCAAAAAGGAGCAGATGGTATAAATGCATCCAGCCGCAGCCGTGGAAGCGATGTTGTTGCAACAGCTGGAATAAGTGTTCACGTTGTATGTAGGAAAAGGTTTACGGATAAAAAGACCATTGAAATAAAGAAGCGACAGCCCGCAGCCGAGGCAATACCAAGGAAAAGTGCTCGTTTTCATGAATACGCATTTTCCAGTGCTACTCACTGTTTGTTTTGTGATACCTTTGTGGACTTTTTTCCAAACACAAACCAAAATCAGAGCATGTCAAAATAAGAACTACAGAGTTCTCCGAAACCATAAAAAGGTGCTGTGAAAGCCGCTGCGATGAATGGTCGTTTAATGTAAAAGGCCGTCTGGAGTATTATCTTCGTGATCTTCCTGCTGCAGATTGTGTCTACCATCACACCTGCAGCGTAAATTTTCGAAGTGGAAAAAACATTCCTCGCGCATACTCCTCCGACGATCATGATTCGAAGAAAGGGAGACCAACTAATGAAGAGCAACACCAAGCATTCCTTCAGACCTGTGCTTACTTGGAAGAGAATGATGATGAACAACTGTTGATTGGAGACCTAATTTCCAAAATGGAGGAATATCTTCAAGGAAGTCAGAGCTCTGTCTACGAACGCAGGCACATGAAGAGAAAGCTTTTAGAACGTTACGGAGACAAGATCATAATATCAGGTGAAAGTGGGAAGGCAGATGTAGTAACACTACGAGAGACAGCTAATGAAATTCTTATAGATTATCACAAAAAGTCGAAAGAATGTGATATAGATATAGAGCTACAGAAGATTTACCTAGTAGAAGCTGCTGCAAAAATAATCAGAAGTGATATCAAGTCTGTCGACTCGCCTAGAAAAGATGTGTATCCATCTCCAAATGACATCACTGCAGAAAGTGCTCTTGATTACATTCCCAACAGTCTGAAATTGCTATTATCAAAAGCATTTGCGGGACAGGATGCTTCAAGAAAAATAGGTGCAATTGGGCAGAGCATTATGCAAGCAACCCGTCCTAGAGGATTACTATGTCCACTACAGATCGGCTTGTCGGTTCAGCTACACCACAACTTTAGGTCAAGGTACCTTATTGACGTTCTCCATCAGCTGGGTTTACTGTTCGTCGTATGCAGAAGTAACAAGATTCGAAAGAAACGCGGCGCTGGCAAGTGGGTCTGGCTCTTTTACTGTTGATGAAAACACTGCAGTCCTTCTAGCAGCAGATAACGTAGATCATGATGTCTGTACTTTGGATGGGAAGAATACCTTTCATGGAATGGGTATGATTGCCGCAATAACTCCGAAGATCAAGATCCACCCTTCTATTCACAGGCGTAATGTTGGTGACAATGACATTAAGAAGATTGCAACCGTTGACATTAGGGAATATAGACACGCGAGAAGCATGTTGAGGGACATCTCATTCCGCGAACTTCCAGTACCCACTGCCACCATAAGTCGACTTAGTCTTCTCTGGCAGATATCTTCAGCAGAAAGATCAGGTCCAAGTTGGTCCGGAACAATGCAGGCAATTCACGGTGGATCAAGTGTCTCACATCCAGGTGTGGCGTCGATCACGTTCCTTCCCATCATAGATATGTCGCCAACTGACATGACCTGCATATTTTCGACATTACTATATTTGAGCAAGATAGCACGCGATCAAAAATTCCCATGCATTATTACCTTTGATCAGCCTTTGTTCTGGAAAGCTTCCCAAATCATCAAAGACCAGAGAGACCTGCAGGACATTGTTTTAATGCTGGGATCATTTCACACTCTGATGAATCTTTTGGGAGCAGTCGGTACTCTTATGAATGGTTCAGGATTGTCTGAAGTACTTCAAGAAATATACGGACCAAATGCCGTGCAACACATGATGTCTGGAAAAGCTGTTTCAAGAGCGATACGTGGTCATATGATAGTAGATGCAGCTCTTAGTACCTTACTAGTCGCAGACGTTTTCCCTCGTAATGAAGATGGAACTCCTCATGACCTCCATAAGGAAGCTTGTGACCTGCCCGACGATGTTATGACCGCCAAACAATCAGTTGAGGATGTGGAATCTTCGAATGCATTGTCTCAGATTGCTACCACTTTGGATGCGAAGAAAACTGACCTACAATCTACTTCGCAAACAAGTCAACTCTGGTTGGAATATCAGCGAATGATCAACATTGCACGTTCCTTGATAACAGCAGACAGAACCGGCTCGTGGGATTTGCACTTGCAAGCTATGCTGGAGACCATCCCCATAATTGCAGCAGCCGGACATCACAATTACCTGAAATCGATATACCTGTACCTGCAGAAAATGTTAAGTTTGCCTTCTGAAAATCCAGCCGTTAACAAAATGTTCCAGGAAGGTAAGTTTGTGGTAAGAAGAAGCGACAGATTATGGGCCGGACTCGGCACAGACCTGGTGATAGAACAAGTACTAATGCGTTCCCTGAAAAGCAGAGGCGGACTGACACGCGGAAGTGGATTTACAGACATCCAAAGGACAACGTGGCTCTTTTCTATGCCTCTGTGTTCCACTTATAACTTAGCAATGCAGGAATACACCAGAGTTTTGTTGGAAAGTAGTGAACAGCACAAGGAAATGAGGGGAAGTAGACAAATCAGGGACAGTAATGACATGAAGAAAGTACTTGAACGTCTGGAATCCTTATCCCCATTCCATTCTACCTCGGGTCTCTGCAACATTGTAACAGGGCTAACTGCTGATCCTGGAGTTAACGTTCATCAATTGCATTCAATCGGTACGAACATTGTCGTAAAAATGATTGGGAAACAAGCCTTTACATATTCTGCCAAAAGATCTGACAAAGTGAAAACACTAGGATCTGCTTCTGCCGTTGTGATCACTGATGCTTCAGATATAGAAGTAGATCCTGCACTACTGTTTCAGAGAATGATGACTGTTGCCACTGGCGGAGACATGAATCTTGAAGATGTCATGTGTTACGAACTGTGTGCATATCCTCCTGCATTGTTCGAATCACGACGTATCTTGAGGAAACCCGATAAGTCTCAGCTAGCTCATGCAATAATCAAATACACTGACACTTTACGCATGGAAGAAGTTCAAGAAATTCAGTGCACAGACCAGTACGTATTGGATGGTGGATCTCTACTACATCGTGTTTCCTGGCGTCAAGATGAAACATATGACAGCATCGCCAACTCATATGCCGATTTCACTCTGAAAACATATGGAAAAGCAATCATTGTTTTTGATGGCTACAGCAGCTCTCCTACGATCAAGGACATGACCCACAGAAGACGCAGCACCAAGACAAGCAGAAATGTGAATCTCAGTCCAAGCATGAAGTTTGTTGGCCAGAAGGAACACTTCTTGGCTAATGAAAACAACAAGCAAGCATTTATTTCCCTCGTAGGTGAGATGTTGAAGAAGCACGGGTGTACTGTTCACAACGCAGATGGGGATGCTGATGTGGACATCGTTCGTGCAGCAGTTTCTTCATCAGAAAATGCAACTACAACAGTAATAGGGGAAGACACCGACTTGCTGATTCTCCTTCTGTACCATGCCAAGGACAGTGGTTTCAAGTTGTACTATCGCAGCGATATAAGACGGGGACAATCTCCTAATCCTGTGTATGATATTCTCAGCATTCAATCATTGTTAGGCAATGACATCTGCAAGTATCTCCTGTTTGTGCATGCTTTCACGGGCTGTGATAGCACATCCAGAATTTTTTCGATCGGTAAAGCCAAAGCATTCGACACACTGATGAAGGTGGCTGAACTCCGTTCAGTTGCAAATACATTCTGTTCTGATTGTTGCCAACACTCTGACATTGAAGCCGCTGGAAGAAAGGCAATGCTTCTGTTGTATGGCTGCAAAACACTTGAATCCACTAACGCACTACGTCATCGAATGTTAGTTGAAAAGGTAGCTACAGCTAAATCTTTTGTTACACCCGAACGTTTGCCACCTACCGATGCGTCCACAAAGTACCACAGCTTTCGCACATACTTTCAAATACTAATCTGGAAGTCTACAGAAGAGAAGATCGATGCAGAACAGTGGGGTTGGTATGTAAAGAATAATTCCTACTACCCTACAGCCTGCGACAAGCCACCAGCTCCAAATTATCTACTCAACATGATCGCTGCTCCTGCAAGACGAAAATGTGCTACTTCAAGATGTGGATGCAAGCGTAATGGAATGCCCTGTTCAGCCGCTTGTGGCGAGTGCCAAATCAGTGGTTGCGATAACAACCCAAGTACCGGTAATCTATCCGATGATAGTGATGAAGAGGATTAATTTCTGTATGTTTGTGACCAGGTATCACTTCTTCTGTAATGAACATAACCTGAAACTGGGAAAAAAATAATTGTTGTATTATTGATTATAAAAATCTGTAAAAAGCTATATAACATTATATTTGCGTAATAACTGGTTGTGTTGTATATTGTTGAATTATTTAAAACATTACAACTGAAAGAAAAAGCATCAAATGTATCTATAAATAAAAGCGTAAATTATATATATTTTTTTTTTTCGTAGGAAACATCCAGTCCGCCATTTTGAATTTCATTTTTGGGGGTGTTCCCGGGGTCCAATTTTGTCGGATTTTGGATATGTTATTCGGCAATGGTTCCTGAGCTGGAAACAGTTTAGAAAGCTTCTGAAGCAATTTTGCCCAGGTCTAACTACAAATTGCCTGGACTAATAATCTACATATGGGAAATGATCGAAAAACTGGCACCAAACCTAAAACTAAACCCAATTACCATTCAAACAACACTGGAAAATAGGAAAGGCAGAATGTGTAGTGTTCCCAAATTAAAGACCCGAAAAGGGACCTCCTCAACTCTGAAGGAAAATAGCTTGGTTGTCAGGGGGCCAAGACTTTTCAACCAACTTCTAAAGGACCTCAGAAACGTAACGGGGGTCAAAGTTGAAGTCTTCAAGAGAAGACTGGATGCCTGGCTCAGGACGGTATCAGATGAGCCGGGCGTGCCGAGCTATGTACGGTGGAGAGCGCAAGAAAACAACTCGCTCCTCCACGAAGCCAGACCTAGAGGCCGGGCCACCAGCTTGACCTCCGTTTGAAGAGAGACCAACGCACGAAACAACATAAGGTTCAGAAGGTATATATATATATATATATATATATATATATATATATATATATATATATATATATATATATATATATATATATATATATATATATATATATATACTGTAATGTTAATATCCGTACCATCAATTTTAAATACGGTATCGATTTCTGCAACGGTTTATTTACATATTTACTGAGGCATCCTACCATCGTGTTTTATCCACGACAAAATATGTAGATCGTGTATCACAGAGAAATACGCAATAAAGATGGGAAAAACATAGAGAACGATGAACGACAACACGTTTAAAAGATTAGCTGTCCACACCGAAGCACCATTTAAGCTAATCTAGGACTTCATCTTTGTGGGTTTTCACATCATCTATAGTTCATGTATTAAAAACTGTTTACATCATTAATTTACCTATGATCCCTTTAATATTTGCCAAGTTAGTGTATATATATATATATATATATATATATATATATATATATAAATATATAACGAATAAAGATTTTGATAATCTTGATGCCTAAAAACATTTTGCTTGCAAAAATGTAGGGACACCCAGAATATTGCTCTCAAATTAGCGGGTAAGCACCTTAATTTTGATGAAACTAAACGCTTGTCATTCAGGCGTATAGTTAATTTGTGGGGTGGAATATCACTAACGTATCTCAAAGTAATCCAATCGGATTCTTTTAAAGAGGCCAGCTGCTTACTTTGTCTTAAATCCCCGTTAGAAACATTCATACCGCATAAGAGTATTGTCGAATTTCACTCTCTTTACTCAAACTTTCGCTTTATCTTTAAAGTTCTCTATTTCCTTCCAAGGTCTCTCCTATGATATGCTTTAAAACTTTCATTTACCTTCTTAATTTTCTTACATCTTTTATCAGAGCTTCCTAAACAAATATTCACGTATAAGCCATCCTGATTGCTTTTGTTTGTAGCCTTTTGTATACATTGTTATATTGCATATTCTTATCATTTGTTTTCGTTTGTGCAATAACCTCAGTAAAATAACGACACTGAAATGAGCTAGAAGATTTCAACACGCGACACATTGGTATATGTATAGGATTCAACTGAAATTTGACTCCGAGAAGATAAGTAGCCATCTTATTCATGTAGACATATTTTAACTTTTCATACTAAGCGAATGTATACCAAACAAGCTCTTCAAACGAGTGCAGGAAGAATAAAACCTTGATTATAAAATTATTAAAATAATATTAGCTGTCTTATCGTCATTACTACTGGATGTGGAAAACATCATGCGTTTATTCTGCTCTGTCGGTACTTATTTGATTGACATGTATTGCACAGAAGTATGATGGTGTCTGCAATATTAGCCCTTTCTGCCCCGAATTATTGTTGAGCTAAAAAAGTTTTTAACAATTAAAAATGTTAAAATAGGTGTGGACGCGAAACTTTGCTTTAGCAATAATGTAATTACACTAGAAATTATATGGTTCCATTGATGCTATCATGTAATAAGAGACAATAACATAACTTTGGTACTTTGAATGAAGCAAATAATAACAATATTTGGCCCTTGCTAAACACAAGGGTAGGCCATACTGCTTCGAACCATTAAAGCAGTTTTGTCGTTTGTTAAATTTAATGGGACATCACACTTTCTGCATTATAGACGAGAGTAGCCCTTCATATAGTTTCTGCATCTCTTTTTGGGTTCTAAATGCTCAGGGCAATGTCCAAAAACTACCAGATGTTGTTATACAATTAATTGTTATATTCAATAGTCATAAGCCACCACTGAATCTAATCTGAGGAAAATACACATACTTTTTGTTGATGATGCCATAAGGAATCGCTGGCACAGAAAGGGTTAATACTGAGACTACGTTTACGTCATTAATAAGCTGTGGAAAAATCGTGCATTATTAATGACTTGTGTGCACATATACAGCTTTTATTTCCCTATAACTAATATAATGAAGATTGTTAGAATAAAAAGCAATCTAATACAAAACAAGAAATTTATTACACTGGTATGCATCAATTTTGCTGTCAAGGGTTTTGTAAGTGATTCTTATAAGTTTTTCCTGCTGATTTCGAATCTGCAATCCGTTTTTCTCAATCAGCTCAGGTTATCCGGCTATGGCCTCATAAGTAAAATAGAATTTTTCGTGATTTTGTCAAAGCGGAATTGGAACAGTAACATCTATCATCACTTGTTTCACTTGTATAATATTTTTTTACTTTTCAGGCATATAGATAAAATATTTCATAATGAATAGAGCGTGTAAAAATGATCCCAATAGATTCTGCTACATATGTGGGACGGTTACCATGCCAAATAACCAGTCCCAAATCACTAAATTTGTGAAGACAATGTATAGAGCATACTTTGGAATTAAGCTAGGGGACCAGGACAAAAATTTCGCCCCTCATATGTGCTGCAAGACGTGCATTGAAAATTTGAGAAGATGGAGCAAAGGCAGAGCGAAATCTTTGCCTTTTGGAATTCCCATGATTTGGAGAGAAGGAAAGGATCACGTGACAGATTGCTATTTCTGCATGACAAACCTCCAAGGTGGGCTTATAAATTTATTTTCTTAAATATTTTGAAATCCTCGTATGAAACTTGACATAATATTCACCATAATGTAATATTCACCATATATAGCATAATATTCACCATAATGGTAATCATACATTTACATATACATATTCTTATAAAAAATACATTTACACATACATATTGTTATACAAGTTACATTTACATATACAATGATTGTATATTTTCTTTCTTTTTCATTCATATTGTCCCCGAAGGGACAATATGAATGAAAAAGAAAAAAATATACAGACTCCATCGACCTATTTCATATCTTACAGACCGCAGCCTTCCCTCACGAGCCGCCACTGTCTGAATGCTTCTTCTATTTCATATGCAAGTTTTATATCCATGTTTCTGTGTTTCTATTTTCAGGAGTTAACAAGAAGAATAAACACATTGTTGTATACCCTGACATTCCTTCTGCTATGAGACCTGTACCCCATGGTCCTGGAATTCCAATACCCGACCCACCTCAAACCCTGGACTTCGATGATTCTGATAATGAATCAATGACCAATGCCAATGACCAGTCCCAGTCGTATATACCTCAAAATACCGCTTCAAATGAGCCGAGGCCTCTCAACCAGGCCAAACTTAATGATCTTACCAGGGATTTAGGACTTTCCAAATTAGCTGCCGAGATCTTGGGCTCACGACTTCGAGAGGACAACTTGCTGGCTCCGGGAACAACATTCTCCTGGTATAGGAAACGAGAGGAAGAATTCCGCAAGTTTTTTGCAGTGCACGAAAATACCTCTTCCTTAGTGTACTGCTGCAATGTTGAGGGGCTAATCGAATCCTTAGGCCTGCCATATAACGCATCAGAATGGAGGCTATTTATAGACTCGTCTAAACGAAGTTTGAAAGCAGTACTTCTCAACATTGGGAATAGGGTTGCATCAGTCCCTGTAGCACATTCCGTACAACTTACTGAGAGCTACGATAACATGAAAATTTTACTGGATGCTCTCGTATACGACCAACATAACTGGAGGATCTGTTGAGATTTGAAGGTAATACTAATATCATAAGTAAACTATTGCTATTGACTATGTTGTTTTTCCAAAGGTTATTTGAGAGCGTATAAGAACACTTAACTTCCCCACAGAAGTGATACAGTCCAATGCATAGATTTTTTTATCTGATAGAACAAATTCTCTAAATTCTTTAAATATTTTCATTTTTTTTCAGATTGTGGCATTTGTATTGGGAATGCAAGGGGGATACACGAAATACCTATGTTTCCTCTGCAAATGGGATAGCCGAGCGGATGAGAAGCACTATGCACAGCGTGAATGGGCATCCAGAGAGAATTTTGAACCTGCGTCGCATAATGTCGTTTCAGTGCCCCTTGTACCACCAACAAAAATTTTGCTCCCACCACTTCATATTAAGCTGGGCTTGATGAAAAATTTCATCAAATCAATGAATAAGGAGGGTTCAGCATTCCGATATCTCGAGAGTAAATTTCCTCATATATCTGATGCTAAACTAAATGCTGGGGTTTTTGATGGTCCTCAAATTCGAACTTTGATCAAGGATACTCAGTTCGAAAACGCAATGACTCCAACTGAGAAGAATGCCTGGCAGGCATTCAAATCAGTTGTCACTGATTTTCTTGGCAAGCGTAGAAGTCCAGAATACGAGTCCGTTTTCGAAAACTTGATGGAAGCTTTCAAAGCTCATGGGTCGCGCATGTCCATAAAAATGCACTTTTTGTGGTCCCACTTGGACTATTTTCCTGAAAATTGCGGGGATTATAGTGAGGAACAGGGTGAACGATTTCACCAAGATATCAAAATAATGGAAGAGAGGTACCAGGGAAACTGGGATATCAGTATGCTGGCGGACTATTGCTGGTGTTTGAAGCGAGACGTGCCCGAAGAAAAACACAGACGGAAAGCCAAAAAAACTTCATTCCTTCCTCAATAAACTTTTTTCCATATTCATTGTATGAATAAAAGTATTTATTCACACAATGTTTTCATTTTTCACGAGTGTTCTTATAATATTACTCGTATCTACAGTGTTTAAGCTAAAAAAATCAATAAATTTGGGGATAAAATTGGACTTATAATAAATGGCCAATAGAGAAAAAACCTGACCTGATTGAGGAAAACCAATGTCATTTTCGAATTCAGCATGGTCGAATTATATAATATGAGTTGAAAAAACCCTCACAGCAGACAAAAAAAATTCATATGCATACCAGTGTTATCAGTACAAATACTATACTGTACACAGAAAATGGTTAAAGTGCATGGTAAACAGTGGTACAAAGAACATATAATAAAAAGGGCGTAACAGATACATACATAGTTTAAATACGGCTAAGCATTACAAAGGATGCATCTAGCTGATACAGTATCCAAAGGGTACGGTGTCGTAGCTGCCAGGGGTCTGGTACCGTTTCCTGTAGGTGTTACAACAAACCTTCGTCCCCCTAAGTTCCTTCGCACACCCTAATTTCTGTGCTCTAAAGTCATGAGTCCCCACAACCAGGTGCGGTGGTTGGTCATTACCATCTAAGCTCACTAGATCTTTGAGCGATTCAAAGTTAACGATCTGGTGGTTGGTATGGTTAAGCGTGATGCCTTTAGCCTTCATGATGTACTTGTACTCATCCCCAACCCTCACGCGTGCACTAAGTTTTTGGGCCTGTTGAGGCAAAAGCATCACCGTATGCGATGTCTCCATACTCATCCTTAATCTCATCAGTCAATTCTCCAAGGAATTCCCCAATAGGAGGCATATATTCACCTGACCTCTCCGTGAATATCACACTATCTGTATCGGCGTACAAAAACCCCCACCCAAGAGAATGCAGCAGATGCCACAGTTTGATACGTGCGTAGGCTGTCGTGAAACTGGCTACAGGTATGTTTGTGACACGTGATGTATCTGTAATTAATTCGGTTCGGTTGTACTTTATTATGTAAGTATTACCTACATTCACGATTTCCATGACTCTTTATCGGGAGCGTTTACGTAATCCCAGACTTCGCTACAACTTTGAACTAAATGTACATTCCCCTTGTTTGTATTCTGGGCAAACTTGCCCCAAAGACTATTTAGGCACAACTTTGCGCTAAAGCGTTTGCCAGGGTTCCTCGCAATTTGGGTGCGGTCAAGATGTATCCCTTCACGATCATGGTAACGTTGAATATACGCCGTTTTCTCATTTTCGGTCTCAACTCCTCGTGGGTATCGATGCTTCTACTTTACCCTTCAGAAAAGTATTTATATATTGTGTGAAAAGGTTGGGGAGCTTCTGAAACCTCCACACCTCATATATCTTCAGTATTCTGTACCCGTGACGGAGGGCTAGGGACAGTTCAGGACTTGTATATACGCCTCTGATCTTTCTCTGGTTGATCGTGTGATTACAGTACCCATTATTCTCCTCTGCGCACTTCACACACAGAGGGAACATGAGTTTGTGGTCTATAACAACAGGCAAGATCGGCATCCATAAATCGCGACGTGGGAGGACATCTACGAAAGAGAGGCCAAAGTAGCGCTCACTCAAGTTAGCTGAGAACTTCTCGATGGTAGGTATGACGGGGCCCACTAGTTTTTCAGGTGCACCTACGGGGTACGGATTGTTCTTTATCACGTAGGGGTATAAAGAACAGAAATCGTAGTAGTGAAGCTTCACCCCATCCGTAGGCGGTAAGTAAAGTTTGAAGGGGTTTGTACGTCCTCCAAACAAGCTGTCACCACATTTGAGGGAGTCCACCACCATTGTACGTTTGATGGCTCTTATTTCTTCGCGATACCGTCCATCTGTTTCCAACCGTGCATCATACTCATGCTCCCACAAAACCTTATGAGTGAACTGGGAGCCTATAAGTTTATCGCGGTTACGGGTCCATGCGAGGCTGTCGGCGGGGGATCTTCCATGCAGATCCCCTGTGACGGCACACTCAGGGCGTAGACATCCATTCCAACAGCAACCGTTAAAGGAGTACACCGTCTTCTCACCAGTGATTGGATCCTCACTTAAGCCGTCTACCCAAAAAACACGACCACTGATCTTAATGGCAACTTCTCCCGTGTTGCGGGCGTGTTTTATATATACACTCCGGTTTGCAGTTGTATGTGTATGAGCCAGTAAATAGCCTTATATCTATAACTGCGCGGGGCGTTTCGAGGAATGATGACTAAGGTGTCTTTAGGCATGATGTTGTTCTTGAACACAGTAAAGCACAATGAGGCGATCGTGGTTGCGGCTTGTAGCGGATCACAGTTGAATCGGGCTATGTACATTGTACATCCTTCTAAAGGCTTGAAAGCATACTCTAAGTACACGTACACCATTCACGCAATAACGCTCACATTCATCAGCTATATTGTAAGGATTAGCTTCATTAAAACTGTTGTAGTAGCGGTCAAAATCTTCACGCTCACTATCACCCATGTTGGTGTAGTTAAAGTATTGTTTGGGTGGAGGTAGTCCTACGCAATTTAAAGTTTCGCTCGTGAGGAATGTGTAAGGGAAATATCCTTTTGAAACTTCAGCGGCTACGCCCATGACCTTGGGCAGCTTTGCCAATTTACAAGGTGTGAAAAATAAAGTGTCTTTAAACTGTACATTACCTCTTATTTGCATCTGCATTAGTTTGTTTCCTCTTTTCAAGGGATCACCTGTAAATATCTCAGATGACTCGTGCTCAAGCAACTCCTTATAAAGGAACTGTGTGGCAAATTTCGCCCCGTTATGGGCAAGAATATACACAGTCATTTTTTTTAACTTGTCCGCTAACTTGACAATATAGGACACAAAGAGTTTCACAGGGCTATCTTGGGCATTCGTTTTAAAAACGTTTGTCCGTTTACCACATTTGTGACACTCATCACACTCGATCTCCATACACTCATCGCAGATAGTCTGGCTTACAAGTAAATGTGGAATAACCTCTTTGGTTTCAGGGTTTGTGTAAGTTTCTATATCGTAGTACACAGTTATACAAGGGCTATTTTTAGGCTTAGCATCTTTCATATAACATACATGCTTTGCTCCATCCGCCTTATATTTCTCATGGCATGTAGAGCAGTGAACTTCGTCACAACTATGCCCAAACTCGCCGCTACCATTCAACGTGTGAAACATACCACACTCACAAATCCTCATTTTCCTACAAGTGCCATTCGATTTATGGTGATCAAAACAGATGCTATTGAAAAACATGCGCTTACATACCTTACAATCGCGCTTCTCAGCTTCAACTACCCGACTTTCGCATCTGGGGCTCTTACACTGCTCACATACCATGTGGCAATCCTTACAATGTTTCAGCAGATCATTTGTAAACTCGAGACAACCCTTACACAAATCGTGATGTCTCCCATATTTTCGACTTTTATCATAGTTTACGTAAAGATCTCTGATGCGTCTAATAGGAAGGTAAGTGGCTCCCACCAGCCCTAAAACAAGTAGAGGTTTTGTACGATCTCGCACACTGCTTTTATAAACATACTTTGTTCTACTATCTTCATCCAGACCAAACACGGCAATCCTAACTTTCAGCTGTTCTTCTACCTTCGTCAACTCTTCAGGACCCATATTACAGTCAAACTCAAGTTTATAGTCTACAGCCAGTTTACGAGCACGCTCCACTACCGTAGGCAGCTAAATGTTTTTGACCCGTATATTTAGCATAGTGAACATATGAGCTAAGACTATTGCTATAAATCCACAGCCACGCTCGGAGTTTATATGCTTTCGGTAAATAACCGGAGAATTGAAGTTGAGTGTATAAGGCGCGGCCGTATGTCCCTCAACACGAAATACATGGTCAATTTCAACCGTGAAATTCTCCAGGCTAAACTATGAACCACTTTGAGAAGCTTATGCAAAACGTGAAAGGATGTAGTCAACATCTTCTGCCACCAGGTGTCTGTAAGGTATTACTATCCAGAACTGATCGCTATCCTCGCTATTTGGTTCAAGCCCAAACGCCAGCCTTACTCGGGCCTCCCGATCATTATTGCTCTGAAGAGCATATGCGATGACACATCGAACTACGTTGGGGAGTCCCTGTTCGAAACCATTCGAATATGCGACTCGGGGGTCAATCCTGACTTTGTAGCGACTTCTAGAAAGTGTATGGGAATTACTCACATTTCGCATTAAGGTAAGAGATACACCGTTGGATGAATGATAACTCATTCTCTCTGTAGAGATAGCGGTTGCATTTGAAGGGGCTTGGATTGTTGCAGATGACGTGTAAGGCTGGCGGTTTTCAGGACATTGTTCGTTTAACCTCCTTACCGCACGTGATCAGAGATTAATCTTCAACAGACCTAGATCTTTTAATACCTGCGGAAGGTGTATGGGGCTTGACTGGTTGTTTGAGGGGTTACTTCATTAGCAGAGTCAAATGGTTCCTGATTAGTCTTTTCTGTCGCACTTGCCGCCACTTGAGCATGTTGGTGGTAATGCATTTCGAGACCTTGTAAAGGGTTCGTCACACGATGACCCGGAAAAGAAGAGAAAATTGCTGAATACGAGCTTCTTAAAAACTGGCCATACATTAGTTAGATTCTCTAGAAAAATCAAGTTCACAAAGCTATCAACATGTATTATAAGTAGCTCCATAAGGTTTATCAAATCTATGTTTATGCTTAGTAGAGTTATTAATGACGGTAGACTCATTGTCCAGTTAAGGAGTTTTTATCAAGAAACATCAAGACTTCTTCAAGAATTTGCAGAATATAAGAAACCTTATGGAAATAAACAAAGGTATTAACCCCCAGCACCGTGTTGCTGAAGTAATTAAGTGTAAAGTTGATGATTCCATAATATGCGGAAAGAATTACATTCATGCGGATAAGTGCTTAAAAATGCTCTTTTTGTTTTGTATTGTTTTTATGCAGGAAGGAGAAGACTTGTGCAATTGCCACGAAAACGCCCTCCAAGCGTATTCCATACAGAGGCGGATAAGACCCTGCACATAGACACCAACTGAGCGAGGGCTAAGAAACTGTGTAGCCCGTACACTGCATCTAACCTCTTAGAAGCTGTTTTGGAGAGAGAGTATATGTGATCTTTACCAGAAAGATCACGAGAAAGAAAACGCCGGGGATGTTAAGAGAAGTGGAAAGATTGATATGTATATTGTTGAAGGCAATGCTAAATTCGTATTGAAGAATGTGACGTGTAGATAGGCGGAGAAACCGTGTTTTGATCCAATGAAAGCCACAATGTATTCTCTGACCCAATCAGAGATAACAGAAAGATCAGATGTCAGATGTTCCATAGTCGACATAGTGCGACTGTTGAGAAGGAAGCTCTGGGAAGCGGGTGGAGAAATTAAGTGTGGGATCATTGACATAAGAGTGAATAGGAGAGGAAGGACGAATTAAAGATCATTAATAAATAAAAGGAAAAGAATGGTTGACAGAACAGAGTCTCTGAGGAACTCCTCTATTGATAGCTTTAGGAGAAGAACAGAGGCCATCTACAATCGCAGCTATAGAGCGGCTAGAAGGAGAATTAGAGGTGAGGACACAGGTAGAAGGATAAAATCCGAAGGGTGGCATTTTGGATATTTAAAATTTGTAACACACTCTACAGTATCAAAAGTTTTCGACATGTCTAGCGCAATAGCAAGAGCTTCACCGAAATCCTGAAAGGAGGAATATCATGAGTAAGCGCGTTATGCAAGAAGAGCGTCGATAGAAGTTTCGTTGGGCCCCCGTACTGACGATATGAAAGAAGATTGAGAGAAGAGAGGTGCTTAAGATTTTTTCTATTAAATATATGATAGATTAAAAAATTTTAAATAGGCACGAAATCAAAACAGTTTGACTGAAGGGATTAGAGCGGCTATTCTTCCTTGGGACAGGTTGAATGAAAGCAAACTTTTATCAGGAAGGTAAAATACCAGATGAGAGGCAAGACGTAAGAGTTTGCCTAGTCAGGATGTTAGCACTGAAGCACAAGAACAACGGGTGGAACATCATCAGGACAGTACACCGTTCAAGAGATGGTCCCCAGATAGGCTAGAAAGAACATTTTTGGAAACGTTTCTAATTTCAGGCATGATAAAGTCAGAGGGTGGAGGAGATAGAGAAACAGTACCGGAATCATCCATGATTGAGGTGGAAGCGAAAGTTTGAGTGAAGAGTTTAGCGTTGTCAGGAGAATATCCGGCAGCTGAGCCGTCGGGGTGGAAGAGAGGAGGGAAAGAAGAGGCGGTAAAGCTGTTGAAGAGGTTCTTAGCTAGATACCTGAAAGAGTGCGACGAATTAGAACAATTAGCTCTAGGTCATTCAATAAAGCCAAAGGTGTTGGTGGAAATTGAAATCTCCTAAAATGAAGATTTCGGCAATGGAGAGCGGAATAGAATGTATTCCACTTTGGATGTGAGGTATTAAAGAATTTTAGAAAGGGAGTAGAATTAGGAGAAGGGGAAACAGTGCAGGTGTATTTCTTTTGAGATTGGATTGTAAGCCGTAGCCTGAAGGTATAGAATTCAGGAGTTCGGGAATACGAGAACAAGTTAGGTCATTGTGTAAATATACGCAGCATCCATCTTTGGAGTGAATCTGAGTATAGAGAAAGTAAAAGGTACAGAAAGGATGGAGGAGAGGCGGTGTTCACCAGGTTGAAAATTTGAGAAAGACCACGAATGCTGCACAAGTTTATGAATCAGACTGAGGAACAAGAACATCTCGAATGGGTGGTAGCAGATCCAGCCCTGCTATCCAGCGTCTGTGTTCCTTGTGTCGACAACCGGTGGTCCCGAAGTGGGTCATTAAGGGCCCCCTCCTCAGAGGACTCCGATGCTCTTGAATTTACCGCCTTTTTTAAATTTGAAAAGATTATGTAGTGTGTAACACTACAGTATATGTAGTGAGTAGTAGGGTGAGACTGTGTTTGGGGTCATGCTGGACTGATCGCAGGGCAGATGAGCCATGGAAAAAGATCAGTTAAGGTGGACAGTGGCTGTAGAAATGGATGTTCCAGCACTCCCCATCTTCTGTCTAACAGAATCGAAAATGCCTCTGTGTCAAACACTATACATCTGAACCAAATGCAGTCGGTCTTAAAACGGTCAGAGGAATAGGAATGTAGAACGTGAATTCTGCGGTATAGAGATGTATAGGTAGATTGCTCAATTTAAAAGGTGTTTCATAAATTAAAACTCAGAGGGGCGACAGTACAATTTCTCTGAGAAAAATTGTAGTAGTAGCACAGTGGCCCACAGGGTTGTGATAGTTACCAGGTTTGAGCATCGGTTTTGAGCTTTATCAGTAGAAAAGATGGTAAATGGAATTATCTGAATGACAAATAGAAACAAAACTGATGGAGAACTGGCTAAAAGAACAGAAAGAATACTGACTTTTGTAAACAGGGGGACATGTTATAAAGAATGGTAAAAATGGCGGTGTATATATATATATATATATATATATATATATATTACTAAAGTAAAGCATACTCACATTTCCCCGATGTTGGATAGTCGCTGACTTGGAGCCGGAACTGAATGAGGCTGTACAAACGTGTCAAGTAAATTTTGAACGACTTCCATATTCTGAATGGTTGTGGGCCCAACGTTTCCTAGAAATAATGGATGAAGGAACAATATAGTACTGTGACATGGAAAACTACATATATGATGTAGTAATATAATTAACAGAATATTCTTCGTTGGCGATATTGTTTATTTTACATTTCTTATTTTTATCTTTTCATCACTAGTGACGAAAATCAAAACTAATCTAAACGTATGCCCACATTGTTCAACATGTCTCGTTCTCTTATTTCCCATATATATATATATATATATATATATATATAGGGATGAATTTCACAATAAAACACGTGAAATGAATGAATGCTGCTGTTTTTCTTTTTCCTCCCACTATGTGGGAGGATACGTCGTATTACAGGTTTTTACTGATTTGATTGCCAAATTTTTAGATCATACAATTATTCCTAAATTGGTCTGCATTGAGGCAGAAGGGGGCAACTTTGAACATTTCCTTTAGGTTGTAACAAAGAGGGGTCACACTGCAGAGATCTGTGAATAAATGATTATAAAAACCTACGGGGGTTTCACTTCATATTCACTCTCATTAATACAACATCTTAAATGTATTGTAACATGGAAACTATGCAGAATCTGACATTTTACCATTGAGACATTATGGTTTAGAATTATCCAAGGATTTCATCCTCCAATTTAATGTACTCTGTGCTGAATCACCCTGTGTATATATATATAGGGTGTCCCAGGAGGAAATGTGAAGAATGCACCATTTCACTCTTTGGGTATTTCTAAGTAGAAAGTATTATATCGATATGGGTCTGATTCCCAACCGTTACCGAGATACAGGCCTCTACATTTGGGTAATTAAAACATAATAAAAAGGCGATCTTAGATACTATTTAATGACACTTGTGGTTTACAAAATGTACAAATATACAATACACCATTGCACTTATTGCAGAATGGTTTCAAAGTGACCCCCTCCTTCTTCAATGCACGCGGCGAGCCTCCGATCCATCGAGTCTTGCCAAGGAAAACGCGGAAGTTCATTTCTGAGGTTTATGAACGCATCCTGTATACGTGCAACCAACTGCTCCCTAGTTTCGGGCTTACCCCGCTGATAAACGTTACTCTTCAAGAACCCCCAGACAAAAAAATAATGTAAATAAATAATGTGAGGATCTGCACAGTTGCCAATGTATCATTAAATGTCATTGAATATTATCTAAGATCGGCTTTTTATTGTTTTAGTTACCCAAATGTAGAAGCCTGTATCTCGGTAACGGTTGGGAATCAGGCACATGTCGATATAATACTTTCTACTTAGAAATACCCAAAGAGTCAAATGGTGCATTCTTGACATTTCCTCCTGGGATACCCTGTATATATATATATATACAGGGTGATTCAGCAAAGAGTACATTAAATTGGAGGATGAAATCCTTGGATAATTCTAAACCACAATCTCTCAATGGTAAAATGTCAGATTCTGCATAGTTTCCATGTTACAATACATTTAAGATGTTGTATTAATGAGAGTGAATATGAAGTGAAACCCCGTAGGTTTTTGTAATAATTTATTCACAGATCTCTACAGTGTGACCCCTCTTTGTTACAACCTAAAGGAAATGTTCAAAGTTGCCCCTTCTGCCTCAATGCAGGCCAATTTAGGAATAATTGTATGATCTAAAAATTTGGCAATCAAATCAGTAAAAACCTGTAATACGACGTATCCTCCCACACAGTGGATGGTGATATGGGTTCGCCCCGTCCTGTGGCAACGATGGGAGTGGTCTGGGGCGCACACCAGCCAGTCCACATTACCCCCCCCTCCTCCTCCCCCTCCCTAGGGGGGTCAAACAAGAGAGAATTATGGCCACGTGTTCGTGACAGGTGCGAGCAAATTAAACATAGTCCAGGCATTCTGGAACGCGTCAGACATTCAATGGTACGACGTGTACAGGCCTGCATTGAGGCAGAAGGGGGCAACTTTGAACATTTCCTTTAGGTTGTAACAAAGAGGGGTCACACTGTAGAGATCTGTGAATAAATGATTACAAAAACCTACGGAGGTTTCACTTCATATTCACTCTCATTAATACATCTTAAATGTATTGTAACATGGAAACTATGCAGAATCTGACATTTTACCAGAGAGACATTGTGGTTTAAAATTATTCAAGGATTTCATCCTCCAATTTAATGTACTCTTTGCTGAATCACCATATATATATATATATATATATATATATATATATATATATATAATATATATAATGGCGAAGCTTTGAGAAGTATGTGATGAGTAGGCTGCAGACAGGATAGAAGAGAGAGGGGTAACCATTGTGAAACTGTAATATCTACTTACTTAATTTCGTTCTTAAGCTTTAGATTTTACTTACCGTAATTCTTAATTAAGAACAATACATATAATTCCAGTTAATAATACATAAATCATGAATAAGAATTAACGCTCAGGGTATGCATTAGTTTTCAACTATCATTATTATCGACATAAATAAAAATACAAAGTCAATGTTATAGATATGTTGACAATACTATACAAAGATTTCAATGCTGGACATGGGCGTCGGCCTACGATACATGATGTATATTTAATTCTAGATTATGCACGCGAAATGACTAAGTAATAGAGTATTGTCCCTGGCATTTTATTAGTATTCTGTTGTTAATCAATATTTCACCCTGTTATTAGACGTGATTACATACATATTATTTTTTATATCAGTAATTCAAATCAATCCACAGATTCAACTCGGAGAAAATGTGTGATTTTGATGTGATTACATGATAGTAAATGCAAAAAACTTCACTTTTTTCTACGTGAAGGTCAAAATATGAAAATAAAAACCCACTCTAATAGACAGAGTTTATTTCCACGACAGTTTCGACGCCCACTGGCATCCTCCTCGGGTGGATACAGAAACACGAATGAACCAAAACAAGAGGGAAAAACAGTCCAGGGACCGACCGTTAAGAAATTCGCACCTAGGTTAGATCCCATTCTCCCGACACCGGAAGGGCATTTTCATTAAGTACATTCGCGCAAATTTAAAACTATCTTCCTGTTCTAAACATACAGATTCTATTATATTTTTCTTACATAATTATTGAATTTATTATTAATTTTATTACATTTAATCAAAGGTGGGCAGTTGCGCCGCAAAAAGTTGCGGCGCAACATTTTTGGTTGCGCTTGCGCTTGCGGCGCAACTTTTTGAAAAGGGTTGCGCTTGCGCGTGCGGCGCAACTATTTCAGCAGAGTTGCGGTTGCGGTTGCGGCGCTACAAAAATTGTTGCGCGTGCCCACCACTGCATTTAATATTGCATAATTATTTATTACAGAAATTATAAATTTATTATTACATTGGTTATTACATTATTGTTTATTATACAAAACTTATAAACCGAAAAACGAATGAAAAAAGCCGATTAGGAAACAATCCAGAGAAATTCGCGCCTAGGTTAGATACCGTTCTCCCGACACTGGAAGGGCATTTTATTACAGGGTCCGCTTATAAGTACATTTCCACAAATTAAAACTATCTTCTTGTTCTATACATACAGATTCTAATATTTTGACATAATTACTGCATTTATTATTACATTTACATTTTTTTAACATTTATTATTATTACCTTTACCCTAATTATTGAATTTATAATATTACCTTTATTATTACATCTGTTGCATTTATATTTATTTCCACATTTAGTACTTCCATTATTACATTTACTAAAGGCGAGTAAGGAAACATTCCAATCCAGAGACATTTAAGAAATTCACACTTAGGTTCGAACACGTTCCCACGACTCTGTAAGGGATTTTTTGACCAAGAATCTCATTAAAGGGTCTAACTTATAAGTACCTTCGCACAAATTAAAATTATCTACTTTTTCTATACACACAGATTCTATTATTTTTCTTTTGACATAATTATTACATTTATAAAGTACCTTACTTGATTCCCAATCTATAGCATGATTATTTTGGCTGGCGTGATAAAAAATGGCATTATTAGTATTACAACTTCTGAAGGCATATTTGTGTTCTTTAATACGGGTTTCAATATTTCTTCCAGTTTCTCCCACGTATACTAAATCACAACTTTTACAGGGAATGCTGTAGACACAGGCTTGTTCCTCTTTTGCCACGTTATTCCTAACCAATTTACTTTTCACGGTAGACGAATATTTGAACGCCAAAGCAAACTTAAAATCTTTCGTCAACGGTTTTACTCTTTCTAAGCCGGCAATGTAAGGCAAACTCACATATTGTTTTTGGTTAACTGAAGGTTCCCGAGGGGCATAAAAAGATTTTCTGGCTTTAAAATACGCCTTTCTGATAAACCACTCAGGATATTTTAAATCCTTAAAAATGTTCCAAATCTTTGAATTTTCCGGGTCCAGCAAATGTGGGCTACAAATCCTGAGTGCTCTTAGAAACATGGAAGAAATAATTGAGCTTTTTAACCCCTTCATCATGATATGAAAAATAATGAATGTACGAATTACAATGAGTAGGTTTTCTATAAACCGTGAAATTGGGCATTCCGCTTTCGTTAATGACCAAAACATCTAGAAAAGGTAATTGTTTGTCGTTCTCCCATTCATATTTTAATTTAATAGAGGGAACAAGATTATTTAATGACTGAAAGAAAGTGTCAAAGTTGTTCCAGTGGTCAGGCCAAAATGAGAAAATATCATCTACATAACGAAACCAAATTAGATTCCTGGGACATATTGTTTGCAACAATTCCGACTCATAGTATTCCATGTATAATTAGGGTAAAGGTAATAATAATAAATGTTAAAAAAATCTAAATGTAATAATAAATGCAGTAATTATGTCAAAATATTAGAATCTGTATGTATAGAACAAGAAGATAGTTTTAATTTGTGGGAATGTACTTATAAGCGGACCCTGTAATAAAATGCCCTTCCAGTGTCGGGAGAACGGTATCTAACCTAGGTGCGAATTTCTCTGGATTGTTTCCTAATCGGATTTTTTCATTCGTTTTTCGGTTTATAAGTTCTGTATAATAAATAATAATGTAATAACCAATGTAATAATAAATTTATAATTTCTGTAATAAATAATTATGCAATATTAAATGTAATAAAATTAATAATAAAGTCAATAATTATGTAAGAAAAATATAATAGAATCTGTATGTTTAGAACAGGAAGATAGTTTTAAATTTGTGCGAATGTACTTAATGAAAATGCCCTTCCGGTGTCGGGAGAATGGGATCTAACCTAGGTGCGAATTTCTTAACGGTCGGTCCCTGGACTGTTTTTCCCTCTTGTTTTGGTTCATTCGTGTTTCTGTATCCACCCGAGGAGGATGCCAGTGGGCGTCGAAACTGTCGTGGAAATAAACTCTGTCTATTAGAGTGGGTTTTTATTTTCATATTACATGATAGATTGTTGAATAACGCGTTCTGCTTCGTATGAGCGGTATGCTTGACGAGTTATAAAATATTTATCTAAGCTTGCTATTGATCACGACCCTACATTTGTAAATAAAATGCACTAGATTGATTACATTTTGAAACGGAAGTGCTGAATTACGTTGTATAAGAATGAAAAAGGTGTAATAAAACCTGTTCAGGGGTACATGCCTAATTTAAGCATTATAATATAGCTCCTTGAAATTTTTAGACTATAATTATAATTATATAATCTTCAACGAAAGCGTCGGTGTAAAATTCATGAAGATACACATTTCTTTTATTAACAAAATTATGAAATTTGTTTTACCGTAGTTAGCTACTTTGTTGACAATGCATCACTTCATTATTATTATTATACTGATATTTCTGAATTAATTATGCTCCTAGTTGGATTAATGTCTTTGCAATATATATATATATATATATATATATATATATATATATATATATATATATATGATACACACAGACAGTGCATGCAACAAGGAACTCTTCTGGGATAATTAAATCCACTATAGTCCGAATAAGTAATGGTAAATGAATGACAAATACCATAGTTTTTCTTTTTCATTTTGCGAGTGACCCGTTGCCCACGTCGGGCTAGCATCATGAAAAAGAAAAACTATGGTATTTGTCATTCATTTACCATTACTTATTCGGACTATAGTGGATTTAATTATCCCAGAAGAGTTCCTTGTTCCATGCACTGTCTGTGTGTATCATAAAAAACTCAGGTTTAGCTACCGGTCGAATTGTTCATTTTGACGAAAGATAAGCTTGTCCATCAATCTTATATCCACAGTTCAACGTGAAATATTACCCACGCCCACCAGCATCTCGCTGTATTAATCACTAGTGTGATGACTTCGATTAGAGTCCGGGCTTAAATAGCTTCATCTCACTGTGTTGCAACACACAGATAATTTCCATATTTCGCCATAATTTCAATTTGTTGTGTACTTCATTATGTGATTTGGCTAAGGCTTACCAATAGATTTCATAGTTTGTTAATGAGAAAAACGAATGATTTTTATATCTGTAACCTTGTACCTTTGCAACGATAAAAATTAAGGGATCTTCCTTCAATGTACAGAGAAGTATAACAAGCAACTTATATTCCAGACGTTTTGAAACGTATTATAACATATAACGTTATGGAAATTTCGCAATCCCTGCCTGTTTGTATAATTACGGGAAGCTGCTGGATATAGGGATTAGTAAACTATTGAAAAGAAATTATATTAATCAGGGAAGCTAATTGCTTACAAGTAATGTTTTAAATTTATAGAATAATCCTAGACAAATATATTTAATTTAGTCCTACGCCTCACTAAACCAAAATTCCGTTTTCTCTATTGCAAATGTGTGTAGAAAACGACTTTTGCAACATTTATTGTAACACTATTATAAAATGAGCCTGATGATCCTATAATCATTAATCATTTTTCAATCTTGCATATTTCAATCATTTTAAAATGAACATGTGCTTATAGAGCTATTATATTTCGTGTTTTCGTCTACACATTCTGTATTATAAAAATGCTTGTTTAAAATTCACGTATAATGGAATTCGTGTTATAAATGAAAGAAAAATTAAATTAGGTATTCGTCAAAAATAATGGATTAACGACAGTAGGAATAAATCAACGATTTTCATTTCGAGTAAAAATATTTAAAATATATCCTCCAATGTTACATGATAAAGCGCTTTGAAATTAAATTTTACTTTTGAAACACTATAAAAGGAGACGTGTCTGCAGTTATCTCTGAATATGAATGCATAATAATGGCTAGTAGATGGTTTTGTTGTTCGAAATAATTTATCACCTGTATAGTAATTTTTGTACGCTGGTTCCGAAAATAATATTCATTTTTCGACATTACGCACAGAATTTCACAAAATGTCATATTTCATATTACACATGTAAGTAGTTTTCATTAAAACTGAGTCAATTTAATTCTGATTAAAAACTACTGAGATATCATTGAAGGTGTGACGTCAGCATGACGACTGCTTACTGCTGGATGTTGAGATGGGGTGCGACAGAATTATTACATAAAAGAAAAGGAGCAGCGCGTAGATCCACAAGAAAACTCAGGCTAAATAAAGATGGATATGTATTTGACTTTAATAGCATTCTTTCTTTTTAAAGTTGTTTGCATTTGTAATTAGCATAACAAAACGAAATAGGTACCTAATGTAAATTGAAATAAATAATATTTATTTATGTAGCTGCTTTTCCCTTCCAGTTTTCAGAAAATTCTTACGTGATAGGAAAATGTATGCCTTATTCGAAGTCAGAGTAATTGATTTATATAAAATCAACTATTAGTAAGAAAACGTCTCTTACAAATTTCTCATTCGCAGGCCTGTGTAGTTTATAGCCAATAATTGGTAACAATAAAAATTAACTATTTCTCGTTACAGATAATTCACTAGAAAAAGTTACATACGTTTAAAATTGATTATTATTAATTAGCCTGGAAAATCTGGCAAGATTGTGAACTGAGTTGCCAATTATAATTAACGTACTTAACAAAGAATTATGCAATTGCTGAACATTGAATCAGTAAAATTTATCAAATATATATATATATATATATATATTTGCAAATAAGGTTAAAGATAGTAATTGAAGGTAAATAATAATATGTATGTTGATTAAACACTTAATTGTTAGTCTAACTGCATAATTAGCTTAATAGTTTTTGTCATATGGGGTATAGTCTGCCAATAAACCTTTTCATTTCATTTCATGTCGCTTCATTTCATATTAGTGAGAATAAATGAAATTTAATTAGGAAAAGCAAAAGTTACCCCTATAATTGAAAATAAAATGTTTTATTTTAATTTTATTTAATATTTTTATTTAACTTCATATAATACAAATATTAAACAAAGAAATTGTTTTTTCTTTAATACGTGATTAATCTGAGTTTGTATTTTGTGATGTTCGCAATTGCTAACATACGAACTCGGTAATACATTTGAAGAGATAATATGGTATTGGATTATAGTAATATACACCTTTTGTATGTTTTGAGGTCGATGCATAATCTTGTGACCTCTATTAAACCCTTTTTCAGTTATTTTATTTTAAGCTTTTATTGCTTTTGTCAGAATGTTTGCTCCCGCTGCAGCTAAAACTAACGGAGACCGAGAACACGACGAGTGCACCGGAACAAAAAGTACTCAAATGTTTGTTTGTTTGTCTCATAAAAGACCATGAAGAGTTGTCTTTTTTTTTGGAAGGAAGGCGAGGATGAATCTTTTTTTTTTTTTGAAAGAAGACGAGGATGAATCCTTTTTCTTTTTTGAGGGAGGGGGCCCAGCAAGGGGCCCCTCAAGGGACAAATGCCCTTCATTAAGGGTGACTCCAGGGGCAGGATTCAAAGCACCCCAAATTTCTCGTCCGAAAAAATCATACTACTAACCCCAACCCAATACTTCCCATAATACCCTTTTTGAGTCAATATTGTGCACCAGCGGCTACCCTCTACCAGTAACATGGAAGTGGCAAATAAATTCCTGCAACTATGTGAAATCTGCAATGATGCAACAGATGAGACAAAGGCGATGAGGTGCGATATTTATCAGCTTCTTTTTTATTTTAGATGCCTAGAATGGGAAGATGATAAAATCTCCCTTATAACAGACGCGAAGCAACTTAATGTGATAAAATTTTTCTGCGAAAACTGCATGACCGAAATAAACTCTTTTACAGTATTTAAAGCAGAAAGAGACTACGAGAAGAAAATGAAAGAGGAAAGTGGGAATAAAGAACAGAGAAAAACAGAAGAAACGAAGAAAGGCGAAGTAGAAAAAAATCAAATCCCGTCACACAACGAGGCTGAAACCATGCAGGCGAAAGAGAATATAAAGACAACAGATAGTACAAGGACAACGAAAAACATTAACACAAATAGTACAAATAGGAAAAGACAAGAGGGCAATCAAGAAAACGGAGTGAAACTGTCCTCCAATAAGGAGCAAAAAACAAAGGCCTTGAGTAAATATGGGCAAGGAATTATCTGCAGATATTATATAAAAGATAATTGCAGATTTAAAAGAGGACAATGTATATATGAACATTCCCCAATATGCAATTTCTTTTATAATAATGGTCATTGTAAATTTGGAGACAGATGCAAATTCTACCACCCGGACATCTGCAGGACTGCATCTGCAAAATATGGAACCTGCAAATACTGGAAAAAAAAGCTACTATCAACATCTCCCGACGGACCCAAAGAAAAAAGGACAAAGTTTAAATGACAATAGGAATAACAATAACAATAGAAACACAATAAGCGAACAAAAAAAAATTTCAACATCACAGACACGATACGGCTAAGAAATGTCATCCAACGCATGCAGTTAACACAGCTGGAAACGCCCGAGCAAAACCGCTTCCGGGAAAGAAGTTACCGGAACAGGGAGGCGGAAACGGATCTCTCTTGGAGGATCATAGGGCAACGAAACAAGCGAAACCGAAGGAAAACAAACTTAAAATGCACAAGGAGCAACGAAAAACAAAGAAGATAAATATTGTCCTGGCTAATATCCAAGGAATAAGACCAAACCAATCATTCAACAAAGTTTCGTACCTGAAACGATTTATGAACGAAACAAGGGCGGACATCGTATACCTCACAGAAACTCATCTTAAGGATTGCCAAGGAAATTGTGAAAACTGCAAACATTGTATTGATAAGAAAGAGATAAATATAGGAGGCTTCAACTTATCAAGAGCGGATAGAATATTGAGACGTAAAGGTGGTTGTGCTATATATGTACATGAAGGTCATATGACAGAGACGAAAATAAGTAAATCAAACAGCTTTGTGGAACTCGTAGCAGTGAAAATAGAAAAACTAAACGTGATACTAATAGTCATCTATAGACCTCCAAACACTCCAACTGAAAAATTCTCGGCCATTGATGACATCAGAAAGCTAATAAAGACCATAAACCCTCCATCCCCCAATATAATGATCTGCGGAGATTTTAACGCCCCATTTATAAAATACAAAAGGTGGAGAGGAATATATATATATATATATATATATATATATATATATTAGGGTGATGCAAAAAAGGGGTCAAATTTTTTTTTTTTCAATTTTCAGGGAGACACCCTCCTATTTTATTCATATTCCTAAGAAAGCATTGTATGCGAAATTTGGGGTTGAAAAGAGAAAATTAGAGGTTGCTACCAAGCTTTAAAAATAAATGTATATCAGTTTGTGCTCAAAAATATTGTTTTGTTGATATTTTCGCCGGAGCCGGTTTGATATGTACCTAGTTAACCTAGTTTGAAAAAAAACGATGACATTCTAGACTATAGTACGTAGTGAGCTCATAAAATAGTAAATAATAGGCACGCTGATTTCCGCACCACCCTCTGAGGTACAGCAGTAAATTAGCTTGCCCATCCATCGTGCTCTGTGATAAGCTCCGGGTGCTTTAAAGCTGATTCCTGACTTGGGGGCACTACCGATGAAAATGAGCGTTAGCTCGAGCAATTCCTTGTAGTCATCACGAGGCTGCTGTTCATCAAGCTGAGCTTGAGCAAATTGAATGAGTTCTTCAGCATCTGAGATTTTCTCTGCAATGTTAGGGTCATCTGTTGCTGTTTGGTAATTGTTCTTGTCAATTTCCACCCACTTTGCTTTGAATCTCTTAAACAGTTGTATGTCAGGGCACTAGAAGATGGCAAGGAGACAGAAACTGCAGCTTCTAACACTATTTCGAAAATATGATGTCGGCAAGCCAGCCACAGCGTATCTTTATCCAATCTTTGCTCTAGTAACATACAAGCACCACTCTTAGAACCTGTGTTGGAGGCAGTGGTGTCAAAACACATGCCCTTCACTTGGTCAGATATATTCCACTCCAATACTAACTGATGGACAGCATCTGCAATGTTTTGACCAGTTCCTCTGGCAAGTTTGGGAATACCAAGAAGCTGATCAACTCCTTGGCCGGAAATTAGAACTGGCAGTCGATCAACATTTTCATGACCAGTAATATCTTCCAGTAGTTTGCCGTCCCAATGTATTTGGAGAGGGCAATTTGTTTCGAAATCTGCTTCAAATTTTCTGCCATTGTCTTGCGGTTCCTTTGTCTTGCTCTCCGTATCGATGAATAGCTAACACTGTATTCTTCAGGGTTTTGCCCAAGAGCATTGATTGTTGGGATCAAGATTTCCGAAGCAGCTCTATCACTTACTTTTGCAGCATCAAGAGATACAAGCATTGAAGAATCCATAAGCTTTGCACTCTTAGACTTTGATCTACTTTGTCTCGAAGTTGATGGCTGCTGAGGGTCAGCAACAAATTCTTCTTCTGATTTTGAACTATCTTCATTCAAACTTGAAGGACTTGAACTTGAGAGCACTGCTGCTTCGAAAACGGCTGTTTCCCTCTTTCTTTTCTTTTCAAGCAATGTTTCCTTTTCTCTAGCAATCTCTTCCATTTGTGAAAAAACTTTATCCACTCCAGACATTTTGCCTTTTCTTCCTTTTTGTCGTTGCAGCATCAAAAACTCACGATCTTCATCTATCTTTATCATGTCAAGAGCACTTGCATGTGCAATGTCAAACAGATCTTGCAAGTCATTTGCCAGCTCTCTTGTTTTTGAAGTAGTGCAGGTGATTGCTTCTTCTTATTATTTCTGTTCTTCTTTAGTTTCTCCCACTCGTTGAAAAGTTTCTTTACTCTCTCCACGACATGACATTTCAACACTGTTGGGATGCGTGCCTTTTCCCACACATCCATAACATCTCTAGCAGTCAACAAAGCCGCTGTTTTCACCTGTTGCTTTTTATTGATCTTGTAGTTCATAAACAATGCTAATGTTTCCCTTTTAGATGGAAGCTGGGTTTCTTTGAAGGACTCTATAGGATGTCCTATGAGCCAAACAACTGTTTTGTGACGCGTATGCCGCTCCATGAGTGCAACTCAGCAACTGCTATACAACCACTCTCAGCGAAGGCAGCAAAGATACTGAGTCAGTGACGCCGCACTTACACTGACGCGGCCGCCACAGTGACGTCACAGCAAAGAAATGATTCTAGAATGTTCGGCCACGGCGTCTATAGCAATGAAAGGGATGAGAAGGTTTACGGAAAGAGGTTCAGAGTCTGTTATGACTGCTATATGTTGCTGACTACCATTTTTGATGAAATCTGCAAAATAAATAAATGTACAATAAATACAAACTGAAAAATAACAATATACAAAATGTTCAATGGATGGTAGCAACCTCTAAAATGTCTTCAATTGTGCTGAAATTTTGCATGTTCAGTTTTTACACTAAATTAAATAAAATTAGAGGGTGTCTTCAAGTTTTTGAAATGATAAGTTATTTTGCATCACCCTAATATATATACACCAGGACAAGGGGGGCACAAGAGAAGCCCAGGAGTAAGCAAAATTATTGATGGCTCTCACAAATGAGTTTATGCTGACACAGGAGATAACAGAAAATACCAGAAAAAATAACTGCCTTGATCTGGTATTCACGAATAATACGAACTTGAATGCTGATATAAAAATAACCCCAATCATTATATCAGACCACAACTTAATCGAGATATCAACAAATATGACAACATTAAAAGACAATACACATGTTGAGGAAAGAAGCAAATTTGGGGCCTTTAACTTAAACCCCAAGACTATAAATTGGGAAGCAATCAGACCGCACATTAGTGGAGCAGATAAGTGAAACAATCTTTCAAATGGTGATACAAGCACCAAAATTGGCATGAATACTCCTCTGGGACTACTTTTTTGAAAAAGCCCGTTAGCCACCTAAAGTTCAAAAGGGCCGCCGTTGAAATATTTATTTCACTATAAAATTTGACAGAGTAATCCGATTTGAATGATCTTGGCATCAAATCATATGTTTTTGACCATGGAGAAGCTGAATTTGAATGTAATATGCGTGTGTTGTCTATTGTTAAATTGTATGAATGTTACGGCACACAGCGGAGGCTGTAATCAAGCCGCGATGCGGGGTTGCAGCGCAGTGCATCACGATGCACTTCAGCGAAAGCGCAACTTGTGATGTTTCAGTTGTACTGTATGTGTTTGTCTAATTGTAACCGAGTTTACAACCCTAAAACTTCTCAGAAGCTTCGTTCTACCATTTGTAGCACATTGACTGAAAATATATGCAGCTTACTAATAATTAACTTTCTTATTTTTGTTTCAGAAGTCAGCCAGGGGGTGAACCGTTCATCGTCTCACAAGATGGCCAGTTTGGCTGAATTACCATCTAAATTGCAAACTGACTGGAACAAATGTTGTCTCTGTCAAATCGAGAAGAAGAACGAAGATCTCAAATCACCACCAACCCACTATCCATGTAGTACTGAACATGATGGATACTCTATGATCGCGTCAAGTGTTCCACTCTTTCAAGCCATCAATGATCTCCCAATCGTTTTGGATCCAGCAAGATTAGATGAAGGCGGCGGCATAGAAGAAACGCTGAGAAAGAATAATGCAAAATACCATCAGAGCTGTCGACTAATGTTCAACAACACCAAACTGCAACGGGCAAGGAAAAGAGTAACTAGTGCTAGTAGTACAGATGAAAGACGCAGCAAGATGCGAAGAACCAGCCATAAAGGTCTACAGTCTGAGTGCTTCTTATGCGAGAAGGAAGCTCCACCATCAGAACTGAGACAAGCCATGACCATGCAGCTCAATAAAAGACTGAATGAATGTGCCCGAAACCTAAACGATGGAAGGCTTTTGGCCAAACTGAGTGGTGATGTTGTAGCACAAGAGATGAAGTACCATTCTTCTTGCTTGGCAGGCCTGTACAACAAGGAGAGGGCCTGCCTGAACAAGAAGAAGTGCCAAGGGTCGCTAGAGAAGGAAGTCAACCAACTACCCACTACTGCACTGGTATTTTCTGAGCTATTCGCATACATAGTTCAGACCAAAACCAGCAGTGAAGGTCCTGCTATATTCCGGCTTGCAGATATGGACAGCCTGTACAAGCAACGGCTTGAACAACTGGGGGTAGTAACACCTGAGGTCAACTCAACCAGACTAAAACACAAGCTGTTGACAGAAATGCCTGAGCTAGAAGCTCACAAGAAGGGAAGGGATATCCTCCTGGCTTTCCACAAAGATGTAGGCTCAGTCCTATCACAAGCCTCCGACTACTCCGAAGCCATTATCTTTGCCAAAGCAGCCAAGAGCTTGCGAAGACACAGGGTTGCCAACAAGTCCACATTTGATAGAACCTTTCATGGAGGATTTGTTGAAGAAGCCATTCCATCGACTCTTCTCCAGTTTGTGGGGATGATTGAACATGGGGCTGATATCAAATCTCAACTGAGATTTGGAGCATCAAAGACAGACCTAGCAATGGCGCAGCTGCTGCAGTACAACTGCTACGCAAGGTACAAAGAAGGAGCAGCTACTCACCTGCATTCAAAAGAGCGGGAGACCCGTTCCCTGTTTACATGGGAATGTCTGTTTTTGCGAAAACCCGAAAGCGACTTCTGGTAGAAATGCTTCATGAGCACGGCATCAGCATTTCACACTACACAGTGCTCGAAGTCTCCGCACAGCTAGGAGAAGCAGCTGTCAACAAGTACGTGGAGGATGAGATGGAATGTCCACCGTTTCTGCGAAGAGGGTTGTTCACCACATCTGCCATAGACAACGTAGACCACAACCCAACTGCAACGACAGCAACCACCTATTTCCAGGGAACCAGCATTTCAGTCTTCCAGCACCCAACCTCGGACAATAAAGGTGAAAAGCGTGAACCGCTCCAACTTGGAAAGAGCAAAGTGAAGACAGTCCCAGAACTTCCTGACTCCTTCACCAACATCCGCCCTGCGTACTTCACAAAGAAGAATCTGTCTCTGTGCTCTCAATGGAACCGGTGATCCTCTCATTGATCCGAGCGTTCAGGGAAGCCAACTTCAACCTGTACTGTCAAGCGCTGTCTGAGCTGATACCGTTCTTCTTTGCCAACAACAACGTCAACTACGCACGGTGGCTTCCCATTCATCTTAGAGACATGGTGACCCTAGATCAGAAACACCCCGAGCTGGCTCTTGAGTTTCACGGGGAAAAATTTGGTGTGCACAAATCGAGCCGGGAATTCTCAGCAATGGCCATCGACCAAGCTCACGAGCAGGCCAATGCCGTCATTAAAGGTGACGGGGGTGCAGTCGGTGTGACTGAGACCCATCAGCGCTGAGAAGATGGATGGTGGCTGATCCTGAAATCAGTCAGCTGGTTGCTCAGTACGAGGGAGCGTCAGAAGCCAAAGATGTAACCGAACGTGGCAGACACCATGAGCAGACTGAGCGAGCTCAAAGAGTGTTCTTTGAGAAAGTAGACAGGCTGTCTAAGGTAATGAAGGACATAGGCAATCCTTTCCAGGAAGAGACTGGGGACCTGCTTACACTGGCCACAAAGGACATTGCCCACCCCAGTGCTGCTGGCACACACTATGAGAGGGGCAGAATCCGCTTCCAGGAATTCATGAAGGGGCTAGAAAGTGAAGAGGAATGCACGTTCTACAAGCCGATGAAGAAGGACAAGATGGACTTCTTTTGACAAGAACCAGCTCCTGGTGATCCAAAGCAAAAGGTACTGAAGGAAGACTGCCGCCTCTTCTCCAAACTCTTCATTTCATGCCAGACCAAAGAATGTGACCTACAGGAGTTCTTTCGGTATGAAAACTAGTCATTTCCTGCTTCATTGAGTGACAGTGGAAAACTTCACACCTGCCAGAAGTCTCAGCTTGCTGCCATTTTTTGAGGCTCGTGTTACAATGCCAGACACCGAACCAGAGGTTGATGCCATCATCATTGATGGTTCGGCTTGGTGAACACTGCCACCACGAACCTCAAAGACGCTTGAGGATTATGCAGCACTGGACGTTATACCCACAATACAAGCATACTCTTCCAAGTACAAGAAAACAGACATTGTGTTTGATGTCTACCAGCCATCGAGTCTGAAGGCCGAAACAAGGTCAAAGCGAGGACGGGGAGCCAGACGCAGAGTGACAGGTACAGGAAAAATGCCCCCAAACTGGCGGAGCTTCTTGAGAGACGACGACAACAAGACCGAGCTCTTCAACTTCCTGGCTGACAAGATTGCAGAGATGTGCACACCAAACACGGTGATCGTGACCAAGGAAGAAGATGCAGTCTGCAATCAAATGATCCGCTTGGATGAATTGGCTCCCTGTAACCATGAAGAAGCCGACACACGGATCTTCGTGCATGCCAGACATGCAGCAGCTCAGGGTAGCAAATTTGTCATGATCAAAGCCAGTGATACAGACATCCTAGTCATAGCAGTCAGTGTTCTGACAGCCCTGCAGGAGTTTGGTCTGCAGAAGCTGTGGATTGCTTTTGGTCAAGGGCGGAACCTGAGGTGGATTCCTGTACATGGCCTCAATCCCTCACTTGGACCAGAGAAGACCAGAGGGATTCTCTTCTTCTATGACTTCACTGGCTGCGATGTTGTGTCGGCCTTCCGTGGGAAAGGGAAGTCTGCATGGCAAACCTGGGATGTATGTACCGAGGCCTCTGATGTCTTCATCAAACTCAGCCAGTACCCGCCAACAGTTGAAGACGACGACCTGAAGATCCCGGAAAAGTTTGTAGTCGCTATGTATGACAGGTCCAGTACAGCTGCGGGTATTGATGACGCACGGCTCGACATGTTTGCTCGCAAGCAGAGGCCGTACGAAGCCATTCCTCCAACTCGAGCAGCTCTTCTTCAGCACGCCAAGCGCGCGGCCTACCAGGCAGGCTGCATATGGAGTCAGTCAACAATGTGCCAGCCCGAAACCCAAAGTCCTGCTGACTGGGGATCGACACAGCAAGGTGACCTGTGGCAGATCTTCTGGACAGCACTCCCACCAGTTGCGCAGAGTTTTCAACAGCTGACCAAGTGTGGCTGCAAGACAGAATGCCGTGGAAAGTGCAAATGCTATCTCTTTGGACTCACCTGCACACCACTGTGCAGCTGCAGATGCGAGGATTAGTTCAGAGTGTACATGTGGACAGCAACACTTATAAGTGACAAAGTGGAAAGTACAAAGTGCAAAGACAATAAAGGACAAACAAGTACTTTCATCGTTACCTACGTTTAAAAAAAAAAAAAAAAAAACCTGCGTTCATTCATAACCTCAGAAGCAAATGAGACGGCGCAGGCGGAGCTAAGGTCATTAGATGACCGAAGAGTAGTCATTTGTGGAGGTATGAATAGCATGGCGACAGCTCCATTTATTTTTATAAATTTGGCTAAGTTGTTCACACAACTGCTAGACGTGGTGGAAAGAAGCTTCTGAGAAGTTTTATAGTTTTAAATTCCGGTTCTGCATAGTCAAAAACATATAATCCGTTACCAAAATCATTCAAATCGGCCCACTGTATCAAATTGTGTGGTAAACATAGTATATCTATACCGCATATGGCAGCCATTTTGAAATTTTAGGTGGCTAACGAGCTTTTTCAAAATAGTAGTCCCAGAGGGGTATCCATGCCAATTTTGGTGCTTGTATCACTATTTGAAAGATATCACTGAATATATTCACTTATCTGCCCCACTACATAGCCAAAATATAGTGAAGAACAGTTTTAGAGAATAAAACAACTGAAGAAATGCTAACAACCTTGGAAGAAAAGACGCTGAGAATTTTAGAAAAATATGCTTTGAAATCACAGCCAAAAGGAAAGAGGAGCTGGCTAGAGAGGCAAAAAGAGAAGAATATTCCGCAAGAAAAAGAGAGTGGATGCGAAGTTAGCCAACTGCGGATATAATGTCAGGGAAGTAATACAAGAAAAACTGGAGGGTATCGATAAGGAAATACAAGCCTTCATTAAGGACCATACAGAGAGGGAAGAGGAAAAGGCGGAAGAAGCAATAAAGGAAAATCTAAAATACTTCTGTAGCTATGCGAAAAGGAAAACAAAAACGTGCGCCGCTTTTGATCCCTCAAGGAAGAGAAATAATGAACTAACCGACGATCCAAACATTGAGAGCCCAGTATAACAGACCTTGATTTTACCACAAAAGATGTAACGAGAGCTATAGGACAAATGAAACCACATTCAGCTGCAGGTCCGGACAATTGGAACGCATTATTGATTAAAAACTGTAAAAATGAAATAGCTACACCTTTATACTGGATATGGAGAAGATCCCTAGACACTGGGGAAATACCAAGCATCTTGAAAAAAGCAAACATTGTCCCTATATATAAAGGATGGTACAGATCTCAAGCAAAGAACTATAGACCAGTGTCATTGACGTCCCACCTCACAAAAGTATTTGAAAGAATAGTTAGAGGGAAAATTTATGATTTCTTGGAGAAACTGGAAAGATTCAACGAAAATCAGCACCGATTCTGATCAGGTAGATCATGCCTATCACAACTGATAGAGCACTACAACAATATCCTAGATGCACTGAAAGGCAATGACAACTACGATGGTATATACACAGATTTTACTAGAGCTTTCTACAGATGTGATCATGGTATAATAGCACATAAAATGAAATATATGGGAATAACAGGCAAAGTGGGAAAATGGATCTACAACGTCCTCGGAGAACGTCTACAGGTCGTCAAAATTCAAGGTATATCATCATCGGAATCGGAAGTACGCAGCTTAGTACCACAAGGGACAGTACTGGTCCCACTCCTATTCATTATTATGCTAACAGACAAACACACCGGAGTAAACAGCAACAGTATAGTAACATCATTTGCAGACAATACAAAGATCAGCAGAAAAATAAGCGACGTAAATGAAGTGGAAGCCTTGCAGAGGGACACGAACAAAATATACAAAGGTCAGAAGAAAACAACATAACATTTAACACCGATAAATTTCAGCTCTTGAGATATGGTAGAAAAGAGGAATTTAAACAGACTGCATATTATGCTCCAGATACACAGGAAATTCAGAGAAGCGCGAAAGTGATCGATCTGGGGGTAATAATGACTGATGATGCCAAATTCAAAACACAAAAATCAGGTAACAATAAGTAAAGCAAAAAAAAGCCGCGGGAGAGGTACTAAGAACGTTCAAAAGAAGGGACAGGACAGTAATGATTCCCCTGCTAAAAACACTGATTATACCAAAACATGAATACTGCTCAGTTTTGACGTCCCCATATAAAAAAGAAGAAACTAATAAACGAGAAGAAAGTCAGAGACATTTCACAGCCAAGATTGATGGCTGCAAAGAACTCAACTTCTGGGAAAGACTACGTAAACTGAATATGTACTCCCTGGAAAGAAGAAAAGAGAGGTACACCACAATCTACATATGGAAAATGATCGAAAAACTATTACCAAACCTAAAACTAAACCCAATTACCATTCAAACAACTCTGGAAAATAGGAAAGACAGAATGTGTAGTGTTCCCAAATTAAAGGCCCGACAAGGGACCTCCTTAACACTGAAGGAAAATAGCTTGATTGTCAAGGGGCTAAGACTTTTTAACCAGCTTCCAAAGGACCTCAAAAACGTTACAGGGGTCAAAGTTGAAGTCTTCAAGAGAAGACTAGATGCCTGACTCAGGACGGTACCAGATGAGCCGGGTGTACCAGCTTGACCTTCGTGTGAAGAGAGACCAACGCACGGAACAGCAAGAAGGTTAAGAAGGTATATATATATATATATATATATATGATATTGTAATTATATCTGTTCTCAGCCATTCATATCACAGTAAATGTATGTAGTCCCCAATGAGATCTTCTTTGTACTGGATAGCCATAAAAATCCTTGGTATCTCCGCATTTTGATTCCACAACTATTTTTAAAAAGGTAACCATACCCTGAACGATGCCAGTGCCCGCACCTCAATGCGTAACACCATTTCTCTGTAAGACACCGAGGTTGGGGATTCGACTTCCGTTGGTGCGAGTTAATAATAGTCCACGAGTTGGCGCAATGGACTGCATCAGTCTGGCTTCATACCATAGTTACTAAAGTATTATATACAGAGTAGCCCAAAAGTTAGGCACCATGGTACTATGCCTTTTCAATGCAAAAAAATAAATAATAATAATATATATATATATATATATATATATATGATGAAAAAAACCACGAAGGAAAGGAAACACAAAATGGTGCTCAAGCGCTTTCGTCTAATGACATCCTCAGGATTAGACGAAAGCGCTTGAGCACCATTTTGTGTTTCCTTTCCTTCGTGGTTTTATTCATCATAAATATTTTTCACGTGTTACTTTCGTGAAATAATTTTCATATATATATATATATAATATGGGAATGAACTCAGAATGGTTCCCTGAGTTTTTTATGATACATACAAACCGTGCATGGAACAAGGAACTCTTCTAGGAAAATTAAATCCAGTATCGTCCAAATAAGTAATGGTAAATGACAAACACTACAGTTTTTTCTTTTTCATGATACTCTATATTCTATACTGTATATTCTATATATTCTATATATACTATATATATATAATATATATATATATATATATATATATATATATATATATATATATACAGGGTGGGCGGAAAGTAGCTCCCTATTTTGGATTGGTAAAAAAATACGTATATTATCCATTTATTTCAGAAGAAATAATATGAAAAGGTAGGCATACATGGTAGGTTTTCTCTAAAATTCAATGTGGGCTCCAACTCTTTCCACCAGCTTCTGGAGCCGCCCAGGAATGGCGTCCACTGACTTTAGCAGGAACTCCGGCGGGATGGAGGACATGACTTCCCGAATTCGGTCCTCCAGTTCTTCCAATGTCCTCGGTTTGGTGCGGTAGACTTCTTCCTTTACCCACCCCAAAGAAAGAAGTCGCACGGTTACCGCTGAAAAACGGCAGAATCGGTTCAGTGTAACGGTGTGGTGTGGTATGACCTCAGATCAGGTTGTGGGCCCGTTCCTTCTGCGCAACACCATGAATGCTGAGCGGTACCTTGCTATGTTGCGAAACGAGGTCTGGCCGGTTGTCAGCACATGGGAGAACATCGACGATCTGATATTTATGCAAGATGGCGCCCCTCCGCACTTCGCTCTTGTTGTCCGTGAGTGGCTGGATGCCCACTTCCCTGGGCGTTGGATGGGTCGTCGTGGTCCACATCAATGGCCAGCCAGGAGCCCCGACTTGACACCGTGCGACTTCTTTCTTTGGGGGTGGGTAAAGGAAGAAGTCTACCGCACCAAACCGAGGACATTGGAAGAACTGGAGGACCGAATTCGGGAAGTCATGTCCTCCATCCCGCCGGAGTTCCTGCTAAAGTCAGTGGACGCCATTCCTGGGCGGCTCCAGAAGCTGGTGGAAAGAGTTGGAGCCCACATTGAATTTCAGAGAAAACCTACCATGTATGCCTACCTTTTCATATTATTTCTTCTGAAATAAATGGATAATATACGTATTTTTTTACCAATCCAAAATAGGGAGCTACTTTCCGCCCACCCTGTATATATATATATATATATATATATATGGGAATGAACTCAGAATGGTTCTCTGAGTTTTTTATGATACACACAGACCGTGCATGGAAGAAGGAACTCTTCTGGGATAATTAAATCCACTATAGTCCGAATAAGTAATGGTAAATGACAAATACCATAGTTTTTCTTTTTCATGATGCAAGCCCGACGTGGGCAACGGGTCTCTCGCAAAGAGGTCCCATAAATATAGCTTCCTCACCAGCTATCTGCAAAGCAGACAGGATCCATGTCCCAAAGCTGGATCCTGTCTGCTTTGCAGATAGCTGGTGAGGAAGCTATATTTATGGGACCTCTTTGCGAGAGACCCGTTGCCCACGTCGGGCTTGCATCATGAAAAAGAAAAACTATGGTATTTGTCATTTACCATTACTTATTCGGACTATAGTGGATTTAATTATCCCAGAAGAGTTCCTTCTTCCATGCACGGTCTGTGTGTATCATATATATATATATATATATATATATATATATACTATATACTATATATTCTATTCTTTGCCCACGTCGGGCGAACATCATGAAACAGAAAAAACTATAGTGTTTGTCATTTGTGGATTTAATTTTCCTAGAAGAGTTCCTTGCTTGTTCCATGCATGGTCTGTGTGTATCATATATATATATATACATATATATATATGAAAATTATTTCACGAAAGTAACACGTGAAAAATATTTATGATGAATAAAACCACGAAGGAAAGGAAACACAAAAAGGTGCTCAAGCGCTTTCGTCAGTGTTCCTGAGGATGTCATTAGACGAAAGCGCTTGAGCACCTTTTGTGTTTCCTTTCCTTCGTGGTTTTATTCATCATATATATATATATATATAATATATATATATATATATATATATATATATATATAAGTGTGTGTGTGTGTATATATATAGTATCAGTAGGTTATTGCACTGAAAATGCTGTCTCATGGTGCCCAACTTTTGGGCCACCCTATATATATACAGTATATATATATGGACTATTCTGAGTTCATTCTCATATACAGGGTGTCCGAGAATTATCTGTACAATTTTTGGCTGTTATTAAAAGTCAACCATGAAGTGTAGAAATTCCAGTGTTGTCCCATTTTACAGAGAAACTCATTAAGGTTTTTCTGATAACAAGTTTTGACAAGTTTTTTCTTTCAATACGCGGGTGACAGACATTGATGATTTAAAAGCAAGAATCACAGCTGCTATTGAGCGAATTGATGTGGATATGCTGCAGCGTACATGGCAACATTTGGATTATCGATTGGATGTTTTGCGAATCACTGATGGTGCACATATCGAATGTTTGTAACAACGTTACATTAATAAAAGAAACTTTTGAAAATACAGATTCTAAATAATCTTGTTTAAGAATTTTACGTGTGTTATCAAGAATTTTATTAAAAGATGAAATTGTACAGATAATTTTCAGACACACTGGAATTTCTAAAAAACTTGTCAAAACTTGATATCAGAAAAAACTTAATGAGATTCTCTGTAAAATGGTACAACACTGGAATTTCTACACTTCATGGTTGACTTTTAATAACAGCCAAAAATTGTACAGATAATTCTCGGACACCCCTGTACTATATATATATATATATACTGTATACTGGATAAGTGTGTGTGTGTGTGTGTGTGTGTGTGTGTATAGTATCAGTATTGCATTGAAAATGCAGTCTCATTGTGCGCGACTTTTGGGCCACCCTATATATATATATATATATATATTATATATATATATATATATCACTAAAATCACAAAATAACACGTGACCTTATTAATAAGCAAACAACCACAAGGAAAAGGAAACACAAAGTCCGAGCGCTTTCGTGATATATTCACATTATCAAGGAGGAACAGAAAATAGACGGAGATTACAAAGTAAATGAGTTAAATAGAAAAGCAAAAAAATTCACAATCGGCACTTCAAATTAAAGGCCTTAAAGCCCTCTAAAGATTTTTTCAATTGATAACATAATTTGTAGGCAGCTAAATTACTAAATATAAAAAAGAAGTATACTGTATATGTGAAATTAGACAAAAAAACCAATACAGAGAACAAAAATTATTATAATGGTTATTAACACTAATATTTAATTAAAACAGGCAATTAATTGGCAAGAATTTAATGAAAAATAAATAGATAACGTAGATAACAAATAGATAACATAATCTGTAGGCTGCTAAATTACTATACAGATGAAATTAGACAAAACACCAGTACAGAAAACAAAAATTATTATAATGGTTATTAACACTAATATTTAATTGAAGTAGGAAATTAAGAGGCCCGAAATTAATGAAAACAAAGGGAAAGTTGCCATCGTCTTACAGATTATTACAAAATTTCTACAAACAGTCTGGAAAAAATTGTTTTCCCAAAAGCAACCCAGTTCAAAAGTCCAATAAACCCCCCAGCAACCAAAGATTATACACGAAAGAAATATTACAATTAAAATAGACACATAAGAATGTTAACAGTTCTTACAATAATATTTATTTATTTAACCAGGGCAAACCATTAAGAGGCAAGAATGCAGTTAAAAAAACAGTAGGCCCTTCGCCAGCTTTCTGACAATGCACGAATCTAATTTGTACAACCCAGGGCTAATATTAAAGACCAAATCCGCATTATTCTTGATCACACTTGATTCCAATATATTTCTGCTAACAATAGATTTACTAAACCTTAATTTGGAAGCATTTTTCCAATCAATGGGATGATTAGTATCTCTTACGTGAATGAAAATGGCGTTAGATTCCTGGCCACTTCTTATACTGTATTGATGCTGTTTAATACGTAACTCAAGGGTCTTACCAGTTTGGCCAATGTAAAATTTATTACATATTGTGCAAGGGATTTTATATACACAACCATGTTCACTTAAAGGGGAGTTCTTAATCAATGAATTCTTAATTTCATCTAAATTTTTGAACGCAATATTTACGTTAAAAGTCCTCAGCAGATTCGGCAGATCAAGGAAATTTTCTCTGAATGGTAACACTAAAACATTTTTTGTGTTATAAGGAATCTTATCCTTTACTTCGTAGAAGGTTTTCTTTGCCATTTTTAAGGACTTATCTATGCAGTTCTTTGGGTATTTTAAATCAAAAGCAATTTTGTATATTTTACTAATTTCATGGTGAATGAACTCAGGGCTACAAATTCGTAGGCCTCTTAGAAGCAAAGTAGAAAGAACGGATCGTTTTACATTAATGTGGTGATCAGAATAATAATGTATATAAGAACAATTATTAGTGGGTTTTCTGTAAATATTGTACTTAAACTTTTTTCCAGACCTATATATTAAAACATCTAAAAAAGAGATCGAAGAATCTTTTTCTATTTCAACTGTAAAATTGATAGAGGGAATTAAATTATTAAGTTTGGGTAGGAATTCATTGAGATTTAAAGTCACTGGCCAAAGACAAAGAACATCATCTACATATCTAAACCATGGAACATAATTTGGCAGAATCTTCCTTAATAACTTACTTTCAAAAAACTCCATATATAAGTTACTCAAAATGGGGGAGAGAGGGTTTCCCATCGCCATACCAAATTTCTGTCTAAAATATTCATTATTGAACACAAATTTTGAGTCTACAATGCACAACTTAATTAATTCTATAATTGTGGCCACAGGTAATGGCAAATTATGCTTAACCAATTCTTCCGAAAGAAACACTAATAGATCCTCCACCGGGACTCTTGTAAATAAAGCGGTAACATCAAAGCTTACCAATCTAAAATTGTAATTGACACTGATACTATTTAATTTTTCCACAAGGTCTACATTATTATTTATGTGTGATTGTGAAATTGTGCCAAAGAGAGGATTAAGAATGGAGACAAGCCATTTGGATACCTTATATGAGATAGATCCTATAGAACTAACAATAGGCCTTGCCGGATTATTTGGCTTATGAGTTTTAATCAGGCCATACATATAAGGTAATGACGGTGAAGTACTCAAAAACTGTTTAAGTAACATTTCATTCCCCTTCAAAAGTTGTTTAATTTTCTTGTTAAATGCACTGTTCACAGTTTCAAGGGGATTGTTCCTTAATTTCACGTAAGTGTCCGCATCATTCAAAAGATCATACATTTTTCCTAGATAAACGTCTTTATTGAGGATCACTAAGGCATTTGATTTATCAGCTTTGGTTATATGTTGTGTATATAAAATCCCTTGCACAATATGTAATAAATTTTACATTGGCCAAACTGGTAAGACCCTTGAGTTACGTATTAAACAGCATCAATACAGTATAAGAAGTGGCCAGGAATCTAACGCCATTTTCATTCACGTAAGAGATACTAATCATCCCATTGATTGGAAAAATGCTTCCAAATTAAGGTTTAGTAAATCTATTGTTAGCAGAAATATATTGGAATCAAGTGTGATCAAGAATAATGCGGATTTGGTCCTTAATATTAGCCCTGGGTTGTACAAATTAAATTCGTGCATTGTCAGAAAGCTGGCGAAGGGCCTACTGTTTTTTTAACTGCATTCTTGCCTCTTAATGGTTTGCCCTGGTTAAATAAATAAATATTATTGTAAGAACTGTTAACATTCTTATGTCTATTTTAATTGTAATATTTCTTTCGTGTATAATCTTTGGTTGCTGGGGGGTTTATTGGACTTTTGAACTGGGTTGCCTTTGGGAAAACAGTTTTTTCCAGACTGTTTGTAGAAATTTTGTAATAATCTGTAAGACGATGGCAACTTTCCCTTTGTTTTCATTAATTTCGGGCCTCTTAATTTCCTACTTCAATTAAATATTAGTGTTAATAACCATTATAATAATTTTTGTTTTCTGTACTGGTGTTTTGTCTAATTTCATCTGTATAGTAATTTAGCAGCCAACAGATTATGTTATCTATTTGTTATCTACGTTATCTATTTGTTTTTCATTAAATTCTTGCCATTTAATTGCCTGTTTTAATTAAATATTAGTGTTAATAACCATTATAATAATTTTTGTTCTCTGTATTGTTTTTTTTGTCTAATTTCATCTATACAGTATACTTCTTTTTATATTTAGTAATTTAGCTGCCTACAGATTATGTTATCAATTGAAAAAATCTTTAGAGGGCTTTAAGCCTTTAATTTGAGGTGCCGATTGTGAATTTTTTGCTTGTCTATTTAACTCATTTACTTTGTAATCTCCGTCTATTTTCTGTTCCTCCTTGATAATGTGAATATATCACGAAAGCGCTCGGACTTTGTGTTTCCTTTTCCTTGTGGTTGTTTGCTTATATATATATATATATATATATACACGGTGTGTGTGTGTGTGTATATATATATATAGGGTGATCCAGAGAAATGGGACCCAAAAGAAACCCCGGTAACTCTTAAAGTATAAGTCCTTTTATAAAATCATAAGCATCATTCGAAAGAGGATAGTTACAAGTTTGTACAGGATTGTATAGGTTTTGACAATACAAGACAAGATAAGATACAAAACAAAATAAAAGTGTTAGTTAAAACTAACCCTTCAAGATGACTGCATGGACTGTGGAACAGCTGCGTTTCATAACTGAGCAATATTATGAGCATGGAAGAAGTGTAGTTTCAGCTCAAAGATCTTTCAAGACAGATTTTCAGATGTCAAAATCACCTTCTAAGAGCTGAAACTACACTTCTTCCATGCTCATATTATTGCTCAGTTATGAAACGCAGCTGTTCCACAGTCCATGCAGTCATCTTGAAGGGTTAGTTTTAACTAACACTTTTATTTTGTTTTGTATCTTATCTTGTCTTGTATTGTCAAAACCTATACAATCCTGCACAAACTTGTAACTATCCTCTTTCGAATGATGCGTATGTTTTTATAAAAGGACTTATACTTTAAGAGTTACAGGGATTTCTTTTGGGTCCCATTTCTCTGGATCACCCTTTATATATATATATATATATATATACCTTTCAACTTTTCAAATGTTCCGTGCGATAATTCCTCATTTCACGAAGGTCAAGCTTGTCGCCTTTCCTCTCGAGTTGGCCTGGTGAAGTAGTGAGTTGGTTTCTTGTACTCTCCACCTCACATAGCCAGGTACGCCTGGCTTATCGGGGATTGTTCTGAGCCAGGCGTCTAATTTTTTTTTTTAAGATATCCACCGCAACACCACTCGTCTTCCTTAGGTGTTTGAGCAGCTGATTAAAGAGTCTTGGTCCTCTCACAACAAAACTATTTTCTTTCAGGGATAAGGATGTTCCCTGTCTAGCCTTTAATTTGGGAACATGACACAGTCTTCCTTTTCTACTTTCCACTGTTGTTTGGGGAGTTACAGGGTTAAGAGTAAGATTAGGGACTAGTTTCTCCATTATTATCCAAGTGTAAATAATGGTGTATCTCTCTCTTCTCCTTTCCAGTGAAGATAAGTTTAATTCGCGTAATGTTTCCCAGTAATTTAGTTCTTTGCACCCATTGATCTTGGCTGTGAAGCTTCTCTGAATCTCTTCTAGCTGTCTAATGTCTTCTTTTTTATATGGGGATGTTAGGACTGAGCAGTATTCCAATTTGGGTATGATCAGTGTTTACAGAAGAGGAATCACTATATTCCTATCCCTTCGTTTAAAGGTTCTCAGTATCTGCCCAGTTACTCTCTTTGCTCTGTTTACTGCTATCTTATTTTGTGTTTCAAATTACGCATCATCAGTCATTACAACCCCTAAACTTTTGTTTTAGATTTTCTCTGAGTTTCCTGTCCATTTCGGGTATAATATTCCATGGGTTTTAGGTCCTCCCTTTTTCCGTACCATAACAGCTGCAATTTCTCAGTGTTACATTTCATATTGTTGTCCTCCGTCCACTTGTAGATTCTGTTCATGTCGGTTTGTAAAGATCCTATATCTTCTGGGTTTCTTACTTTTCTACTGATCTTTGTGTCATCGGCAAAGGATGTTACTGTGCTGTCTCTGGTAACGTCCTCATCTATGTCCGTTAGCATGATTATGAAGAGTAGTGGAGCTAATACCGTTTTTTGTGGTACTGAGCCGAGGATCTCTGATTCTGATGAAGATATTGCTTGTACTGTAACGACTTGCCGCCGCTCACTAAGGAAATTATATACCCATTTCTCTACTTTTCCTGTTATTCTCATATATTTCAGTTTATGTATTATGATTCCATGGTCACACTTGTCGAACGCTTTGGCAAAGTCTGTGCATATTACATCATAGTTTTCATTATTTCCCATTGCATCAATAATGTTGTTGCAGTGTTCCATTAGTTGTGATTGGCATGATCTGCCTGACGGAAACCCATGTTGGTTATCATTTAACTTTTTTTGAGTTTCCAAAAAGTCGTAGATTTTCTGTCTAACTATTCTTTCAAATATTTTAGTAAGATGAGATGTAAGCGACACTGGCCTATAGTTTATGGCCTCGGATCGATCTCCTCCTTTATATATTGGGACTATGTTCGCGCTCTTCAGGATGCCCGGTATTTCTCCCGTGTCTAGTGTTCGTCTCCATACCCAATATAGGGGCTCAGTGATTGCATTCTTGCAGTTTTTGATCAGTGTAGCATTCCATTTGTCCGGTCCTGCGGCTGAGTGTGCTTTTAGTTTCCCTATAGCTTACAGCATTTTTTAACCTAGTGAGTGGGCGACATGAATGTCACTCGGTGAAGAAAATTTGTCGCCCAGTAAATGAAATTTTAGGGTACTGGGCGACAAAAAAAATTCAAAATTTGTACAAATAAAATTGTCTTGGGAGTTGTCTTGGGAGTATTGTCTTGGAAGCCATATAAATACATATAATACATGTACATATGCCACAGTTAGAACCGTTTATCCTAAATGTAAATATGAAATTTACATTGAATATTTATATATAGATAATGCTAGTGTTACTTCAGACCACACGGGGATGGTGGCCTGATTAGGGAACATCCGGATTCATAGTATCCTTAATCCAGGGGTATTTCCCCAGTGTCTAGAAATCTTCCCCATATCCAGTATAAAGGTGTAGCTATTTCATTTTTACAATTTTTAATCATTAATGCGTTCCACTTGTCCGGAACTGAACCTGCAGCTGAATGTGGTTTCATTTGTCCTATAGCTCTCGCTACATCTGGGGTAAAATCAAAGTCTGTTATATACTCTCCTTTCAATTTCTCTTCAAAGAATTCATCTATGTCAGGTATTGCATTGTCATTGTCACTTTTTTGGGGTACTAAAAACTGATTCATACTGGGCTCTCGATGTTTCAGATATTTCTTTTAGATTGTCAGTTACTTCATTATTTCTCTTCCTTAAGGGCCCGATAACAGCGCGTGTTTTTGTTTTCCTTTTCGCATAGCTATAGAAGTATTGTGGATTTTCCTTTATTGCTTCTACCGCCTTTTCCTCTTCCCTCTCTGTATGGTCCTTAATCAGGGTTTGTATTTCCCTATCGATACTCTCCAGTTTTTCTTGTATTACTTCCCTGGCATTATCTCCGCAGTTGGTTAACTTCGCATCCACTCTCTTTCTTTTGCGGAATATTCTTCTCTTTTGCCTCTCTAGCCAGCTCCTCTTTCCTTTTGGCTGTGATTTCAAAGCATATTTTTCTAAAATTCTCAGCGTCTTTTCTTCCAAGGTTGTTAGCATTTCTTCAGTTATTTTATTCTCTAAAACTGTTCTCCACTCTCTTTGGCAATGTGCGATCTGATTGCTTCCCAATTTATATTCTTGGAGTTCAAGTTAAAGGCCCCAAATCTGCTTCTTTCCTCAATATGTGTATTGTCTTTTAATGTTGTTGCCATATTTATTGATATCTCGATTAAGTTGTGGTCTGATATAATGGTTGAGGTTATTTTTTTTCAGCAATCAAGTTCGTGTTATTCGTGAATACCAGCTCTAGGTAGTTATTTTTTCTGGTATTTTCTGTTAGCTCCTGTGTTAGCATAAACTCATTTGTGAAAGCCATCAACATTTTTGCTTGTTCCTGGTCTTCTCTTGTGCCCCCCTTGTCCTGGTATATATATATATATATATATATATATATATATATATATATATATATATATATATATCATACATATATAGCACAACCACCTTTCCGTCTTAATGTTCTATCCGCTCTTAGTAAGTTGAAACCCTCTATATTTATCTCTTTCTTATCAATACAATGTTCGAGTTTTCACAATTTCCTTGGCAATCCTTAAGATGAGTTTCTGTGAGGTATGCGATGTCCGCTCTTGTTTTATTCATAAATCCTTTCAGGTACAAAACTTTGTTGAATGATTGGTTTGGTCTTATTCCTTGGATATTAGTCAGGATAATATTTATCTTCTTTGTTTTTCGTTGCCCCTTGTGCATTTTAAGTTCGTTTTCCTTCGGTTTCGCTTGTTTCGTTGCCCTATGATCCTCCAAGAGAGATCCGTTTCCGCCTATCTGTTCTGGTAGCTTCTTACCCGGAAGCAGTTTTGCTCGGGGGTTTCCAGCTGTGTCAACTGCATGCGTTGGATGATATTTAGCCAGTAGTCTCGTGTCTGCGATGTTGAAAAAAAATTTTCGTTCGCTTATTGTGTTCCTTTTGTTATTCCCACTGTTAGTGTTATTCCTATTGTCATTTAAACTTTGTTCTTTATCCTTTGGGTTCGTCGGGAGATATTGATAGTAGCATTTTTTCCAGTATTTGCAGATACAGTCCTGCAGATGTCCGGGTGGTAGAATTTGCATCTGTCTCCAAATTTACAATGACCATTATTATAAAAGAAATTGCATATTGGGGAATGTTCATATATATAGTGTCCTCTTTTAAATCTGCAATTATCTTTTATATAATATCTGCAGATAATTCCTTGCCCATATTTACTCATGGCCTTTGATTTTTGCTCCTTATTGGGGGACAGTTTCACTCCATTTTCTTGATTGCACTCTTTTCTTTTCCTATTTGTGCTATTTGTGCTAATGTCCTTCGTTGCCTTCATACTATCTGTTGTCTTTATACTTTCTTTCGCCTGCATGGTTTCAGCCTCGTTATTTGACGGGATTTGTTTAATTTCTACTTCACCTTTCTTCGTTTCTTCTGTTTTTCTCTGTTCTTTATTCCCACTTTCCTCTTTCATTTTCTTCTCGTAGTCTCTTTCTGCTTTAAATACTGTAAAAGAGTTTATTTCGGTCATGCAGTTTTAGCAGAAAAATTTTATCTCATTAAGTTGCTTCGCGTTCGTTATGAGGGAGATTTTTTCATCTTCCCATTCTAGGCATCTGAAATCAAAAAGCAACTGGCAGAGATCGCACCTCATCACGATTGCCTCATTAGTTGCATCGTTGCAGATACCACAGAGTTGCAAGAATTTATTTACTGTTTCCACGTTACTAATAGAGGGTAGCCGCTGGTGCACAAAATTGACTAAAAAAGCGTATTATGGGTAGTATTGGGTGGGGGTTGACTCAAGCTGAGTGAGGGAAAGTATTCTCCGTTACTTCGGGGGATGGGGGATGTGGCACGGTGTATACTTCTCACTGATTGGTGCTCGCGACTGTGGCTGCGGGGGGATAATGGGGGTGGCGAGTATTTGTAGGAATTTCGATAGGCAACTAATTTCCTTCACAAAAAAAACACTCAGAAAAATACTGTATAGATTAATTCGCTTCGTTTTTATTTACTTTTTTTGACATATGCCGCGATTTTTACTTTTTAAAAAGAAATACCACTGTGCACTATGAATTGATTTTTACCGTAATACCGTTTTTATTCGGACTTCGATCGAAACACGTGTAACCGTCACACCGCAAAACAAACTCTATATATACACAGAGTATATATATATATATATTATTATATATATATATATATATATAATTTAGGGTGATTCAAAAAATCAAAGTTTTTTTTTTTTATTTGTTCAACCTGTATTTTTGTTCCCTATGACAAAAAAGTAGTGTATGCCAAATTTGGTGAATTTTAAATAAAATTTACTATGTGCTACCAGGCGTCAAAGTTTCCCTTTTTTTCAATTTGTTTGTTTTTACAACTTATGAGTTTATGTTTAATTGTTTGAATTTCAGAATTTTTAATTAATGGTTTATATACTAGCTTGCTTTTAATTGATGTTTGGCACTCGTAATTTTGATACCAATTAATCGATTATGGAAGCTAGGCCTAACTCACCATCACCTAGTTGCTCAGTTGGGAGAAGTTCTACGAGAAAAGAAACTGAAGTATGGCTAATTGGGCAGCCCTCCGCAGCACTAAAACATCCGTATTACCATCAGAGAAGGAAATGATGGCCCTCTTCATGCACTACAGAAATATTAAAAAGCGAGGCATTAGAGAATCATGCTACTCTACTGTGGATGATGTGCTAGCAGTTTGGAAAAAAACAGGAATCCCGGCAAAACAGAGTACATGTAGTAGATAAAATTCAAGGAATACTGAAGGAATGGCAGCTGCTTAAGAAAAACAAAGCAAACAAATTGAAAAGATCACAAAATTTAAATAATAAAGAAGAAAAATGGAAAGATAAACTGGAAAACTTATTTGACATTGCTCGAGAATGCTATGCAGCTTATAAAAATAGAAGATGATAAGAAATTCTTGAAAATGCAACGTGAGAAAGGACGTCATGGAAAAATGGGTACCATTGATAAGGCTGTTGCTAAAAAAGAGCAAAGAGCAGCAGAAAAGCAACAACATTATGAAAAGAGGAAAACAGAAGAAGAGATCAAAAGAAAGAAGAATGAAGAGGTTGTCATACTCACCAGTACATCATCAGAATCAGAAGCAGAGGAGAGTAAAAGTGATGAATCTGGTTTCTGTGCCGCACAACCTTCAACATGGAAAAGTAAGGTAGGCAAACGTAGAAAATTGTTTGATGATAAATTATTAGGAAGTCTTGATGTTGCAAAATTGAGTGACAGAAATGCGTCTCTAGTTTTAATGCCAACAATCAGACATCGCTTGAATGGGGCATCTGCGAACAAATAAAATGCGTGTGTTTCGATACAACGGCAGCCAATACTGGTCCTAGAAAAGGTGCAGCTATTCTTCTAGAACAAAAATTCGACAACGATTTATTGTGGCTGGCATGTCGACACCACATATTTGAAATTATGCTGGAAGCTATTGTTTCAAAGTCTTTATCACCATCTTCTGGCCCAGATATAGTCCTTTTTAAGAAGTTCAGAGAAAAATGGTCAAGCATTAATAAGGAGGACTACGAAACAGTATTATCAGATCCAGATATCTATGAAAATATTCATGACATCAAAGATGACATAATTATATTTGCAGCAAATCAACTAGACACATTCCAACCAAGAGACGATTACCTAGAACTATTGCAGTTAACAATTATTTTTTTGGGAGGTGAACCAAAGGTGGAGTCAAATTTAAACATCCAGCGGGACTTCATCGGGCTAGGTGGATGGCCAAAATTACATATTCATTAAAATTTTTTGTTCAAATCTCAGTTCAAAATTTCAGTAAAAGACAAAAAAGGACTAAAAGACATCTGTCTATTTGCTACTCGGTTATATGTAAAGGCATGGTTTACAGCTCCTGTGCCATCTTGCGCTCCTCGTCTTGATCTGGAATTATTACAGAATCTTGTAGTCTACAAACAAATAAATGACACAATTGCATTTGTTGCTATTAAAAAACTGTTAGGTCACCTCTGGTACCTATCAGAAGAACTGGTAGCGTTGGCCTTTTATGATGATGAAGTGCCTACTGAAACAACAAACAAAATGGTAAAGGCCTTGCAAAATACAAAAGAAACTCTTCCTGCAAAACGGGCTTTTCTAGATCCTGCACTTATTCTAACGAAGAAATTAGAAGATTTTGTCACATCAAATACTCAAAGATTCTTTACAATAACAGAATTTAGTTCAAAATTTTTACTCAAAGATGCTAAAGAATGGCATAATGATGAAGAGTGTAACTCCGCTAAGAAATCTATCAAACAGTGGAAAGTCGTGAATGATATAGCGGAAAGAGGAGTAAAATTAATGGATGAATATAATAAAATACTAACACATGACGAAGATCAAAAACAATTCTTGCTACAAGTAGTGAAAAACTACAGGGCTGTTTACCCTGATAGAAAAAAAGAAACATTGATGAAGTAAGGACAGCTAATGTCTCAAATATCATGCTAGTTTAATTATGCATGCTTGTGGTTATGGTAGGACCTACGGGGGAGCTTTCCACATTTAAAAAAGCAATGCGCCTTGTACTGTACCTCCTGGGTTGTGTGGAAAAATTTGACAATTTGAGTCGTTCTGTCAATTTTTAATTGCTCGTAGCAACCCTTAAAAATTAAAAACTTGCTAAAATATTTTAGGATAGTTATTTTTATGCTGAAATGAACCATTTAAAGGGTTGAACACATTAAAATATATAAAAAAAATTTTTACCCCCATATTTGAATCACCCTAAATTATATATATATATATATATATATATATATATATATATATATATTTTTTTTTTTTTAAGTTCGGGAAGAACCGATTCGCCTCTATTTAAAAGGGCATATCTCAGCGGAAAAACAAAGAAAAAGTGAGAGGAAAGACAGAGGAAAAAGAAAGGGTGGAGGGGACAGTCGAAGTGGAAAAAGACCAAGGATGACAAGGACTGCAGGGTCGAGCCCCATCATCCTTGGGTGCTAGGGCCGGGAGGGCGCACGTGAAACCTCCAGGAACAAGCACGTACAAACGAGCACAAAGAGCACTCAAGAGCACGAGCTTAGAACCCCCTTGCGGGGATATATATATATATATATATATATATATATATATATATATATATATATATATATTGACGATAGAATCGCTCCTAGGGAATCGGATCCTTATAAGGAATCATTATCACACAAATTTAAAGTTCTCCCTTGAGATGGAAACTGAAAGGACTATCATTCCTTGATGTTTCAGTTGCCCTTTCTCCTTATCGTTTTTAACTACTGGTTTTAGTAAAATGACCACGACTCTTCTTGGAACTAATTTTTTTTAGTTCAATAGTATCTTGTTTCATAATATTATTATATTCAAGTATTATATTCAAGATACATAGGGCCTGCCAGATATGCTCCGACTGGACTTCATTTCTTTCTGAAAATAATTACTTAAAACTGTTTTTTAACCATAATCTGTACCCGTCACACCTCTTTGAAAATTGTCATTCAATTTTTAGGTGATGTTTTTGAGCCAAATTACCCAACTCCTAATGTTCCAAAACTGGATGTTTATATTAAATTTCCTTTTCTCGCCATGTTAGCAGCAAAATGAACAGACTCGTCAAAGATGCCCTGCACAGGTCCTTCCCTCAATGTGATTTTAAATTCATTAATATTAATTCTTCGTCGATCCATGTTTGTCGCCACAAAGAACGTCTCCCTGCCTTTGTTTGGTCCTCTGTTGTTTACCGTTTAGAGAGAAACAAACTGGCTTGCAACTTAAACAGAGGATAGAAGCACAGGCCATCCCTTTTCTCACCCTGAACGCTCTGCCATTGGCAGTCATAGTAAACAGATCGACCACTTAATAAACCTTAATCAGTTTTCTATTTTGTCATGTCAGTCATCTGAATTTGAAAGGAAGATTATGGAGTCACCATACATTAAAAACCTTAGCCCTTCTTTAAATTTGTAAAATTTAACAGTTAAACGCTTTGTCTCAAAATTTTAATGTATCAACCAACCAATTCCCAACCATAATTCTCTTCTTGCTCGCCTCCTTGCAGTCTTAGCGGATGAGCGCTTTGGGTAAAATTTTAGCCCTCTTTTTTTATAATGTTTTTCTTGTTATATTATGTTATTTAATATTATGAATCTATATAAATGTATAGTTTTTGGTATCCCTCTTTGGCTGCTTTTGTCATTTAATATTGTGAATTATTGTTCTCATTACACAGTTCATTTTTTTGTTCATTTTAAGTTTTTGTGTTGGCTTTTTTATATTTTTATTTTTGTATCTCAGTTCTTCATTGAAGATGATCCTGCGACGTGTCGAAACGTCCATAATAAATGCTCGCAACTCTCCTCTTGCTCTTCATATTCTTTATATAAACATATGAAATATCATGCATGAACTCGCACGATTTTTCATGATGAGAAAATCACCCCCACCAAGGTTCGAACTCATCAACTCTTCAGTAGAAGGTGGGGGCGATAGTTTGAATGAAATGCTGGTCAAGTAAAATGCCTCCGGACGCGAAAGTGTTATGCGTTTCCTCGGTTGTTTAAATACGCGTACATGGCAGGTTGTTAACTTTTATCACTTTGTAATATAGTGGGTAGCGTCCTTACCTTCTATTTAAGAGGTGGTGGTTTCGAACACTGGTGGGGGCAATTTTTTCATATATGTGTGTGTGTGTGTGTGTGAAAGAACACGCATGGACACACGTAGTTTTTGAAGTGCCCCAACCAACATTCGAACTCAGGAACTCCCGAGTAGGACGGGCAAAAAATTAACACAACCTGTCGTATATTTAAACGACCCAGGAAACAACGCTTTCGCGTCCAGAAGTGTTTTACCTCGTAGTCGAGGTAATTAATGACAGCATTTAATTCAAATCTCTCTGGCGTAGCACTGGAATCTCATAGATGGAATAACACTCATAAGCTAGCATGGTTTTTGTATGAAACAAAATACCCCCCCCCCCCATACACAAAACCACGCCTTTGGAGGGTCCAAGTCAGGTTTAGACCCTTTCTTGCGTTCTTTCGTTGCCTGCATCATATTAAATTGAGAAAGGTTAGGAACATTTCTTGCTTTACATCGAATCCAAAATAAATGGTTTATGGATTATTTCCAATTTCAATGATTTGTTATCTACTTATTGTTAGGCTAAATGCATAATGCATGTAAATAATCAATAGGATGCATTTAATTCTTTTCTTCATGATGCCTATTTTTTTGTAAATTAAACTACAATTTCTTAACAGTTTTTAACGTTCTCGGACTTCTGAAGAAGACACTAAAAAGACTTTGGCGAATGTTAAAAATAAATGGTGAAAAATTCGTAAAATATATTAATATACTTTTTGTATGCATACCACTAATTGCATATTTTCATTCAAGCATAACTCGGCTTTGTTGAAATGTGCGCAAGACGCCTGTGAATATTGTTTTGTCTTTGAAGTAATTCTACCTTTAATAAATTACTTTGTATAATGGAAACTCTAATTTTTCTCCTGTTACGAAAATGAGAGAGAGAGAGAGAGAGAGAGAGAGAGAGAGAGAGAGAGAGAGAGATCCTGTCCCGCCTCACACTCTGCACTTGAAAAAGTTTCAAGGTAAAGATAAACAACTTCCTGTTGGCCTTGTTAAGAAAGATATATTACGTGTTAAGTTTCAGGCTCGATATAGCCTCATAATTCAATTAATGATCTCTCTTAATTTATGAAAATTAAAGTATTTCTTAAAATAACGTTAGAGTAAAATGTAGGCAAAAGCAATGACTTATAATTTCTTCCGAGGTAAATAAACAATTATACATGTAATAAATTTATGAGTACTCAGTAATTCTTACTGTAAAATTTTATTGGCCGTAAATGATGTATACACACCAATCATATTCAAAATTTAAATCAACACACATAGACTCACACACACGCAAAAAAAAAATATATATATGTGTGTGTGTGTGTGTGTGTCAGAACACGCATGGACACGCGTGATTTTTGAAATGCCCCTACTAACATTCGAACTCAAAAACTCCCGAGTCGAACGGGAAAAAATTAGCACAACCTGTCGTGTATTTAAACGACCAACGAAACAACGCTTTCGCGTACAGAGGTGTTTCCCGATGTTAACCACAGTCACAATGAAGGTAATTAATGACAGCATTTAATACAGATCTCTCTGGCGTAGCCCTGGGATCCCATAGATGGAATAACACTCGTAAGCTCGAATGGTTTTTGTAAGAAACAAAATACCGCCACACTTCGGGGGGGGGGGGGGGGGGGGGGGGTTTGGCAAGTCCGGTATCGACACTCTTTTGCATTCTTTCGTTGTCTGCATTACAGTATATTAAATTGAGAAAAAGTAGGAACATTTCTTGCTTTATATCGAACTCTAAATAAATGGTGTGTGTGTGTATACGAGTATATATATATATTTTTTTTTTTAGGGTTGTTTAACTTCGTAACATGTCATATGATATGACAGAGGGAACTTCCAGCCTTTTGTGGAATCCGAACTACAATGCGATCACTCGATTTATAATAATTTAAAGCATTTCAGTGGCGATGAACACCGTACGGAAATCTCGTTAGGACACTGATCCTCTGTCTATTTGGTATTGATACAGTAGTATAGCCGCAAAAGGGTAGAGTGCAGAAATGTTGCGAGTGATTACGTAATGTTGCAAAGGGGGTGGGGGTGTTGCAAAGGGAGTGGGGTGTTGCAAGGGGGGTGGGGGCGTTGCAAAAAAAAAATAAAGAAAAAGAAAAAGAAAAAAAAGAAAAAAAGAGTACTGGCCTTTGTTGCCAACCGGGGTTGCAAGGGGCATGCAACTTGGGGGCGGAGTTCTCCCCCAAGCTATTCCCCCCAAAGGAGAGAAAGGAGGAGAGGCACCTGGCAGGAGCCAAGTGCATATTAAGACTTCAGCCGAGTAGGCGTTGTTTTATAGGGTCCTAATCAGCCAGTTGACTAAGCCAAGGGGGGAGGGGTACACCTGAAGGAGAGAGAGAGAGAGGGAGACACCTGAAGGAGAGAGAGAGACACCTGAAGGAGAAGAGAGTAGTGGCCTTTGATTGCAAGGCATGCAACTTGGAGGCGGAGTTCTCCCCCAAGTTATTTTCGTTTACCTAACCTAAGAGGCCTCTAAGGGGTTTTCCCAAAGGGCCAGAAAGAGAAGGACCAGAGGTCCTTGCTCGGCTGGGAGCCGAGCTTGAATGACTCCGTCAGTCGTCTCTCGGTCTTTTATAAACCTCTATTCTGGCTGAGTTGCCAGATAGCGCCATGTATTCAGTTGCTGAGTTGCCAGATCACGCCGTGTATTCAGTTGCTGAGTTGCCAGATCGCACCATGTATGCAATTGCTGAGTTGCCAGATCATGCCATGTATTCGGGTGCTGAGTTGCCAGATCGCACCATGTATTCCAGATAGCGCCATGTATTCCAGATAACAAAAACCATATATTAATCATCCATTTAAATAGTGTACCACAATTGAATCCAATTAAATTCTGTTTATTAAATAAATAATTTTTACACACTTAATTTTTATTATAAATATTTGAACAACGAAACAATATGAAAATTTACGAAACAATTCAATTAAAAGTTGAAATTATCCAAAACACAATCCGCTATAACGGGGTCGGACGACATGAGAGATCTTCCTTCCAGACCGCTCTTGATATATATATATACAGTGCCCGCGAAAAGTATCCGATCACCCTTGAAATTTGTATTTTTTACATAAAAAACAATGTTTAAATGTATACTAACCTTATATTAGTATTTTGTCATCTGTCCTTTGGTTTGGATGACTTGTTCTAGACGTTTTGGCATGGATTTAATCAAGTTTTGACAAACTTCCACTGATATTTCCTTGCACCATACCTTTTTGATGGCCTCTTGTAATTTTTCGACTGAGCCAGTGTCGTGGCATTCAACCTTATTTTTTATTATTAGCCACAGATTTTCTATCGGATTGAGATCTGGACTATTACCAGGCCAATCCAAAATATCAAATTTATTGTCAGTAATCCATTTTGTCACTATTTTGGCCCTGTGACATGGTGCACCATCATGCATGTATGTTTTTGTCCTTTGGATTGCCATTGCCATCAGAAGTTTATCCTGTAGCATTGCTAAATACCGTGCACCATTCATAGTTGTGTTCTTCGGAAGAAATATAAGTTTCCACGCCCATAGTAACCGAAACAACCCCAAACCATCACACTTGGAGGGTGTTTCATTGTCTTTAGGGTGTATTTAGGGTCCATCCTATTTGAGCCAATAGGCCGGCGAACCTTTTTTGGACAACTTCTGAATGTCAAAAATGTCGACTCATCGCTAAATAAAACCTTCTTCCAGTCATCAACAGTCCAATGAATGTATTTTTTACAAAATGCGACACGTTTTTTACGCATTTTTTCATTAATGAACGGTTTCTTAGCAGCATGGCGAGATGGTAATCCGAGTTCTTTTTGGAGCCGCTCCTGGATAGTTCGTTCAGAAACCCAGATAACAAATTATTCATATTAAATTTTATTTCTTTCGCAGTTATTGTTGGGTTTTTCAATACTAAACGTTTCATAAGTTTGTCTGTTCGCGAATTTGTTTTTCTCGGTCTGCCAGATCGTTTTTTAGGGACTGGCGTGGTTAGGCCACCATTGTTCTTAGCCCGTGAAACCCATAAATTAAAGGTACTTTGGGATATGTTTAATTCCTTAGCTATCTGTCTCTGTGATTTCCCACATGCATGCAAAGCAACAATAGCACCTCGACAATCACTCTTAAGTTGTTTTTTAGCACACATTATATATAAATTTTATTTACACCACTTTCTGTAAAAAAAAAAAAATATCAAGAAATTTACACAAACAGTGAAATCTGACAAATTTGAGACACAGCCACCCGCAACGAAGGCTACCAGAACACTAATTTCAGAATGCGTTGGATAGCTCTCATATCAGCGAGCAACCTCAAAGTTACCAGATGTCGCTAGAACAAATAGAAAGTGAATTACGTGTCTCTGAATATTAAGGGAAAATATTGTATTTTCTTGAGTGATCGGATACTTTTCGCGGGCACTGTATATATATATAATAAACGAATAAACAACTCGTGCACACACACACACACACACACACACACACACACACACACACACGAGGAAAAGGCAGAAACTAGGTCATTTCAAATCGTGTCCCTAGAGACCTTTTCGGCCGAGGGTTAATCCTTCCTCCAAGATATTCGAGCAAAAACACCGTTCACATCAATTCTTATTATCATTATTATTATTATTATTATTTCTACAATGAAAATATTTTATATTTACGCGTAATTTGTATGGGGTCATATTCTTATAACTACATCTTAACTGCTTAAATCAATTACCTTTCACATCAATTCTTATTATCATTATTATTATTATTATTTCTACAATGAAAATATTTTATATTTACGCGTAACTTAGACCCACAGTTTAACGTGGAAACTGAATACTTTTTTAAAAATATAATTAGGATATATTTCTTTATATCCTCGACCCTCCTCCCTCATCCTCACCCCAAACCCCCACCCATCTGTACTTGTATATATAATAAACTCAATCCCTGATAAGCCTCCCTTCACTCTCCTCTCTCTCTCTCTCGTCCCCCTTCACTCCAAATCTTAACTTTCACACAAGCACACACACACACACACACACACACACACACACCGGAAACCAATGCATTTTTCATCTCTCCGTGGAGCAGAACGAATCACACGTGCTCGCCTTGATGAATTTAATGTTAATGAAATCGTCAAGTACAATATTATGGTCTATTACATCAATCACCTTACTCAAATCCACCGCCAATACCCTCAATTTAGTAATAATAACAACTATCTCTCATACACTAATATATATATATATATATATATATATATATATATATAAATGGACTTTCACCGAATTAAAACAAATCACTAAGCAGTTAAAAGATTTCGCTCTATTATCATATTCATAAATCTACACACACACACACACTCACACACACACACACACACACATCCCAGAAACCAATGCATTTTTTCATCTCTCCGTGGAGCAGAAAAAATATTACGCGCTTTTCACCTTAAAGTGAATTAAAGCAATTTTACGAAAAAGAATATGAATTTCAGAACTAAGTTAACATTTATACAAGGTTAGAAGCTTTATCAACTCCTAATTTATTTCTCAATGATAACCTATATTTTTAATATAATTAATTAATTTTCTTTTTATCATAACTCAGCCGAGCAACGATGTTAAGCAACGTTGGAATCCAAAGGATACTTCCCTTACACTTTCCTCACCAGCGAGACTTTAAACTACGTAGGCCCACCACCCCCCAAACATTATTTTGACTGTATGGATGAACGTGAAGACTTTGATCGATACTACGACAGTTTTAATGAAAGTAACCCTTATAATATAGCTGATGAATGTGAGCGTTATTGCGTGAATGATGTGCGCGTGCTTAGAGTATGTTTCCATGCCTTTAGAAGAATGTACATAACCCGTTTCAAATGCGATCCACTGCAAGTCTCAACCACCATCGCATCATTATGTTTTACGGTGTTCAAGAATAACTTCATGCCTAAAGACACCTTAGCCATTATTCACCGAAACAACCCCCGCAGTTACGGACACAAGGCTATTTACTAATAAAATAAATGTATATCTTGATAAATTTAATGTTAATGAAGTCGCCTTGGCAATTTCCAGTTCCGAGAAAAAGACTCTCAAAGCCATTTCTCTCTTTGTGCATATATATTATTAAAATGTTAATTGTTCTAAGACTATTTATAAAAGAAAATGGGATTTTGGCACAACTTGCATAATTATGTATTCTACAACTTGCTTATTGTAATTTTAAATATGTTGTGAACGTTATACGCGTCACTATTAAATGTCATTTATATTTTTTTTTTTACTTTCGATTTGATTTTGGATTATGTGTTTCAGCTTTGTAATTTTAATTTTTATTATTGAACAGTTTTAATTTTGTACTTTAGATCTAGCTATCCACGTTTATATATTTTGTCATTTATACATTTTTATCAGGCATTGAAATGCGATAGAGTCCCCCGAAACAGCGGATGCTGCCAAATATAATAACTTTTCTGCGCTACGTCATCGTCTTTATCCTAAATATAAAGTTTAATACAGTTCTTAGTACCTCTGTCGTTCAATTATTAATCTTATATGTTATAATGTTTCAGAACAATCATATGATCCCTTTCCAGATAAAAGCCTAGTCCAAACGTATTTGGTTTTAGAATTTATAAATCTTAAAAAGATGTAGGAAAACAAGAAACACAAAGGAGAAAATGAATTCCTAACTGACGCATTTACATGCACAAATATACGTAATAATAATAATAATAATATCGCTAACAATAGACATATATCTGCTCTTATTTAGCTATTTGTTATTTGTAGTTAAACAGCAGTGAACATTCCTCAAACAGTAGGCTGTACACCTGACATACTATGCACGAGAATTTTGTCAAATTTCCAGATTCCAGACAGTTCATAATACAGCTTAGTCCAGACCTCATTTTTTATGGTGACTGTCACTGGGCACATTTTCCAGATTGCTAGGAACAAATGAATAAAATGCCATGACTACAATCTTGTAGCTCACCAACCTTTTTCCTGAGCTTTAATTCTGAAATTTTTTTTTTTTTCATCAATACTATATATTTGGTCCTTAGTTATAAAGGACACATCATTTGATGTTTAAAGACTCCCAAGTTCCAGGAAAATTGAGATGGTCATTTCACTCAAAAATCTGACAAGATAATTGATCACACAGTTTCCAAATTAGTTGACAAATTTATGAAAAAAGTGTGTGGAAACCATTCATGTGCAAAAGTCTTAGTTTGATAAAATATGGTAAATGTGGTACACAGTAGCTCTTTAGTTAATTTCAAGAAAAATTTAGAAACTTTCATGAGTGAAAGAGATAGTTTGTAGATTGTATATCGTGTATATCCTTAGTTTCAGTTTTGTAGGCTCTTTTGGTGGAAGTAAATAGTTGTATATTAATTTGCTAGTTTGAGATTGCCATTTTACAAAATTTTATTATTATTAAAATGTAGCTGATGACTTGGATTACCTCAATAGGCCCAAGTGCCTTCATGTTTTCCAAATGAAATGTAGTGTAACGTAATAACTTAGCTAAGAATACGGTATACGCCTTCATGTTTTCCAAATGAAATGTAGTGTAACGTAATAACTTAGCTAAGAATACGGTATACACTATTCACATTCAGCAAACTATCTCTTTCATTCATGGAAGTGTCTAAATTTTTCTTAAAATTAACTAATGAGCTACTGTTTACCACATCATATGGCAAGTCATTCCAAAAATCTACTACTCTATGAGTAAAGAAGTATTTTTGTAGATCAAGTCAACAAGTCTGTTTTCTAATTTTCTTATTATGCCCACAAGTTACCCCATCAGTATCTAGTGAGAAAAAGTTATGTACATCTAAAGTGTCCAAACCTGAAAACATTTTAAACATCTGTATCATATCTCTCTCTCATGTCTCTCAAAAACTAAACATGCCTAGTTCTTAATCTTTTCCAGTATCCCTAACTACGGTGTCATCAATGAATTAGCCACAGCCTACTAAGGGCCTATTTCTTTTTACAACATTGAATTTTAATTTTACTTCCATTCCATTTTATTACTTGGTAAGTAAATTCACAAATGTTAAATTATCTAAATAAGTTTTATCTCATAAAAAAAGACATATACCTATATTATTACTACATTTACATGGCCATAAGTTCATATTCTTTTTTAATATGTGTTGTTTTATGTAAATTCGTATGTAAACTTATATACAGCTAATAACTCTTATGTTTAGACACTGACTCAGGAATTTATTATTGTACTCAGCTTTAAGTCTGATTGTCTTCAACACTCCATGGCCTCACAGCCATAAATTGACAATTTATTATTCAGCTTGATACAGGTCTGTAGTTACTTAGGCTTTTTTTAAATACTCCTCAATTTTAGATAAACAATCATTTGATAACTTGTACTGTCTCCCCATTTTCTCAGCAACTGTAGGTGGTTCAATTGAACACAAAACATGTTGGAATGGAATCCAGCAAACGTCCTCTTGTTCAGGCCATTTAAAAGGATTCTTTTTCATGAAATTTACTAATAGATCCTTCTCAGTATCACACACTTAAACTATGTTTCCAACAAACCAGTCACCTTCATAGAAACAGGCCACATATGTACCAGGTTTATATTGGTAAGCCACATTTTCTTGTGTAACATTGAGGAAGGAAAGTTGTACGTTAAAGAAATTTTCATCACTAGAAATTTTGTACAGTTTAATGCCTGTTGATGAAGGTCTAAATCAGTGATATGAACGGGTTCCTGGATTGTCTTAATTAAGGAATACCTTTTTCTAACTCAAATAAATTAGCATTTTTCCTCAATTTTAGCTGAATCAATGTACAGAAATTGTATACCATTAATATTAGATTTGTACCAATCGAACATCTCTTTTGCATTGGTGATGTGACCTTTACTTGACCAAGACCAAAAATTAATTACTTTAGATGTCACAAATACAATTTTAAGGTATGTATATAGTATAAGGGTTTTATCAGCTATCATGTATTTTTATTTTTCTTGCTCTACTTTGTCCCACAACAACAACCTTAAGGGTTTCAAATGTTCAATCAAGAGTTAAAGTTACATTTGCAGTTTTAAAACAGGTTTGTAATGGGTTTTTATTGATAAATGATGAAATAGAGAAATCTTCATTTCCTTGTCGGTTCCTTATTCTTTACACTCAAGGCCTATCCTAACTAAAAACATTGTAAATTTTTAATTCAACCTGCGTCACAGGTTGAATAAAAAAAAATTTATTACTGTAATTTAACTCGCTCAGCATCATAAAATTAAACTCAGAACTTTAACACTAACAACAATTATGGAAGATTTCAACAAAAGGGCAAAAACCCAGACTAAAAAGCAAAAAACACAGACCTTGGGGACTATGGCACCATCTCAAAACTACAAAAATTAACGAGAAAAAAAATCAGCACGTAAAGGTACCATCACCAAACTGTATAATGATCACAAACAGAATGAACCTACAAAATATGATCTTGATACAACATTAAATTTGGTTAATATTCGTCTTTTAACCCTCTCACTCGCGGCTAAATCAGTACAATATATTGAATTGCCATTGAAAACTGACTAAGAAAATATATATCTTATGTTGTGCAAATTTGTTGAAATGTACTTTTTTTAATAAAATATATTTCCTGTTTTGGCTATAATGTACTTTTTCATAAATATTTTTCCTGGTTGGGCTATTTTTCACTACTCTGCGATTTAATTAGCTGGTTGGGTTTTGTTCTGGCTATTTTTCAAATTGGATTCAGTTTAGTGGTGTATGTGATAGAATTATGACGTGCCACTCGTGTGATTTTGACCTGAGTCGTCATGTGTCCTAGATGAAGACATAGGATTGGATGTTTTTATCAATTACGGCGTTATTCTCTCATCCTTAACTTGTCCGAAATGTGACAGTGAGTGCCTAACACGAAAAGATCAGAAGATATTTAGGTGAAATAACCAATATCAGCCTGTTAGGTTAATTGAATGTACGGCTAGGCTAATTGAATGCCTGGTTAGGTCAACATTAGAGCTTGATATACCCATCTTATAGGAGTTGTTTAATCTACCCTTACATCTTAATAAGCCTTCTTTGTCAATGTAAAGATTCAAGTTTATTACCACAGAGGGTACTTTGTTCATTTGTTTACCAATTGTTAGAAAATCTATTTCATTTTTGTATTCTGTTTGTTGTATGTGGTTAACCCAATTAGTTAATCAATTAGGCCTACAAACTCATAAAAATGAACAAGAATTGTGTATAACATCATTTATCAAAGAAAATGAACAGAAAGAAAAATAGTACAGTCAATTTAGAGCTTGATATACCCACAGAGAATAAAACAACAAACATAGAAGCAGTAGTCATTAAACAAGTTGGTCAACAAAAATTTAAAATACCAAATTTAAAACAAATAATACAACAACTTAAAAGCGATATAAAATTGCAGATAGAAATTTAAATGATGATACAATAGATACGGTAATGTTCAAATGTTAATTGGAGCCGATTATATTCACTTAATTCAGAAGGGCATAGTCAGAATAGGAGATGGGATGGCTCTAGATACTCACTGGGGTATAGCTCCACTGAGACACATAGATAAATATAAAATAACAATGAAAAATAAAAATATATGACTAACAAACTAACTTGCCCTATTATGACAAGGTCTTACACAACTCAAATAATGACATAAATACTGAAATATTAAATAAATCATCAACAACTGAAGAATTAGATAAAGGTGTACAACAGCTCTGGCTATTAGAGTCAGTGGGGATGCAAGATGGTGATCATACAGATGAAAGTCAATTAATGGTTGAAAATTTTGAAAATACCATCATGTATGAAAATGGCCATTATTCAATTGAACTACCTTGGAAGATCAATAGTCCAAAATTAAATGATAATCTAAAGGTAGCTAAAGGTCATCTCTATAATTTGATGAAAAGTTTAAAAATGACAATAGAATTAAAATGTATGATGATGATGTTTTCAAGGACCAGTTAGAAAGAGGCTTCATTGAGGAGGTTAAAGATCACCCTTTTAAAAAAGACAACTGCCATTATCTTACTCACACAGGAGTCTATAGAAAGGATGCACCCACAACAAAACTTAGAGTTGTGTATAACTGTAGTCTTAACCCTTTACTGGCCACATATTTTGTTGGGTTAAGTTATGAATGCGTGTATTTTAAAGCAGAGCTGGGCACTTGCGGCATATTTTGCGGTACTGCGGTACTGCGGTACTACCAAACTACCAAACCGGGACCGCATAACGCAGTACCGCAAAGGATCGCTGAAAGTACCGCAGTACCGCTACCGCATTCAAATTTCCGCGTACCGGTTTGGTACCGGTTTGGTAGTTTGGTAGTACCGCAGTACCGCAGTACCGCAAAATATGCCGCAAGTGCCCAGCTCTGTTTTAAAGGCTAGAAATTTGTCCTTTTGGGTAGTAAAGGGTTAAAGATGGCAAAAAGCATAGCTTGAATGACTGTCTCATAGAGGGGCCTAATCTTATTTCAGACACTGTAAAACTCCTTCTAAGATTTAGAATAGATGACTATGCAGTTCAAAGTGATATAAGCAAAGCTTTTTTGAGAATTCATCTGAAAAATGACAAAGATCAACTAAGATTCTTGTGGTTTAATGATCCATATGACTTAAATAAAGGGTTTAAAACATTTAAATTTAATGTGGTTTTGTTTTTTTTCATCAATACTATATATTTGGTCCTTAGTTATAAAGAACACTCATCATTTGATGTTTAAAGACTCACAAGTTCCAGGAAAATTGAGATGGTCATTTCACTCAAAAATCTGACAAGATAATTGATCACACAGTTTCCAAATTAGTTGACAAATTTATGAAAAAAGTGTGTGGAAACCATTCATGTGCAAAAGTCTTAGTTTGATAAAATATGGTAAATGTGGTACACAGTAGCTCATTAGTTAATTTTAAGAAAAATTTAGACACTTCCATGAATGAAAGAGATAGTTTGTTGAATGTGAATAGTGTATACCGTATTCTTAGCTAAGTTATTACGTTACATTACATTTCATTTGGAAAACATGAAGGCACTTGGGCCTATTGAGGTAATCCAAGTCATCAGCTACATTTTAATAATAATAAAATTTTGTAAAATGGCAATCTCAAACTAGCTAATTAATATACAACTATTTACTTCCATCAAAAGAGCCTACAAACTGAAACTAAGGATATACACGATATACAATCTACAAACTATCTCTTTCACTCATGAAGGTGTCTAAATTTTTCTTAAAATTAACTAATGAGCTACTGTGTACCACATTTACCATATTTTATCAAACTAAGACTTTTGCACATGAATGGTTTCCACTCACTTTTTTCATAAATTTGTCAACTAATTTGGAAACTGTGTGATCAATTATCTTGTCAGATTTTTGAGTGAAATGACCATCTCAATTTTCCTGGAACTTGGGAGTCTTTAAACATCAAATGATGAGTGTTCTTTATAACTAAGGACCAAATATATAGTATTGATGAAAAAAAAAAAAACATTAAATTTAAATGTTTTAAACCCTTTATTTAAGTCATATGGATCATTAAACCACAAGAATCTTAGTTGATCTTTGTCATTTTTCAGATGAATTCTCAAAAAAGCTTTGCTTATATCACTTTGAACTGCATAGTCATCTATTCTAAATCTTAGAAGGAGTTTTACAGTGTCTGAAATAAGATTAGGCCCCTCTATGAGACAGTCATTCAAGCTATGCTTTTTGCCATCTTTAACCCTTTACTACCCAAAAGGACAAATTTCTAGCCTTTAAAATACATGCATTCATAACTTAACCCAACAAAATATGTGGCCAGTAAAGGGTTAAGACTACAGTTATACACAACTCTAAGTTTTGTTGTGGGTGCATCCTTTCTATAGACTCCTGTGTGAGTAAGATAATGGCAGTTGTCTTTTTGAAAGGGTGCTTTAACCTCCTCAATGAAGCCTCTTTCTAACTGGTCCTTGAAAACATCATCATCATACATTTTAATTCTATTGTCATTTTTAAACTTTTCATCAAATTATAGAGATGACCTTTAGCTACCTTTAGATTATCATTTAATTTTGGACTATTGATCTTCCAAGGTAGTTCAATTGAATAATGGCCATTTTCATACATGATGGTATTTTCAAAATTTTCAACCATTAATTGACTTTCATCTGTATGATCACCATCTTGCATCCCCACTGACTCTAATAGCCAGAGCTGTTGTACACCTTTATCTAATTCTTCAGTTGTTGATGATTTATTTAATATTTCAGTATTTATGTCATTATTTGAGTTGTGTAAGACCTTGTCATAATAGGGCAAGTTTGTTAGTCATATATTTTTATTTTTCATTGTTATTTTATATTTATCTATGTGTCCCAGTGGAGCTATACCCCAGTGAGTATCTAGAGCCATCCCATCTCCTATTCTGACTATGCCCTTCTGAATTAAGTGAATATAATCGGCTCCAATTAACATTTGAACATTACCGTATCTATTGTATCATCATTTAAATTTCTATCTGCAATTTTATATCGCTTTTAAGTTGTTGTATTACTTGTTTTAAATTTGGTATTTTAAATTTTTGTTGACCAACTTGTTTAATGACTACTGCTTCTATGTTTTGTTTTATTCTCTGTGGGTATATCAAGCTCTAAATTGACTGTACTATATTTTTCTTTCTGTTCATTTTCTTTGATAAATGATGTTATACACAATTCTTGTTCATTTTTATGAGTTTGTAGGCCTAATTGATTAACTAATTGGGTTAACCACATACAACAAACAGAATACAAAAATGAAATAGATTTTCTAACAATTGGTAAACAAATGAACAAAGTACCCTCTGTGGTAATAAACTTGAATCTTTACATTGACAAAGATGGCTTATTAAGATGTAAGGGTAGATTAAACAACTCCTATAAGATGGGTATATCAAGCTCTAATGTTGACCTAACCAGGCATTCAATTAGCCTAGCCGTACATTCAATTAACCTAACAGGCTGATATTGGTTATTTCACCTAAATATCTTCTGATCTTTTCGTGTTAGGCACTCACTGTCACATTTCGGACAAGTTAAGGATGAGAGAATAACGCCGTAATTGATAAAAACATCCAATCCTATGTCTTCATCTAGGACACATGACGACTCAGGTCAAAATCACACGAGTGGCACGTCATAATTCTATCACATACACCACTAAACTGAATCCAATTTGAAAAAATAGCCAGAACAAAACCCAACCAGCTAATTAAATCGCAGAGTAGTGAAAAATAGCCCAACCAGGAAAAATATTTATGAAAAAAGTACATTATAGCCAAAACAGGAAATATATTTTATTAAAAAAAGTACATTTCAACAAATTTGCACAACATAAGATATATATTTTCTTAGTCAGTTTTCAATGGCAATTCAATATATTGTACTGATTTAGCCGCGCGTGAGAGGGTTAAAAGACGAATATTAACCAAATTTAATGTTGTATCAAGATCATATTTTGTAGGTTCATTCTGTTTGTGATCATTATACAGTTTGGTGATGGTACCTTTACGTGCTGATTTTTTTTCTCGTTAATTTTTGTAGTTTTGAGATGGTGCCATAGTCCCCAAGGTCTGTGTTTTTGCTTTTTAGTCTGGGTTTTTGCCCTTTTGTTGAAATCTTCCATAATTGTTGTTAGTGTTAAAGTTCTGAGTTTAATTTTATGATGTTGAGCGAGTTAAATTACTGTAATAAATTTTTTTTTTATTCAACCTGTGACGCAGGTTGAATTAAAAATTTACAATGTTTTTAGTTAGGATAGGCCTTGAGTGTAAAGAATAAGGAACCGACAAGGAAATGAAGATTTCTCTATTTCATCATTTATCAATAAAAACCCATTACAAACCTGTTTTAAAACTGCAAATGTAACTTTAACTCTTGATTGAACATTTGAAACCCTTAAGGTTGTTGTTGTGGGACAAAGTAGAGCAAGAAAAATAAAAATACATGATAGCTGATAAACCCTTATACTATATACATACCTTAAAATTGTATTTGTGACATCTAAAGTAATTAATTTTTGGTCTTGGTCAAGTAAAGGTCACATCACCAATGCAAAAGAGATGTTCGATTGGTACAAATCTAATATTAATGGTATACAATTTCTGTACATTGATTCAGCTAAAATTGAGGAAAAATGCTAATTTATTTGAGTTAGAAAAAAGGTATTCCTTAATTAAGACAATCCCAGGAACCCGTTCATATCACTGATTTAGACCTTCATCAACAGGCATTAAACTGTACAAAATTTCTAGTGATGAAAATTTCTTTAACGTACAACTTTCCTTCCTCAATGTTACACAAGAAAATGTGGCTTACCAATATAAACCTGGTACATATGTGGCCTGTTTCTATGAAGGTGACTGGTTTGTTGGAAACATAGTTTAAGTGTGTGATACTGAGAAGGATCTATTAGTAAATTTCATGAAAAAGAATCCTTTTAAATGGCCTGAACAAGAGGACGTTTGCTGGATTCCATTCCAACATGTTTTGTGTTCAATTGAACCACCTACAGTTGCTGAGAAAATGGGGAGACAGTACAAGTTATCAAATGATTGTTTATCTAAAATTGAGGAGTATTTAAAAAAAGCCTAAGTAACTACAGACCTGTATCAAGCTGAATAATAAATTGTCAATTTATGGCTGTGAGGCCATGGAGTGTTGAAGACAATCAGACTTAAAGCCTGAGTACAATAATAAATTCCTGAGTCAGTGTCTAAACATAAGAGTTATTAGCTGTATATAAGTTTACATACGAATTTACATAAAACAACACATATTAAAAAAGAATATGAACTTATAGCCATGCAAATGTAGTAATAATCTAGGTATATGTCTTTTTTATGAGTAAAACTTATTTAGATAATTTAACATTTGTGAATTTACTTACCAAGTAATAAAATGGAAGTAAAATTAAAATTCAATGTTGTAAAAAGAAATAGGCCCTTAGTAGGCTGTGGCTAATTCATTTGATGACAGTAGTTAGGGATACTGGAAAAGATTAAAGGAACTAGGCATGTTTAGTTTTGAGAGACATGAAGAGAGATATGATACAGATGTTTAAAATGTTTTCAGGTTTGGACACTTTAGATGTACATAACTTTTTCTCACTAGATACTGATGGGGTAACTTGTGGGCATAATAAGAAAATTAGAAAACAGACTTGTTGACTTGATCTACAAAAATACTTCTTTACTCATAGAGTAGTAGATTTTTGGAATGACTTGCCATATGATGTGGTAAACAGTAGCTCATTAGTTAATTTTAAGAAAAATTTAGACACTTCCATGAATGAAAGAGATAGTTTGCTGAATGTGAATAGTGTATACCGTATTCTTAGCTAAGTTATTACGTTACATTACATTTTATTTGGAAAACATGAAGGCACTTGGGCCTATTGAGGTAATCCAAGTCATCAGCTACATTTTAATAATAATAAAATTTTGTAAAATGTCAATCTCAAACTAGCTAATTAATATACAACTATTTACTTCCACCAAAAGAGCCTACAAAACTGAAACTAAGGATATACACGATATACAATCTACAAACTATCTCTTTCACTCATGAAAGTGTCTAAATTTTTCTTGAAATTAACTAAAGAGCTACTGTGTACCACATTTACCATATTTTATCAAACTAAGACTTTTGCACATGAATGGTTTCCACACACTTTTTTCATAAATTTGTCAACTAATTTGGAAACTGTGTGATCAATTATCTTGTCAGATTTTTGAGTGAAATGACCATCTCAATTTTCCTGGAACTTGGGAGTCTTTAAACATCAAATGATGTGTTCTTTATAACTAAGGACCAAATATATAGTATTGATGAAAAAAAAAAATTTCAGAATTAAAGCTCAGGAAAAAGGTTGGTGAGCTACAAGATTGTAGTCATGGCATTTTATTCATTTGTTCCTAGCAATCTGGAAAATGTGCCCAGTGACAGTCACCATAAAAAATGAGGTCTGGACTGAGCTGTATTATGAACTGTCTGGAATCTGGAAATTTGACAAAATTCTCGTGCATAGTATGTCAGGTCTACAGCCTACTGTTTGAGGAATGTTCACTGCTGTTTAACTACAAATAACAAATAGCTAAATAAGAGCAGATATATGTCTATTGTTAGCGATATTATTATTATTATTATTACGTATATTTGTGCATGTAAATGCGTCAGTTAGGAATTCATTTTCTCCTTTGTGTTTCTTGTTTTCCTACATCTTTTTAAGATTTATAAATTCTAAAACCAAATACGTTTGGACTAGGCTTTTATCTGGAAAGGGATCATATGATTGTTCTGAAACATTATAACATATAAGATTAATAATTGAACGACAGAGGTACTAAGAACTGTATTAAACTTTATATTTAGGATAAAGACGATGACGTAGCGCAGAAAAGTTATTATATTTGGCAGCATCCGCTGTTTCGGGGGACTCTATCGCATTTCAATGCCTGATAAAAATGTATAAATGACAAAAATATATAAACGTGGATAGCTAGATCTAAAGTACAAAATTAAAACTGTTCAATAATAAAAATTAAAATTACAAAGCTGAAACACATAATCCAAAATCAAATCGAAAGTAAAAAAAAAATATAAATGACATTTAATAGTGACGCGTATAACGTTCATAACATATTTAAAATTACAATAAGCAAGTTGTAGAATACATAATTGCAAGTTGTGCCAAAATCCCATTTTCTTTTATAAATAGTCTTAGAACAATTAACATTTTTAATAATATATATGCACAAAGAGAGAAATGGCTTTGAGAGTCTTTTTCTCGGAACTGGAAATTGCCAAGGCGACTTCATTAACATTAAATTTATCAAGATATACATTTATTTTATTAGTAAATAGCCTTGTGTCCGTAACTGCGGGGTTGTTTCGGTGAATAATGGCTAAGGTGTCTTTAGGCATGAAGTTATTCTTGAACACCGTAAAACATAATGATGCGATGGTGGTTGCGACTTGCAGTGGATCGCATTTGAAACGGGTTATGTACATTCTTCTAAAGGCATGGAAACATACTCTAAGCACGCGCACATCATTCGCAATAACGCTCACATTCATCAGCTATATTATAAGGGTTACTTTCATTAAAACTGTCGTAGTATCGATCAAAGTCTTCACGTTCATCCATACAGTCAAAATAATGTTTGGGGGGTGGTGGGCCTACGTAGTTTAAAGTCTCGCTGGTGAGGAAAGTGTAAGGGAAGTATCCTTTGGATTCCAACGTTGCTTAACATCGTTGCTCGGCTGAGTTATGATAAAAAGAAAATTAATTAATTATATTAAAAATATAGGTTATCATTGAGAAATAAATTAGGAGTTGATAAAGCTTCTAACCTTGTATAAATGTTAACTTAGTTCTGAAATTCATATTCTTTTTCGTAAAATTGCTTTAATTCACTTTAAGGTGAAAAGCGCGTAATATTTTTTCTGCTCCACGGAGAGATGAAAAAATGCATTGGTTTCCGGGATGTGTGTGTGTGTGTGTGTGTGTGTGTGTGTGTGTGAGATTTATGATATGATAATAGAGCGAAATCTTTTAACTGCTTAGTGATTTGTTTTAATTCGGTGAAAGTCCATTTATATATATATATATATATATATATATATATATATATATATATATATATATATGAGAGATAGTTGTTATTATTACTAAATTGAGGTATTGGCGGTGGATTTGAGTAAGGTGATTGATGTAATAGACCATAATATTCTACTTGACGATTTCATTAACATTAAATTCATCAAGGCGAGCACGTGTGATTCGTTCTGCTCCACGGAGAGATGAAAAATGCATTGGTTTCCGGTGTGTGTGTGTGTGTGTGTGTGTGTGTGTGTGTGAAAGTTAAGATTTGGAGTGAAGGGGGACGAGAGAGAGAGAGAGAGAGGAGAGTGAAGGCTTATCAGGGATTGAGTTTATTATATATACAAGTACAGATGGGTGGGGGTTTGGGGGAATGAGGGAGGAGGGTCGAGGATATAAAGAAATATATCCTAATTATATTTTTAAAAAAGCATTCAGTTTCCACGTTAAACTGTGGGTCTAAGTTACGCGTAAATATAAAATATTTTCATTGTAGAATAATAATAATAATAATGATAATAAGAATTGATGTGAAAGGTGATTGATTTAAGCAGTTAAGATGTAGTTATAAGAATATGACCCCATACAAATTACGCGTAAATATAAAATATTTTCATTGTAGAAATAATAATAATAATAATGATAATAAGAATTGATGTGAAAGGTGTTTTGCTCGAATATCTTGGACGAAGATTAACCCTCGGCCGAAAAGGTCTCTAGGGACACGATTTGAAATGACCTAGTTTCTGCCTTTTCCTCGTGTGTGTGTGTGTGCACGAGTTGTTTATTCGTTTATTATATATATGGAGCGGTCTGGAAGGAAGATGTCTCATGTCGTCCGACCCCGTTATAGCGGATTGTGTTTTGGATAATTTCAACTTTTAATTGAATTGTTTCGTAAATTTTCATATTGTTTCGTTGTTCAAATATTTATAATAAAAATTTAGTGTGTAAAAATTATTTATTTAATAAACAGAATTTAATTGGATTCAATTGTGGTACACTATTTAAATGGATGATTAATATATGGTTTTTGTTATCTGGAATACATGGCGCTATCTGGAATACATGGTGCGATCTGGCAACTCAGCACCCGAATACATGGCATGATCTGGCAACTCAGCAACTGCATACATGGTGCGATCTGGCAACTCAGCAACTGAATACACGGCGTGATCTGGCAACTCAGCAACTGAATACATGGCGCTATCTGGCAACTCAGCCAGAATGGAGGTTTATAAAAGACCGAGAGACGACTGACGGAGTCATTCAAGCTCGGCTCCCAGCCGAGCAAGGACCTCTGGTCCTTCTCTTTCTGGCCCTTTGGGAAAACCCCTTAGAGGCCTCTTAGGTTAGGTAAACGAAAATAACTTGGGGGAGAACTCCGCCTCCAAGTTGCATGCCTTGCAATCAAAGGCCAGTACTCTCTCTCTCTCTCTCTCTCTCCTTCAGGTGTCTCTCTCTCTCTCTCTCCTTCAGGTGTACCCCTCCCCCCTTGGCTCAGCCAACTGGCTGATTAGGAGCCTATAAAACAACGCCTACTCGGCTGAAGTCTTAATATGCACTTGGCTCCTGCCAGGTGAACACCTCTCCTCCTTTCTCTCCTCCTTTCTCTCCTTTCTGGCCCTTTGGGGGGAATAGCTTGGGGGAGAACTCCGCCTCCAAGTTGCATGCCCCTTGCAGCCCCGGTTGGCAACAAAGGCCAGTACTCTTTTTTTTTCTTTTTTTTTCCTTTTTTTTTCCTTTTTTTTTTTTTTTTTTTTGCAACACCCCCCACCCCACTTTGCAACACCCCCACCCCCTTTGCGACATTACGTAATCACTTGCAACATTCTTGCACTCTACCCTTTTGCGGCTATACTACTGATGCTCCTCAGTGAGGAGGGACAGAAACTGCATAGCGCTCTATTTTTATTTACCACCATCATTGGGAGAAGAATCTCCGACCTCACTTTACTTACTAGGAAACGGTGTTACACAGTCTGATACAGACGTTGGCTTAGCGTTTCTTCTACCCATGAACTGAATGTATTAACGTACAGTATATAAAAACATTAATAATAATTAATAATTTAGTCTTTACTGGTAAAAATAACATTACAGTATTACAATTTACATTAATTTTTCAACAGAACATATTTATTTATTTTTCTTGTGTAGTTTGGCCCTTAAGCTTTAGGCTTTACTGGGCTCTCAAATTAATTATAATATATGATAAAAGCACTTCTTAGGTAATTAAGACTTGGCAGTATAACTATCATGTTATGATTATTATAATACAGGGTGTACATAAAGTCAGGATCTATTTTTGTGAAGCACTTGGAAATTATATGGAATTCAATCATAAAATGATAAAGTGGTAACATTTATTAAATAATTAAGAGTAGGATTTGACGTGACGCCCATCAGTATCCCTGCACAGCTCAAATCGTTCCGCAGCATTTCTAAACACATTCTGGAGCATTTGCGGGGTTATGTTATCTGCAGCAGTTCGTATACGTGTACGTAAGTTTTCAAGACTCGTAATCTTCGTCTGATAGACATGCGATTTGATAAAGCCCCATGCAAAGAAATCTAAAGGGTTAAATCTGGTGATCTCGCTGGCCAAGGTCTGTTGCTTCCGCGTCCGATCCAGCGATTGGAAAACGTCCATTTAGATTTTAGATAATCCTGAACAATTTTGGCATAGTGACAAGGAGCACCATCATGTTGATAGACGACGGTACTAACAATCCTATCCCCGTCGTCTATCAACATGATGGTGCTCCTTGTCACTATGCCAAAATTGTTCAGGATTATCTAAAATCTAAACGGACGTTTTCAAAATCGCTGGATCGGACGCGGAAGCAACAGACCTTGGCCAGCGAGATCACCAGATTTAACCCCTTTAGATTTCTTTGCATGGGGCTTTATCAAATCGCACGTCTATCAGACGAAGATTACGAGTCTTGAAAACTTACGTACACGTATACGAACTGCTGCAGATAACATAACCCCGCAAATGCTCCAGAATGTGTTTAGAAATGCTGCGGAACGATTTGAGTTGTGCAGGGATACTGATGGGCGTCACGTCGAATCCTACTCTTAATTATTTAATAAATGTTACCACTTTATCATTTTATGATTGAATTCCATATAATTTCTAAGTGCTTCACAAAAATAGATCCTGACTTTATGTACACCCTGTATAAAACAAATTCTGGTAATGATTATTATGAAATATATGATTCATTATGACTATGATTACGAGTAATGAATAGCATGGGTGCAAAATGGACGAGTGCAAGAATGTTGTAATGCAATTGCAAATGTTGATCGATGTTGCAAGATGCTGCAAAGGGGTTATGCAATGAAGGAGAGGGATTATGCATTGACAGGGAGGGGGTTATGCAATGAAGGGGCAGGGGTTATGCAATGAAGGGGAAGGGGTTATACAACAAATCAAAGCTGCAAAGGGGGAGCAAGGGATCTTCGGGGGGAGAAGGGAGCATGACCTCCCTCCAAAGGGGTAACCTTAACCTAAGAGAGGGAGAGAAAGGAGAAGGAGGAAGTCTTTGGGGGAGAAGGTGGGATGTCCTCACCCCCCCAAAGGGAAACCTAACCTAAGCCTTAACCTAAGAAGGAGAGAGAGAGAGAGAGAGAGAGAGATTATTTATTCCACCGGACGCATTACGAACGTCCAGGGGCCAAGCAGCAGATATATAGAGGGTCGCGAGTTGCCAGATACCACTTATTTATATATGGATGGGTTACCAGAGAACATTACATATTTATTTAGATGAGTTGCCAAATAATGTTTTTTAATTTAATTATGTTCAGGTATACCTTATTAGGGTGAGTTGCTAGATACCACCATTTATTTTAATCTTATTTACATGAGATGCCAAATAATGTTTTTTAATTTAATTATGTTCAGGTATACCTTATTAGGGTGAGTTGCCAGGTTGCACCACTTATTTTAACTTATTTAGATGAGTTTTCACTTATTTATTTATTTATTAAAGGCAAGAGCGACTTTCTCCTTAAAGTTGTTCAGCAATAGAACTAATTATTTAAACGATTCCCAATATTAACAATAAAAGAAATACAGTCGACATTTAATTCATGGCGTAGCAAAAGAAACCATTCATCTTAATATTAATAATAAAAGAAATACACAGGACTCTTTATATTGTACATTATTCCAATAATATATTATACATTATTCCAATAATATATTCCAATAATATATTATACATTATTCCAATAATATATTCCAATAATTATAATATATATTTAATTTACCTATAATTCATGAAACGCTTTCATTTATTCTAGCACCTTAGAATGTGTACGGTGTCTATTTACCTTTGACAATCCTTTCTATATATCTAACTGAGTCTAATTTTTATTTATACAAGGAGAGTGAGAGAGAGAGAGTGAATGCTCGAAAAACTGAAGACGGCACACACACAACACACACACACACACACACACACACACACATTATTGACTTTATTTCGAAATCACTGTTAAAAATTAGATTACATTCAAACATAAGCCCCCCGTGTGTTTATTGTGTATACTGTAGGTCTAAGGTGGAGTGAAAAACGTAGATTACATTAAAAAATAACCCATAACAATAATTATTTTAACTAACTTCACTTAAGTGTTTATTTACGTTTGCCATTTCCTCTCTTTGAAAGCATCTCTGGAAAAAAAATGTATAGCGAAGTAAACTCGAAACAGGTGAATCGTCGAACCGACCGCAAAGGTGACCGCAAAGGTTCATTTTGGTCTAAATCTGCCCAATACCTCTCTCAACTCCAAATTTTGTTCCCTTGCTACTACAGTGTATGTATAAATCTATTTTATTTTTCTTTGCGTCTGTTACTGAAATGAAATGAAATGAATTAAAATGAAAAATGCAAAGGTTTATTATTATTATTATTATTAATACTAGTATACATTTTTTTTTTCAAAATTAACACACATGCACTTTGGAAGTACTCAACAATTGGAATTGAATAAAATTACTTTTGCTAGTGAAGATAAAACTGAATTTAAAATTCATATATATATATACACACACACAGAGAGAGAGAGAGAGTCGAAAAACTGAAGACGGCACACACACACACACACACACACACACACACACATACACACACACACAGAAAGAAAGCCTTGTTTAGTCTATAAGGATATAATATTCATAGCATTAATTTTGTATAATTATATTGGAACTCATTTACCGAGTTTATGATGGTCGTAGTCACAGCAAAATTTTAAAAAAATATAAAAATGGATCGAAAAGAAAACGGTACATCCCACAAGTACTGAGACCCGAGTGATTCAAAATAGTACATGCGGTTCCTATTTTTAACACGAATGTCAAAATTATCGCCCCTCCTTTCGAGTTGATCTGATGAAGTGGTGAGTTGGCTTCTTTTACTCTCCACTTCACATAGGTACACCGGGCTCATCGGGGATTGTATGTACCAAGAAATTGCAATGTTACCATCCGGAATCGATCTCTCAACCACCGATCAGCACCCCAGCGTCTTAACCACTAGGATACCTAGGGCGCCCATTTATCTACCAACCCAATCAGACATTCATTTTCACGAGCTAAACACAGTTTAATCACACTCCTACGCGAGAATTGGCAGGTAAAAGGTCAAGCCGAATACATGAACCAAAGTTGAGGATCGCATAGTATGACCGCAAATAATAATAATCTAAAATATTGTCGTTCACACACACATATATATATATATACACCTTACCTTACAACCTTACAAAGGTTTCGCGCGATGATTCCTCATTTCGCGAAGGTCATGCTTGTCGTCACTCCTCTCAAGTTGGCCTGGTGAAGTAGTGAGTTGGTTTCTGGTGCTTTCCACCTCACAGCCAGGTACGCCTGGCTCATCGGAGATTGTTCTGAGCCAGGCTTCTAGCCTTCTTTTGAAGATGTCCACTGCAACTCCCTTCGTGTTTCTTAGGTCTTTGGGCAACTGATTAAACAGTTTTGGTCCTCTCACTACAAAACTATTTTCTTTCAGGGTTAAGGATGTCCCCTGTCTCGCCTTCAATTTGGGAATACGACACAGTCTACCGTTTCTATCTTCCACCGTTGTTTGGGGAGTTATAGGGTTCAGAGTAAGATTAGGGACTAGTTTCTCCATTATTTTCCAAGTGTAAATAATGGTGTGTGTCTCTCTTCTCCTTTCCAGTGAATATAGGTCTAGTTCGCGTAACGTTTCCCAGTAATTTAGTTCTTTGCACCCATTGATCTTGGCTGTGAAGCTTCTCTGGATCCCTTCCAGCTGTCTAATGTCTTCTTTTTTTATATGGGGATGTTAGGACCGAGCAGTATTCCAATTTGGGTATGATCAGGGTTTTCAGTAGAGGAATCATTACAGTCATATCCCTTCGTTTAAAGGTTCTCAGTATCTGCCCAGTTACTCTCTTTGCTCTGTTTACTGCTATTTTATTTTGTGTTTCAAATTTCGCATCATCTGTCATTACAACCCCTAAATCTTTTGCTCTGGTATTTCTCTGAATTTCCTGTCCATTTGGGGTATAATATTCCATGGATTTTAGGTCTTCTCTTTTTCCGCACCGTAATAGCTGAAATTTCTTGGTGTTAAACTTCATATTGTTGTCTTCCGTCCACTTGTAGATTCTGTTTATGTCAGTTTGTCGAGATCCTATATCTTCTGGGTTTCTTATTTTTCTACTGATCTTTGTGTCATCGGCAAAGGATGTTACTGTGCTGTCTCTGGTAACGTCCTCATCTACAGTATGTCCGTTAGCATGATTATGAAGAGTAGTGGAGCTAATATTGTTCCTGGTGGTACTGAGCTGAGGACCTCTGATTCTGATGAAGATACTCCTTGTACTGTAATGACTTGCCGCCGCTCACTAAGGAAATTATATATCCATTTCCCTACTTTTCCTGTTATTCCAATATATTTCAGTTTATGTATTATGATTCCATGGTCACACTTGTCGAACGCTTTAGCAAAGTCTGTGTATAGTACATCATAGTTTTCATTACTTTCACGCGCATGAGTAATGTTGTTGTAGTGTTCCATTAGTTGTGATAGGCATGATCTGCCTGACGGAAACCCATGTTGGTCATCATTGAATTTTTTCTGAGTTTCCAAAAAGTCATAGATTTTCTTACTATTCTTTCATATATATATATATATATATATGCATATAACTGCAATGACCACGCAGTATATAAATGAATAGAAACGACATAAGTATTAAGGAACGTCTCTGCACACGAGGAGGAGAGATAACGAATAAATGAAAAATGAGGCGAACCGCCCGGGAATCGAACCCTGGGTTCGATTCCCGGGCGGTTCGCCTCATTTTTCATTTATTCGTTATCTCTCCTCCTCGTGTGCAGAGACGTTCCTTAATACTTATGTCGTTTCTATTCATATATATATATATATATATATATATATATATATATATATATATATATATTTCTCTCTTGTCCTTGAAAATGTGAATATATCAGGAAAGCGCTCGGAATGCGTGTTTCTTTTTTTCCTTTTTCCCTGTGGTTGTTTGCTTATATATATATATATATATATATATTTATTTATTTATTTGTTCGTTCTCCCTCCTCATCTTGTGCGGAACGTTCTTCTATACAAGTGTCGTTCTTTACATTAATTATACTGTGTTGTTTGCAGTTAAAATGTATATATGTGCGGCATGCGAGAGGTGCCCCCTCAGGGCATTGGTTTCTTCTTGTATGTAGGAGAATTACGACTTCTGATTAATCGAGGCCCATGGTGTAGTGGATAGCATATCTGACCGGCAATCGGAAGATCCCGGGTTCGATTCCGGGGTGGTTACATCATTTTTCATTTGTTCGTTCTCCCTCCACATCTTCTGCGGAACGTTCTTCTATACAAGCGTCATTCTTTACATTAATTATACTGTGTGTTGTTTGCAGTTAAAATGTATATATATATATATATAATATATATATATATATATATGTATATATACTTATATATATATATATATACATATATATATATATATTCCAAATTGGGCACAACTAAGTGTTTGAGGGATTGAGACAAATTCATCAGTGAAATCTAAAAATTAAATTACATAAAACTGAGAATGATGGAATGAAGGCCATGGATGAAATAAAGAGAAAATGTGAAAAGGCAAATAATGAGGGTTAAAAAAAAATTACAAAAGGAGGAAGAAGTCAGTCTCATCAACAAACGTAAAACCTGCACTACGGCGGGATTCGCGGTAAATTCATCGCGAGTAATTACATCGCCTGGTAAATACATCGCCTGGTAAATACATCGCCTGGTAAATACATCGCCTGGTAAATACATCGTCATGCTTTTTATTAGCAGAGTAAATAATCGTAAATCGCGAAACATTAGAATTCAAAAAATTAGAAAAAAGATACTAATTGAAAGTTTATAATTTTTTTAAGGTGATAAGAAAAGAGATTGAGGAAAGAAAAGAAAAAATTAGGTGATCGTTGAATCCATATTTACGAGTATATTTAAATGTAAAACTCGGTGCGTTTTTTCTTAGCCCCACCCGATATTTATACATTATTTATACAATTATACATTATATTTTTGAGGTGTGATCGAAAAGTCATTTGGTAGAATTAAGGTCGGTCGGAAGTGAACTATAAACAGGTCATTACTTACTTATCCCAGGTACCTCTTCTAACCGTCAGAAGTTCACCTTTATGACCGTTGTTTTTGAGGTGTGATCGATAAGTCATTTGGCCCTGTCTGTTTTCGCCACTTAAATCTTTTTTAATCCGAATACCCTTCTTTCGACCTGTGGATTATTATTATTATTGTGGCGGTGGGAGGAGCCAGTCCATTCTAGCTGCTATATAAGACTGAATTTATTCAGTTAAATCAGTTTCTATAGCGCTTTCGATTGTTGTGATCTTCATATTTTGTCTGGCAGTTTAAAAGTTCAAAAAATTAAGCCATCAAAATGGCTCTCCAGTATGTTACAAGTGAACGAAATAAGAAAAACTCATTGATAGTGGTCATTTGTTTGTCAAAGAAAAGAAAAGTGATGACCATGTTATTTGGAAATGTGACCAATATTATAAAATGCGTTGTCCTGCAAGAATCCACACAGAGGAAGAGTCCATTACCAAACGAATGGGAGAACATAATCATGCAGGCAATATTGGTCGTGTTGAAGCTGCCAAAATGATAAATTTAACAAATGAAAAAGCACTTACAACTCAGGAAACACCTCATTGCATCGTAACCCAAGCCTACGTCGGATTGTCCCAAGCAGTCGTGGGTCAGCTGCCCGCAACCATCCTCATAAAAAGGAACATCCGAAACGCTCGCCATGTGGCAGCACAAGTTCCTCCCAATCGAGAAAATTTACTCCAGCTGAGGATACCTCCTGAATATAGAACAACACATTCGAATCAGCCTTTCCTTCTATTCGACAGTGATGATGGACCAGGCAGAATTATTTTATTTTCCACTCAAAGAAACCTTCAGTTGTTATCCAAGGCGAAACATTGGTATGCAGATAGGACTTTCAAGACGGTTCCATCTTTATTCAATCAGCTTTACACGATACACGGCGACATGAATGGTGACGTTTTGCCTCTTGCTTATGCTCTAATGGCCAGAAGAACTGAAGAGAGTTACAACAGGCTTTTGTCAGAACTGAAATCCTTAGAGCCAACCTTATCACCAAGCATAATTGTGACAGATTTTGAACGAGCAGCCATTAATGCTTTTAGAGCAATTTTTCCAAATTCAACTCAAAAAGGTTGTTTTTTCCATTTCTCTCAATGTATATTTCGATCCATTCAAACAAATGGTCTGCAACAACTATACGAAAGTGATGCAGAATTCGCGTTGAAGATGCGCATGATTGCAGCCATTGCATTTGTGCCTGTCTTAGATGTAGTTCATTCTTTTGAATATTTATATGACAATAATGGGTTTCCCGAAGAAGCCCAGCCAGTCTTTGATTATGTAGAGGACACGCGGATTGGACGCCCAGACCGTCACCTAGTACGCCGACCCCCTCGCTTTGATCATGCACTTTGGAATTGTTTTGCTGCAGCCCAGGAAGGTGCCTCTAAGACAAAACAATTCTTGCGAAGGCTGGCATCGATCATTCAGCGGATTGATCGGGGCATCCCATCCTACGATCTGGAAATTTTTAGAAATCTTGAAAAAGGAACAATCAAGAAACGAAGTAATAATCGAACAGTATATCGCCGGTGCAGAAATTCCACATCGCAAAAAGAAATATAAAGATAGTGCAGCGAGAATTCAACGCATCGTCAATGAATATGAAAATCGCGAAATACTCGATTATTTAACAGGCATTGCTCATAATTTGTCTTTTTAGAATGTTTCTTCCTTCCTCCAATTTAAAATAGTGTCATCTTTTTACTTTGAATTTTTTTACATTGCTAATGAAATAAATTACATTTATTATTTTAGTGGTGATTCTATTTTTAAAAGTAACTTTGATTTATTTTTCCATGTACAGTATACTATATTGAATAAATTTGATATTAATAATTTTTTGTCTTTGAATTTCCTTTTCATTGTTAATGAAATTAATTGCACTTATTGTCGATTTCTTATTATATTTTGTTAACCCTTTCTTTCCCGAATTATTTCTGTTTTATAAAAAAATTATTTTTTCTGCTAAAGTGGTTAAATATAGGTATAAGAACACAAAACACTTCATGATTGAAATTTTTATTCAATAATAAAGTAAAAAAAAATATTCCATTTGGCGTCATTGGGAACATGACATGATGAAAAAACATGAAATATGAAAAAAGTTAAAAAAACATGACTTTTCTTTTACCATTATTTACAATCATATTTCTTGAAACAGTTATTATCCTTATTGAAGCATAATGCAATGTTACACTTCTCGCATTTTACACGTGAATAAGATTTGCAGCAATGCTTACATCTTTGTTTTGGTTCTATATGTTCAGGCCAATGTCCGATACTATCATACCTGACATCTGAAATAGGTCTTGCTTGTTGTCGTTTCTTTGGTGATGGATTCTGTACTTCTGCAGGCTCATTTGATGGTCGACCCCTTTTCCTTTCATTTATTTTATTACATTTCAGTAAGGCTTCAGATATTTCAGATCGAAAATGAACTAGCTTAGTATAATTCTTGCCGTTTTGACACTTGCTATTATCCAGAACATTTTTAATTTAAATTAACCTAACTAAGCCTAATTAAAGCAACCCATTCCCCTCCAGCATTAATCTAAAACATTTGAATATCACAAGTACAGAAACCAAATTCAACGAAACAAACTATACATTCATCGTAAATTAAACAAAATATGTGAATGTTTATATATTTATTACTATCACCTTTAAATAATGTATGACGATGTATTTACCAGGCGATGTATTTACCAGGCGATGTATTTACCAGGCGATGTATTTACCGCGATGTAATTACTCGCGATGAAATTACCGCGATGAATTTACCGGACACCCTACGGCGGCGTACCACCTTCTTTCACCGAGCACCAAAGAGAGAAGAAAGGTCCTCCTTTCCGGTGTTCCGGGGGATGAAGCTTTGGATGATAACTCTCGACCTTTATTTTGCCTCTCTTCTCTTTCTATTTGGGGGAAGGGCGTTTTGCGGTATTCACCCTTAGCCCCTCTTTCGTGCATAAAATACTATAATTTTACTGTTAATGATTTTAATTCGATTTCACTGGTAAAAATTACAGTTATCTGTAAAAATCTGAAAACTTGAAAGATTTTCGATTTACATCAGTTTAAAAGATAATCAGTCAGGAACTGGCAGCGCGCACATCTAAATGATGCGGCCAATTGTCCTAACTCTTGTATTATTATTATTACCAACATCAACGGGAATCGAACCCCAGATCTCAAAGCCTTCACTTCGCTTACAGGAAGAAGGTATCACCCACTGAACATTTTCTTTGCATTCGCATATTTAGATTAAAGATCTGCTTCCTTCACAGATAAATTATTTATAAATATTTTTTTCAGCGTAGCACTTCTTGAGGAGTAATATATATATATATATATATATATATATATATATATGCAATGAAGAATAATATTACTACATTTCTAGGTTTAAACATTGTAGCAACGCTCCTCGAAATCTTTTTCGCGACATAATTTACATGATCACTCCATTGCAAATTCTTATCTAGCATTACACCACAAAATTTTGTCAAGTACACTACTTTATCGCGATTTCATTACCATTAAGTTCATCAAGATATACATTTCTTTTGCTAGTAAAATCATGAAATTTGTTTTACTGGTATTCAGTAAGACTTTATTGGTTGTCAACCATTTTATTACACTGACGAATTCTGAATTGAATATATTCTTAGCTGAATTAACATCTTTGCAAGAAAAAGACACAGTTGTATCATCTGCAAACATTATGAAGTTCAGTTTACAATATGAGTAGAAGGCGTAATTGGATTGTATAATATATATATATAATATTAATGATACACGTCCCACAAAGAAAAAAATTTCCACCACAAATTTTATGCTGAGATGACTCAGTAGGAAAAAAGAAACATGGCAAGAAGATATCATAGTATCATAACCACAAGTAAAATTAAACTTCCAGCGAAAAGACTTTCAATTTTGGAATGATTTTTATATAGTTATCTAAGCGAAAGCCTTATACTGCCCCAAATTTCAATGATACTCTTCTCTAAATTCTATTAAAAACTCAAGCATTCCTTAGCCACAACCTCACTACAAACCTCGTCATTATTTAAATTAATCTAGTCGTAAAAATACTTAAGAGTTCTCCATGATAAGATTTACATTCTCAGTCGCAGGGTACGAGTACTCGGTATGATGCAACATGACATAATATCGCTTGTCGCACCAAGCGCATCATATCTGCACCATATGCGCACAATATCCGTTGCTTCTCTTCTACACGTGCTGTTTCTTCCACTTCACGGTATATATATGCTTTTATACAGTTTAGTCCTACAACATAGTTCAATACATCACTTGTACCACGAAACCCTGCAATGCTCTCGCCAGAATAGCTGTAGAGTATTTGTACCTCTTGGTCCTTCGCACGATTCAATGTAGCCTTAAAAGTATCAAAGGAGGGTAGAACAGGGAGTCTCTCAGTGTTCACCACATCTTCACACTTTATCAAATACCGCTTCATAAAATTCGAGCACGCAATATTAAGATAGCCATCACTATTTTTCGTCTACGTGAGAAAATACACGTCTAAGAACCAGGGTATGCAGTGGTGAACTGAGCACACAGGGGTAGAGATATGCCCAGGTTTGGTATGATCAGTGTTCTGAGCAGGGGAATCATTACGGTCTACAACACCCATTGGGTAAGTTGTGAGAATTTCGATTAGGCAGCATCCTACATCACATTGCTATGGGAATTAATTCAACTGGTAGATTCCGTGAGAAGGGAGGAGGGACTAAAACTCACAATCTCACCCCTTGCATAGATGTTACCTACCCATTGAATCTCACAAGATTTTAGGCGCTTTTCTTAGCCCAATCCGCGGCTTTCCATTTTCCACTTATTGCCGATCGCTGGCCCTATGGGCCACCATAGGCACCGGGGAGACAGTTGCTCCGACGAGCCGAGGCGTTAGGCGCGCGATTGATGGAAAATTTTAGCCGAAGTCATAGGCCCTATGACGCGCTACTTATAAGTCAACGAGTGGGTTATAGAGCGTTGTACGGTCGGGCTGGGATCACCCCGGCCATACCTTTTCATAGGTGCTTTCAGCCACGGTCAAACTTCGATAGGTACCCGTGGACGTGAACCGAGAATTAATTGAACGGCTACAGAGGCTACTTTGCGCGGCTACTAGCTCCATTCGCAAAATTCTCCAGGTTGTCCCGGCACACGTTTAGACTCATCGGCGATCCCATCACTCCGGGAACCCAATACGAGTCCTATCCATAAGGCCTATGGCTCTGGGGAGAAGATTAGATTAGATTTCCCCCCGACTCCTAGCCTTACACAAATTCACGGAATCATAGGCTAACCGACGTAGTGCAAGGTACGGTCGTCACGTGTTGTCGTACCCCGAAAGACTTATCGGGTCCCCTTGACTCCGGGAACCCAATACAGCCTATCCATAGGCTAATGGCTTGGGGAGAAGATTCCCCCCGACTCCTAGCCCTATAAATGGAATCATCGGCTAATCGACGTAGTGCACTCGTCAATTACGTGACCAAAAAGAAATCTACCATTTCATAGGTGCTTTCAGCCACGGTCAAACTTCGATAGGTACCCGGGGACGTGAACCGAGAATTAATTGAACGGCTACAGAGGCTACTTTGCGCGGCTACTAGCTCCATTCGCAAAATTCTCCAGGTTGTCCCGGCACACGTTTAGACTCATCGGCGATCCCATCACTCCGGGAACCCAATACGAGGCCTATCCATAAGGCCTATGGCTCTGGGGAGAAGATTAGATTAGATTTTCCCCCGACTCCTAGCCTTACACAAATTCATGGAATCATAGGCTAACCGACGTAGTGCCAGGTACGGTCTCACGTGTTGTCGTACCCCGAAAGACTTATCGCGTCCCCTTGACTCCGGGAACCCAATACAGCCTATCCATAGGCTAATGGCTAGGGGAGAAGATTCCCCCCGACTCCTAGCCCTAGAAATGGAATGATCAGCTAATCGACGTAGTGCACTGGTCAATCACGTGAACAAAAAGAACACCTCCCACATCGGTGGGGGATGGGGGATCTCCTGAGCCCCGGACCTCTTCGTAAATTGCTTCGAAATCTATGCTGAGGGGGAGAAACCGGTCGTTCCCCGATAGGGACATAGGTCCTATACCCAGGGAACTCACGTAACGCCAGTTTTAGTCCCACGACTGTCTTGTCCCTTCTCTTGAACGTTCTTAGTACCTGTCTGGCGACTCTTTTTGCTTTATTTATCGCTACCTGATTTTGTGTTTCGAATTTTGCATCATCTGTCATTATTATCCCGAGATCGATCGCTTTCGTGCTTCTTTGAATTTCGTCTTTCTGGAGCATAATATGCAGTCTGTTTAAGTTCTTTTCTACCATATCTCAAGAGCTGAAATTTCTCAGTGTTAAATGACATATTGTTGTTTTCTGAACATTTGTATATTTTGTTCGTGTCCCTCTGCAAGGCCTCCACGTCATATACATCGCTGATTTTTCTGCTGATCTTTGTATCGTCTGCAAAGGATGTTACTATACTGTTGCTGTTTACTCCGGTGTTGAGGCTCTATTACTGGGGGTCTAACAACCAGCGCAATCCTGGCACGCTTTATACCTGACGTGGAGGGTTCTTCATCATGCTTCCGCTTTGAATTGTCCCATGCTACAGGTATCGCTGGTGAGGGTTCGTCAGCAAGGAAGGATTCTGTAGCTACACGGTTATCGGGTTCATCTGTGATATCGATGATGGGGGGGCTGTACATCGTCGTCATTCACGGTTCTGTGGAAGAAGGAAAACAAGAATATAAGGAGCAGCACTTAAATTTTGTAATATTTTGTAAATGACCCACTTAGGAGTGTGACGTATTAGAGAAGGAATCTGTAGAAAAATTCAGGTTCACAAGCCCCTCCACATATATTATATCTGGCCCTACAGGATGTGGTAAAACTGTGTTTATGCTTAAAATCATTAAAGATAAGGGGGAGATGTTCTCAAAATTTGTGCATAAAGTAATATGGTGCTATTCGACGTATCAGTCAGTGTTGAACGAGTACCAAGATAAAATTTTGTTCCACAAAGGTGTACATGACGTTAATTCGTTAAAGTGTAATGAGCATACAGTCATCGTAATTGACGATCTCATGTTGAAAATTGATAAAACGTTTGCCGAGACATTTACAGTGTTCTCCCACCATCTTAATATAAGCGTATTCTTCATCAATCAGAATCTATTTTTCAAAACTAGATACATGTGCGATGTGTCGTTAAATACACAATATCTAGTCTTATTCGCACAACGTAGAGATGTGTCACAAATTGGGGTATTAGCCAATCAAATGTTCCGAAATCAGCGTATGGATTTTTTGAGGTTTATAAAGAAGCCACAAGTCAGCGTTACGGATATTTGCTTTGTGACCTTCACCCACGAAACAAGTTTAGCGTCCTTCTAAGAACGAATATATTCCCAAACGATCCTGAAACGGTGTATATTCCAGAATGACAAATAGGCTGAAGAAACATCGTGAATTAATAAAAATCTATCAACGATTGCCCCGGGCACTGCAACAGATGTTTGTTAAAAATATTGACTCCGACTTTTTAAAATGCATCTGTGAAATCTGTCTTAATGTTATAAAATGTAATGTGTCAATGAAACACCCTCAGAAGGCTCGCCTACGTCGTTACAGGGACATAATACGTGCGCTCGCTCGTAAAAGTCAAACTGTGGGGAAGAAAAAGCGAATTATTGTACAAAGAGGGGGGATCATTCCTCCCTATCTTATTTTCAGTTTTGGGCCCTTTACTGACTAGATTATGATAATATAATTGAGAAAGTGGTAGTGATTCCGCACGAGGTGTATGCTTCATTGCAAAGTTCAAAGATTCCAGACACGGCTCTAGAACCCCGTAAAAGTAAGTTTAAAAGAATGGAAAGCGAATTGTTAGCCCTATTTAACAGTGAAAAGTCACCTGATGAGAAAAGGATCTTGTACCAAGAGGCTTTGCAGAAATTTCTTCATGAGTACGAAGATTATAAGAATCCGACAGAGCTGCACGTGGTTATTAGGCACAGCGCGAGCAACGATAAGCATGGCGACATAGGACCTGGGCCCGGCGTTAGAGATGACCTACCAAAGAATAACGGAACGCAGCGCATCGAACATGTATTAAAAAGCAGTCTCCCACATACATTGAGGAATAAAGGCTTAAGTCTTTATAATCTGTTGAGTGAGGACCCCATCATACAGTGGGCCGATACAGGCGAGGTCATTGTTGAAGGAACAAGGGTACAAGGATCCAACATCGTTGACATTGTCCCTGATCTGGTGAGAAAGTGGGACAGGCCCTCACCAACAGGATGGAAGCATATTAAAGCAAGACTACAACAAATAAATGTCCCCAGAACAATGATAGGTAATCTGAATAGGTTGAAAGACTTGGATCAAGACTCGCATGTGTCACAACTGAGTACGCCATCACCCCGAGCAGTAGTGTCTCTGAAGAGGAGAAAGAAGAGAACGAACGGCCAACCTTATCCACGTGTCTCTAAAATACGCAAATGGCTAACATATTAAGTAAACGCTATTATGACATTTCTAACCCCGACTCCTATGGCGGCGTTAATAGAATGTACAGAGGTGTTTACTGAGTAGGGAAAAATATGTTGAGGTTTTAAGGGAGTAGGATGTTTATACACTTCATAAACCGGTGAGAAAAAGGTTTAAAACGTCCAAGACGTCTTGGACCTTTTAAACCTTTTTCTCACCGGTTTATGGAGTGTATAAGCATCCTGCTCCCTTAAAACCTCTTAACATATTTTTCCTTACTCAGTAAACACCTCTGTACATTCTATTAACGCCGCCATAGGAGTCGGGGTTAAAAATGTCATAATAGCGTTTACTTAATATGTTAGCTATTTGCGTATTTTAGAGACACATGGATAAGGTTGGCAGAGGTGTTTACTGAGTAGGGAAAAATATGTTAAGAGGTTTTAAGGGAGCAGGATGCTTATACACTTCATAAACCGGTGAGAAAAAGGTTTAAAACGTCCAAGACAACAGCGGCTTCGATTGACTCTATTTGGCAAGCAGATTTAACAGACATGCAAAGATATTCAGTGTATAATGACGGACACCGCTACATCCTATTTATAATAGATATATTCTCTAGATATCTGTAGTAAATTCAACTGAAAAATAAATCGCTTGAAGCAGTTGCTAAAGCGACCAAAACGTTGATGTTAAAAGAAGATAGGGTTCCTGGCTATTTTTGTACGGATATGGGGAACGAATTTATCGGCCGCGCTTTTCAGAACATGCTGACAGAGTTTAATATCAGTTACTACACTAGCAGTTCTATACATAAGGCCTCTTTAGCGGAAAGAGTTCAACGCACCATAAAGAAACGCATGCATCGCTATTTTACACATAAAAACACATACAGATATATAAACATTCTGGAGTCATTGGCGTTGTCATACAACCGTTCACACCACCGTACGATTGGCACAACACCTAACGAAGTTTTAAAAAGAGGTACGCGCCCAGAGGTGAGAAGAGATGGAGCACCGCCACCACACTCTTCACATTTCAAAATCAATGATTATGTAAGACTATCACGTTCTGGAAATAAATTCGCGAAGGGATTTGAGCAAGGATGGACACGTGAGATTTTTAAAGTTAGTGCTATGAGACCTAAAGGCGAAATAATGATTTATTACGTTGAAGATTTGAATGGGGAAGAGATCGTTGGAGGCTTTTACTGCGAGGAGTTGCAGAAAGTGACATTTAATTTAGGAAAAAGTGTGTTTAAAATTGAAAAAATTTTAGGCAGCAAAGGTTCAGGAAAGAGAAAAATGTACCTGGTGAAATAGCTGGGTTACCCAGAAAGCTTCAACACCTATATAAAAGCTGCTGCAATAATGAAGCTTAAATAGTATGCAACATGGCTCCTAGCCAATTCTATGTTACACTCCCGTCCTCTTCTTCTCTATCTGTACATCCTAAGAACACCTTGGCCAACTTTGTGACAGAACTCCACGGACCCATTGAATTGGAGCGTGATTCGTATGAGGTGGGTTTATGTGAACTCCAGTTAGCTACCAAATTTTTAACTCTTGAAAACAAGCAAATCATATTTCTGATCCTTAGAAGAATCGATGAGTGTGAAAAATTAGGCATAACCTTAGACAACACCATGCGATCAGTCCTGTTCGGTGACGTACAGTACTATAGTACAACTGTAACGCTAGGAATCGGGCATTATGACACAGCCATGGACATTGTGACGGAGTTAAACAAGAGTCTTGAAAAGTCGTACCTGACAAACGATTTACTTTTTGAAGTCGTAAACATAGACACGCCTGCATGCACATTGAAGTTAAAATCAACGCTTAGTAGAAATATTAAAGATAAAGAGCTGTTCACAATTGTGGCTGAGGGCCGATATAGCGCAGCTCTCCAAAGAGATGTCTTTCACGGGGCACAACATGACTTGTCCAGCTTAATGTATCAGTTGAAGATGGAGAAATTGGGTGAAAGCTGCCCATCCCAAGAAATGTGCTATATTTACAGCAATATCGTAGAGCATCAATTTGTTGGAGACACCCAGGCGTGCCTGATGCGCACTGCACACATCCCCAACCATAGAGGGAAAAGCTTCAGCATTACATATGACAAGCCCCATTATGTGAATGTTCCGACTAATCTATTAACCAATATCTCGGTATATATAACAGGGGTGACCAAGTTTCCTGGACCCAAGATCCACATACGACGATTTTAGATGTACGAGAGCCGCAAAATATTTTAAAAAGAATTTAATTATTTAAAACCTATACATATACATATAGTTATACTCACATTATTAAATTGTTTAATTACTGCTTGTAGAAGGCTTAGTTTGGGTCTTCATTTTGGCTGTTAATGCTTTAAACTCTGGCTGATGTGATGTTAAGGCGGTATGAAAAAGTTCAGTCATGTGTTCGTTAGTGGGGGCAGCACGATGTTTTGACTTTACAAACTTCACTACCGAGAAGAGTGCTTCACAGCAATAAGTTGTCCCAAAAACTGAGATAAGTCGGAAACTGGTTTTCCTGAGGTGAGGATACTTTGTCTCTGGTACTTGCTTCCAAAACTCAACTGCAGATAAGCTTTTATGTATCAACTTTAAACCCACGTCCTCCTGTAGCTCCAAAAGTACTGTTTGTATTGAAGCAGCTTCCGTAACAAAAGGTGTGGTAACAGGACAGCCATTGTTGACGACATCAATCAGGAAAGGATTTACAAGAAATTTGAAGCATGGTTTTAGCTTCTTTAGTTCGTCAAACCTGAACTGAAAATCTTCAATTAGTCCTTCTAATTTACCTTTGTATTCCTCTAATTTACTATCGTTTATTTCAATATCAGGAAAAGTGTTTGCTCGGTTTTTCAGGTGGGGAAAGTGGTCAAATTTTTTTGTTACTAGATCTTTTTGGAAGAGCTTTATTTTATTCTGGAAAATGAAAACTGTCTGTGTAAGGTCAGAAATTACCTTATCCTTTCCCTGAAGTGCCAAATTTAGATTTTGAAGGTGTATTATATCAGTAAAAAACATCAGATCCTGCACCCATTCGTGATCTAGTTGTGGGTATGACTTTCCCTTTTCTTTCAAGAAATCAATGATAGGCTCCAACAGTGCAACAAACCTATTCAGGAGATTACTAGTTGATAACCACCTTACAATACAGTAGAATGAAAGGTCATCTGACTTATCTTGGAGATCCAGCTCCTCGATAAAATTTCTAAACGCTCGGTGCGTTTTTGCATTTGAACGAATGAAATTCACAATTTCTAGAACACATTTCATAACACTGTCATACCTAAAGTACTTGCTTACCAAATGACCACGGTGAATGATACAGTGAATAAAGAGACACGCAGGATACTTTGGATCGCGTGTCAAGAGCCCAACTAGGCCTACATTTTGTCCTACCATAGCTGGTGCTCCATCTGTTGCAACACTGACAATTTTATTCAATGGTACTTGAGCATTTGATAATGCCTCGTCAAGTGCGTTCTTTATGTCAACCCCTCTGGTGGTTTCTCTTAGGGTCATTAAGTCCAAGAGTTCTTTCACATTTCCATCGCCAGTAACATAACGAACAAATATCGCCAGTTGAGGGTTATCTTTAATATCTGTGGATTCATCGAGGGCCAAACTGAATGCAACAGAATTCTTCAAATCACTGCAACGAGCATGTAATTTTAGCACTGATCTCGGAAATACGTCTCTCTGTAGTGTGGCGGGAAATAGAAATACTTGCTATTTGTTCTCGAAGCTTTGTGTTATCTGGAGCGAGAATTGCAGTAACATCGGCAATATTCTTCTTCACAAATTCTCCACTACTGTAGGGAAGTTCAGCACGAGCAATATTCCATGCCATAACAAAACTAGCTTCAGTAGTTAAGTCAGCTGTCTTACACAATGATGAAAGTACAGTTTGTTGGGCAACTAGGCTAGATTTCAACATTGTTAACTTAGTCTTCCGCAATTCTGATTTGGGAGGAAATTCCCTAATAACATTTTTATGGTTAGTTTCATGATGACGCTTTAAGTTAATGGCTTTAAAGTGACTGAGTGCCACGTGGCAGATAAGACACACAGGTTTCCCACCCTTAACAGGAAAGGCAAAGTTCTCCGACTCATGTTTAAAAACTCTATTTTCTTCTTCATTTTTCCGTTTCTTACACTTTTTCTGCTTAGTCATTTTAATCAACTAAGGGGTTGTATAACTTTCACTTGTATAGCTGAGAAAAATATCCACTATTTGATCTAAGAAGCCAATTTTAAAACACACTCACTCGTTACTACACGCGGCCCGCAGGGTAGCTCGAGAGGTACTGGACACTGGTGAGTGGCGATTGATGTTAATTACGTAATTATCCCGCTTAATGCCTGTCACGCAAAAGAAATTGTCGTACGCATGACGCATTTTATTGTCAATTCAACTTTTCCTTGTTTTTTTCATATTTTTTTATTATGTGAAAAAAAATTATATTTGTATTATGAATTTTGTCTTTTATGATAAATACAATAAAAATCAAAATTGTCTCGCGAGCCGCAGTTAACAACCTCGAGAGCCGGGGTTTAGCCACCGTTGATATATAAGAACGATTGAGGGAAAAAATTTCCCATTCGGTGATGGGGGCTTAACAGTGAAGCTACACTTTCGTGAAGCTACACTTTCGTCGCATTCAGTTATAATGACCCGAAGGCCTTTCACAGTATATCGAGAGGTGAGATATCAGCGTGGGAGTGTGCTTGGATCCATTTTTTCAACCATACTACGCACCGCTGTTCCACTGTCGAAGAGGGGTGCTAGATACCTCGGGAGGAAGGCGTTACAATCAGATTTTAACGCGGTAGAAGACATAATGGGTGGAACTGAACCTAAAGAAGCTCTAAAAAACATTTGAAACGTACACGGGACGAAATCATCAAAGATGCAAAGAGAAAAATGCGTGTGGCGGAAAGAAGAGGGCTGTCAGGAAGAAGAGGTTACCAACACGTGGCGCTAAACGTAAAAGGAAATCATTTTTTTAACTGATATAAGCTGAGGACACTAATCCCACGAATCATAGGCTGATTACCAGTTGTCGAGAGAGGTGGTACTATTTCTGACTCGTCATGGCGCGTTTCATCCATCCGTGTAGTTCACAATGCTGTAAATCGGAACTGTCCCTCTTTGATATGCCCCCTACTCAGGTCTCTATTGAGCATATCGTCTTTATTACAATTAACCCATTAAACACAATTAGTTCGCCGGGTGCCCCTATAGAATTCGTTATACCCAGCTCAGGCCCTTACTTTTTTTTACCCGAGCTGCATGCACATGTACGCTAAACTGCGTATAGCCTATTCAGATGGAACGGACCGCGATGATAGTTACTCTGCCTACCCTGAAACCAACTTCCTACACTATATTCCGCCAGTGTGAGGTGTATTTAAATCAGGTTAACATCTCGGCAGGAACGTGGTATTATCACCTACGATCCTATCTGGAAAATGTCCTCAACCTGTTTAACCGCCCAGGGTTATTAACAGACTAAAGATGAAAGTAGTATAAAGGATAAATTTAAAAATTCTAAAAAAAGGATATACGAGTGTTTTGGTCGTCTTCATACAGACTTCACGTTCCAGGAGAAACTGCTTATGAACGTTGTCGATCTGAAACTAAAGCTCAACCGCACGAGTCCTAAGATCTGCATAAATATGGGGCCTGATCAAGAAGAGGGCGCAAAACCCGTTGTGATTCACATCATGGAGACATATTTACGTGTACGGCGAGTGAAATTAAGATCCCCAAAATATGTAGAAATTGAAAAAAATTTAATACACGCAGCAGTAAAATACCGAATTAACAGAGTACAGATCAAATTATACACGGTGCCCGCCGGGTTGGCCTCGTAGCAGCAAGAAAATGTGGCCCAATTAATATCCTAAAAGGATATTAATTGGAATGCAGGGTCACGCTTCGACGAATGGAAAATATAAAAAGAGCGCTTTTAAATTCGAGAATTTCGGCATTAAAAATATAACTCTATACGTAAATGGCGTCGCATTGGGTGGGCCTATGATTGCTGATTACTCATCAACGCTGTGTTTCCGCTTTGCGCTAGAGCTTATTGTAGTCTGGCTCATAATACCGGTGCCTGTGACGAGCTTGGGTTTGGCGTAACGCAGAAAGAATTTGTGGAAGAATTTAACCTTTATTCATTTGATATTATCCCTGACTTGTCTGCTAGAATAAATACGCACTTAAGTCCACAACAAAGTGGGAACATCTCAGTCAAGTTGGAATTTGCCAACCATACAGACGCGCCTATTAGTGTACTCGTGTACCTCGAATCACAGGCTCTAATAGAAGTTGATCGTTTCAGGAACGTGGTCACAGACTTTTAAAATGGACGCGAATACACTCCAGAGAGTAATGAAAAGTGACCGAATCACACGCTCCAAATTTATCGGCGTGTTTGCGAAGAATGAAATATTGAAATTGCCAACTACGAGAGACTGGTATGGGATTATCGTGAACACCGACATTGTGGGGAGTGAGGGGATTCATTGGTTTCAATCTATTTTAAAAATAAGGAAAGAATGTACTATTTTGATTCACTCGGCACTAGGCCCTGGAATGACCCTGTTATTGTAAAATTTATCAAACAGTTACATATCCCTGAAATTGTGTGGAATCCTTACCGCCTCCAAGGATATTTTAGTAATACTTGTGGCATGTATTGCCTTTCATTTCTCCTGCACATGTCACTTGGGAAGGGATTTATAAATTTTTTAAAATTATTCGAGTTGTGCGACATTGAAATGAATGATGAAACAGTATGCATACAATTAAAAAAAGGTTCCCATATGTTCGCTCTCATTGTGTTGTGTAAAAGTGTATATATAATTGTATCTATATTGTGTAAAGGTGTATATACATTTGTAAAATGCCTCCATTAAGGCTTATTTAATGGACGCTAGTTCTGAAAGCCGCTTTGTACATGTTTTCTACCATTTACTAAATTAAATGAAAATACAATGTGTTTTGTTCTTAACCCCCAAAAAATTTACATTAGTTCCTCAATGACCTGGCATTCGTTGAACCGGATGTGAGCCAATACCTTGACCCCTGTATTTAGGTCACTGGGTTGGCTATGCGGTAAAGCCTCCAAATCATTTATTCCCCTTTCATCAAAACGAAAAGTAGCTATAACACGTTGAAGTTCGGATCTTTAAGGAGAAATTAACATGATTAGTTCATACTGAATCATTTAAAATTAAGTTAAATTAAAGTTTAATTATGCCGAGATCGGCTACGCTAGGTTAGGTTATATTAAGAGATGAATGACAAAACGCTGGGTGATGGAATCCCCGTTAAACCGTAGGTCTAGGGTGGAGTGAAAAGTTTGACCTTCTGAGCTAGGTTAGGCTAAGTTATACTGTACCCGGATATGTTACGCTAGGTTAGGCTATATTATGTCCGGTTAGGTTAGATTATATTATAACCGGTTAGGTTATGCTAGGTTAGGTTATATCACACCCGTAACACAATATATTTTTTTATATTTTGCGTTTGCTTTCGGTGAACTTTTAAGGGAGAAACGAGTTTACGCCTTATTTTATTTTTTAGCCAACTCGTTTGCTTCCGGGTAATTTATGCTTAAGTCGGAACAGTGTACGTTATGCTACCGACAATATTTTCGGTACAACTTCAGTTAAGTTCGAAATGAATTTTTATCCGAATTTATTCATTTAAACGCCACTCTCACAAAGCGACCTTTACAGAACATGGTCTTAAAATTCACTAACTCTAAGAGTCTAACAGTTTTTTGAATGCACTGCTCGGGCATCTTCCTTTCCGAATTTCTTTTTTTTTAACGGTAAACATTTATCTCACCCCTTTTTTGATAAATCTTATTTTACAAATTACTAGCCTTTGGAAGGTGTAATTTGTATAGGCCAATCAAACCGGTTAATGATGTAACAATTTAAATTTAAACGGAGTCTTTCCATTTATTACGTGAATGAACGTTAATTTTTGAAGCGTCTCCTCTCTTTGTTTCGAGGGAGTGAAAACCCACGTGTGTTGGCCATATCGTTTGAAAATGAAATTTTTTATTTTAACTTATTTTCCTTAGTATCGGGGTATCCTTCAGAAGTTATTTTTAACGGAATTATTTTAGAATTGAATAGACAATTAAATTCATGTATTTTTCCCCAAATTACATGCGTATTTAACAGTTAGGTTTTATACTTTCCATGTACTTAAGATTTTCCAAAGTGCTTCGTTCACTCTCGAAACTAAACGAAAATACCCTGCGTCATTTTTGACGAAAAACAAATCTTTGTTTGCTTCCCGTTTGAATTTCGCTTGTTTATATGAATTTTTACACATATAATTTAGTTTTCTTCTTGCATGAGCAATCCCTTTGTGGTTTAATTATACCCAGTAATTAAATAACTTTATTATTATTCCCCATACATAACAATATATATATATATATATATATATATATATATATATATATATATATATATATAAGAGAGAGTGAGAGAGCGAGAGAGAGAGAGGGAAATAAACAAACAGATAAACATGACCGAGTGTTGCAATACAGTTTAACGGGATCCCCACTAGGATACACTGGTTACCCATTTATCTACCAATCGTGGAAGGCTGTTTACACTCCACCCTAGACCTACAACTTAACACGGACCACTAGGATACCCTGGTTACCCATTTATCTACCATGAGTGGAAGGACGCGCCGTCACCGGGTCTCGAACCCGGCGCATATAAACGCGCATATAGTTTTGTGTGTGTGTGTGATATTTTATGGGCGTATAGGTGGGAGTGTACGTGCATTTGTCCAAACGTTGTGTACACTGTGCCAACTAGCTGAATAGGGGGTTATAAGACAGCAAGCGCTGGGATGAAGTCTTAATATGCGCTTGGCTCCTGCCAAGCGAACACCTCTCTTCCTCTCTCTCCTCCTCTTCTCTTTCTTAGGTTAAGTGTACCCCTTTGGGGGGTGAGGCCGTCCCATCTACTCCCCCAAAGAGGTTCCCCCGAGCAGGAGTTCATTGCAACTTGGGGGATGACTCCTCCCCATAGTTGCATAACCCCTTGTTGCATAACCTCTTGCAACATCCCCCTTCCCTTGTTGCATAACCTCTTACAACATCATTCCCCCTTGTTGTATAACCTTTTGCAACATTCCATTTGCAACAGTAAGGAACATTTGCAATTGCATTGCACTCTCTCCTTTTGCGCCCATACTACAAGTGTCTACGTACGCGCACGAAGAGTTTACTATTTTATTTAAGAATGGTGGAAAGTGAACTTACAGCTTGTATAATTATTTCCATTTTATGTATGATTTGCATATATATTATGTGAAACCAATATATATATATATATATATATATATATATATATATATACAGTATATGAATAGCATTGAAATAAACTCGTATTTTTCTTTACTAAGGATAACAAAAATAGTGTGTGTGTGTGTGTGTGTGTGTGTGTGTGTGTGTGTGCGTTATTTTAAGACTGCTTATCCTCTGTTCGGCGGAAGAGTTAGACGCCTATATTTTTTCAGCTGGAACGTGAAATTATCCGGTATAGAGGAGGGTTCCCCAACCAATTGCTTCCCAGACCACACGGCGATTAACTTTGTTGATCTAGCTAGAATTAATGTATATTAGGACAGATGAAGTAATTTATTTGTGTAGTTAATACATATATTGAATATTGAATTGAATAACCCTTATTAATAATAAAATAAATACATTCGTTTTACACTTTTCAATGACATGAATAATTGTGAAGCTCGACTATTTATTTTATTTAATTTGGCCCTTAAGCTTTAGGCTTTACTAGGCTCTATTTTAAAATAATATGTCCAAACATATTCAGAGTTTTATTGCTAAACTATATAATGTAAACCTTTACGTTGGGACATTATATATATATATATATACACTGTGTGTTGTTTGCAGTTAAAATGTATATATGTACGGCATGCGACGGTGCCCTCTCAGGCAGGGCATTGGTTTCTGCTCGTATGTAGGAGAATTACAACGTCTGATTGATCGAGGTCCATGGTGTACTGGATAGCATATCTGACCGGCAATCGGATGATCCTGGGTTCGATTCCCGGGTGGTACCTCATTTTTCATTTGTTCGTTCTCCCTCCTCACCTTGTGCGAAACGCTCTTCTACACAAGCGTCGTTCTTTACATATATATATATACACACACATTATATATATATATATATATGTATGAAGGGAAGGTTGAGAGGAAGATGGAGGTTGAGACAGAGAGAGAGAGGCTGAGAGGCTGAGAGATTTAAACGGAACCTAATTCCGTCCAATTGATTAGTTTGTTTAAACTATATATATATATATATATGCGTGTGTGTGTGTGTGTGTGTGTGTAGTGCGCCTTGGTGGTGTTGTAGTTAGCGTCGCTGACTACGAATCCATTGACCCGGGATCGAGATCCGTTGACAGCAGCTGGCGCGCAGCGAAACCCAGCTGTTCATCCTTCCATACAATAAAGAAAGTGGTTGGTAGATAAATGGGTACCCTGGGTAGCCTAATGGTTAAGACGCTGGGCTGCTGGTTCCATCTGCGTTTATCTGCGTTTATGTAATCTTGTCTCAACAAGGCAAAACGAACTTTCTATCGTGTGAATAATAACACTCGTACTTTGTCAAAAAATATTTTAGTACTTCCATTTTTCGAGGGCTTTTTAAGCATTGCTAATGTACTTAAACTTTTGGATATTAATGTAGTATTTTCATATAACAATATTGTGAAAAATATCATAGTAAAAAATAGCCCTACCAATAATTCAGCATTATCTATAAAATTGGTTGTAAACAATGTGATTCCTTTTACATAGGTCAGACGGGAAAGGATTTGCACACACGTATAAAACAGCATCAGTATTCCGTTAGAACAGGACAGTCGTCCAGGGCCCTTTTTGTCCATTTGTCAGAGTTATCCCACTGTATTGATTGGAATAATGCTTCAGTTTTATTTCACTCTAGCAACATTGTTAATAGAAATATTCTTGAGTCTGCCATTATCCAACTTACAAATAACTTCAACATAAGCAAATGTCTTTTTCAACTCGATCCTGTTGTTTTGAATTCCTTCAAAACAGATTTAGATAAGAAGGGTAGAACGCTAAATCTTTGGTAAACTTGTATGCTACTCTAATAACTTATTTTTCAATTTATTTTTATATACATCGAACCTTAAACAAGAAGGGCAGAGTGCTAAAACCCGGGCAGATTTCCAGTATAAATTTGTATTTTTTTTTTTATAACAATGGTTGGAAACAATTCATTTGATTTTCCTTACAAATTTGTATGCTCCTCCCACAATCCTTTGATGTTTAATTTTTAATTTTAATTTTCATTTCTCCGTTTATTGTGTATATATATATATATATATATATATATATGTATTTTCTTTTTTTCTGTAACCTATATATAGGCTGTAACTCTTTATGTACTTCAGTGTTCCTGAGGATGTCATTAGACGAAAGCGCTTGAGCACCATTCTGTGTTTCCTTTCCTTCGTGGTTTTATTCATCATATTATATATATATATATACGTATATGTGTGTATATATATATAAATGTATGTGTGTGTGTGTGAGTACTCGGCATATATAAAATAGGCATATATAAAATATGCCTCAGACGCCCAGCCTATCAAGCAAATCAAGCCATTCACTAGTCACCGGGCGGGGGTTTACGGAAGCCCGCACTATGCGTCAAGATGTTCCGGCGGACGGTTATGTTATTTCTCCTATGCGTATATATACTCATACAATTCATATATGTACAAACAAACATATATACACATACAATTCATATATATATATATATATATATATATATAATATGCGCCTCGGTGGTGTAGTGGTTAGCGTCGCTGACGACGAATCCATCGGCCCCGGGTTCGAGACCCGACGGCAGCCAGCGCGCAGCAAAACCCAGCTGTTCATCCTTCCACACAATAAAGAAAGTGGTTGGTAGATAAATGGGTACCGTAGGGGGCCTAGTGGTTACGATGCTGGGCTGCTGATGGGGCGTGGTTCGGATTCCACGTTAAACTGTAGGTCTAAGGTGGAGTGAAAAGCTTGACCTTCGTCAGAATGAACAATTCGGGCGGAAGCTAACCAAGGGTTATATCACATACATAAATACATACGCAAACTAAATATACACATGCAAACATGCAAACACACAAACAATCATATACTTACATGCAAACATAAATACATACATATTAGGTTAGGTTACCCTACTCCCCCTTGGAGGGTCCACCCCCGACCCCCATTCATGCATATGCCCCTCCTCCATTGGTACTGTGCCAGCGCCTTGTAGTTTTGCATTACTCTGCCGTTCCAACAATTAATATTGATAATGTTGCATGCAATTGCATCTGCACTTGGGATTTTTTCTCATATACTACTACTCCATTTTTCGAGTAAGACGGCTATAGTACACCTGATCTCTGATCTTTCTACCATCTCTGACTGGGACAGAGAAAACCTCGTGGCTTTCACTTTATCAAAAACTCAGTTCCTTCATCTGTCTACTCGTCAAAATCTTCCACACGACTATCCCCTTACCTTCAACAATACACAACTCAATCCATCCTCTTCTCTTAAAATTCTTGGCGTTTACTTTGCTCGTGATCTTTCCTCGAAAGATGAAATATACTCTCTTTCTAACACAGCTTCTAAGGGGTTAGTTGTGCTGTACCGTCACCGCAGTTTCTCCACCCCCGCTCAATTGCTATCTCTGTACAGGGGTCTTTTCTCATCCTGTATGAAGTACGCTTCTCAGGTGCGTGGTGGCTTAACTCACACAGCTCTACTTGACTAGGTAAAATCAAAGGGTTTTCATCTTCTCAATTTCCGGCCTCTTTCTTCTCCGCCACAATGTTGCCTAACTCTCGATTTACTATCACCATTATAACGGACATTGTTCTTCTGAACTCTCTCTCACTGCATGCCTCCTCCTTTAAGGAGAGCACGCAGTACCAGACTTTCTACACAGTCTCATTCTTTTTCTGTCAAACTCTCAAACGTAAGAGTTAATCGTTATTTTTTATCTTTTATCTACTCTACCGGTGAACCCTCAAACAAACTTCCTCAGTCCGTCTTTCCCCCTGCCTATGACCTCCAATCTTTGAAACGCAGTGTCCAGGCATCTGGGAGCCTTGAACCTTACGTTTGGTTCTCTTCTTTCTCTATGGGGAGGGGTGGCGTTTATGCGGGTATTCGCCGTTAGCCCCTCCTTCCTATATATATAACACCGTTACCCCTCCTTCCTATATATATATATATATATATATATATATATATATATATATAACATTACCTCCTCAACTCTGAAGGAAAATAGCTAGGTTGTCAGGGGCCAAGAATTTTCAACCAGCTTCCAAAGGACCTCAGAAACGTTACAGGGGTCAAAGTTGAGTTGAAGTCTTCAAGAGAAGACTAGATGCATGGCTCAAGACGGTACCAGATGAGCCGGGTGTACCTGGCTATGTACGGTGGAGAGCGCAAGAGAGCAACTCGCTCCTCCACTAAGCCAGACCTAGAGGCGGGGCCACCAGCTTCACCTTCGTGTGAAGAAAGACCGACGCACGGAACCCTAACGAGATTAACGAGGTGTATATATATATATATATATATTTCCTATGCGTATATATACACATACAATTCATATATATATATATGTATATATATACTGTATATATCACATACATAAATACATACACAAACTAAATATACACATGCAAACATGCAAACACACAATCATATACTTACATGCAAACATAAATACATACATATTAGGTTACGTTACCCTACTCTCCCCTTGGAGGGTCTACCCCCGACCCCCATTCATATATATGCCCCTCCATTGGTACGATTGGTCCAATGTTACGATGCACCAGAGAATAGAATACAAAGACAGACCAAGTCACCTCTTTAATAATTTAGAAATTTGGCACCTTGCCTGTAATAATCCTTGCTCAAATAATTCTCACTGTAAACTCATAGGTAGGTATTATAGTAAGATAATATCCCTGTTAAGAGAAGCAGGAAGCCCCTGATTAAATCTTACAACTATCATACTAAGATTATTCCTGGATGGAATGATTTTATTGCCCCCTTGAGGAGGGAATCGAAAGACGCCTATGATTTGTGATGCTTTCATGGTAGACCCAGATTAGGACCAGATCGTGATCAGTCTTTCCTTGTGAACAGACGTGTTTTATCGAGTGTCCAGTGTTACCAATTGAATAAGTGGTTTTCGTTCAAGTGTCTTTAAAAAAAATAGTGTTTGGTGCATTCTTAACTAAATTACTTAGTGTTACTAATCATTAATTAACGAATATATTTCATTTATTGACTTTATTCATTACTATATTACTTGACTAAACCAAGGCTAGTGCCTTGTTTGTTTCCCAAAACTATTACTACACGAGGTTTCATAAGGTTGAAATTCCCTTGGTTTGCCTCTTTTGTTTTTGAAATCTATCAGAAACGAGGTTTCTTAAGGTTCATTTTCCATTCCTCCAGGATCAGGTAGAGTGTGGTTACCCACCGTGTGAAAAAAGGAATTAAGTCGGTCGAATAGCGGACAGATAAGTTTCATTTAATACTTTTTCTTTAACAAGTCTTTCGTCAGAAGCTTAATTATATATTCATTAGCATAAAATTGTGTTACAAGAACCTGTTTCTGCGTTTCAAGAACATTTTTGCGGGTTTTCGCAGGTGACGGCGCAATAAGCACGCGGTAGACCTAAGTTGTAATTTATTAATTTCCAAACGCTCGTTTTTGTTTTTTGTTTTTTTTTTTTTTAACTAATTAAAAGCATGGCACCCCCGTCAAGTACTTGCAGTCGCTGTGAAGGGAAATTTGCCGCTTACGCGTTTACAGTGGCTAATAATAATGAACAGTTAGTTTGCAGGTGGTGCTCAAGCATAGAAGTCCTGAGGAACGAGTTAGAACGTGAGAGGGAGGCCAGGGTGAGGCTTGAAGAAAGCGTGATGCTCCTGACGGCAAAATTGGAATCCCTTGAGACTCCAGTTACGACCCCTCCTGCCTCAGTTTCTACTAATAATATAAATAGTACTAATAGCCCTCTCTCTTCCCCTAGTTCCCAACCCTTCGTTCGAGTGCGTAATGGAGCCCCATTGAGAAAACCTAAGACTTGTCTACCAGTAATAACAAGCAATAAGTTTTCTGTTTTAGGTTTCGAAGATGCTGATGAACCGGAAATACGACTCGTTGGCGATTCCATTGTTCGAGGGCAGCTCGAGGAATTCTGTGGGAGAAACCCTCGTCGTAGGCGCCGTTACTGCTACCCTGGTGCAAGGGTGGAGGATATAACTAATAGTGTTGACCATTTTACAGACGGTACCTCTGAGGACACAACGTATGTTATTCATGTCGGTACTAATAACGTTTTAAATTCTAGATCAGAAGAACTGCTGGCTAGGTACAGGGACTTACTAGAGCGACTAAAGGAGAAAACTAATAAGTTTGTTTTAACAGGCATACTTCCTCGAATTATCCAACGTAACGATTTCTACAGCAAGCGACCTATATTAACAATAACCTAAAGTCTCTCTGTCAACAGGAAGGAATGCATTTTGCGAATTTTTGGAACAGTTTCTACGGCAGGAGGGACTTGTTCCTCGGACATGGACTTCATCTTAATGACGTTGGAGCTGCGCGCTTAGGAAGATTATTTCATAATACTGTCTCTTCTTTTCAGGCTGCCGTAACTCGAACGGTCCCAGTGTAAATTCCACAAATTTCCCCTGCGCTCGCGAAGGTGTCGCAATTACAAACAATTTGAAGGTTCTATCCTTAAATGCTCGTAGCCTACGAAATAAAATAAACGAATTTTTTTTCTTTAATTGCTTGTAAAGAGTTAAAGACTATGATTTAATTGCGATAAATGAATCGTGGCTTAGCACTGAAACACGTGACTTTGTAGGGGAGTATCAAATTAAAGGTTATAGACTTTTTGTTAAAAACAGAATAGGTAGGCGAGGAGGCGGTGTTATGTTGTATATCAAAGATAATATTGCGAACGTTATAGCAGTAAAGCACACAATTCCAGAACCGATAGATTCGACTATAGCAGAACTTAACTTGAACGATTTCAAACTTGTTGTTGCGGTTATATATAGGCCTCCTAATCAAACAGCTGATACGGACGAAGCGTTATATCGCGAACTAAAGAGAATAATCGGTAGTGAGCAGGCTTTAGTTATGGGTGACTAACGTTGCGCCAACGTGAATTACGATACAATGCAGGGAGACGCGGAAGGTAATCGCTTGGTTAATTTTCTCGAGGATAGCTTTCTTATTCAAAAGGTTGGGGAACCTACAAGGTTGGACAGTATTTTAGATTTAGTAATAACTACGGATGATAAGCTAATTACTGATCTTCAAGTAATAGAACCTTTAAGCAATAGCGATCACAATATGGTAGAGTTTGTCCTCTCAGTAAGTCACTCGAAACCAACTAACTCGACTAAAATTCCTAACTTCCAGCACGCAGACTTTTGTAAATTTCGAAATAAATTTTCACACGTCAATTGGGAAAACGTAATGGGGAACTCCAACGCAAAACTAATGTGGGAATCGTTCGAAACGGTATTTAGGACTATAAATGAGGAATGTGTACCGTACAAAATTAAGGGTGCGAAAGTAAACAACAAGCCCTTGTGGTTTACTTCTAGAGTAGGAGACATTATAAAGAGTAAAGATAGGGCTTATAGGTTACATAAGTGCGATAAAGACAATTTGTTGTTACGAAACAACTACATATCTCTAAGGCGTAAAGCGAAAAGTGTAATAAAAAAGTCCAAGCGCGAATTTGAAATCTCCATTAGCTCGTGACAGTAAAGAAAACTCCAAGCGATTCTTTCAATACGTCAACAATAGAAATCCAGTAAAAAGTGTCTTGGGGCCGTTGAAAAATGTTAACGGAGATCTAGTTTGTGAAAACAAGGAAATGGCTACCTTGCTAAACGAACTTTTTACGTCAGTTTTTACTATAGAAGATGTAACGAATATCCCTACGGTCATAGACATAATACCTTTTGATAATGGTAATATTTTGGATAATATCGTGGTTAGTGAAGGGGAGGTAATGCGCTATATTGATAAAATGAAAACGCGTAAATCACCGGGGCCGGATTCCATATATCCCATACAACTAAAGGAATTAAAAGATAGCATTGTTGTGCCGCTAACAAAGATTTTTAATGCGTCTATTTCTGAGGGGTGCGTACCAGATAATTTCAAGTTAGCAAATGTAACACCTATCTTTGAGAAAGGCGATAAAGGTGCGGCGGGAAATTATAGGCCAATCAGTTTAACGTCTGTTGTAGGTAAGCTACTGGAATCAATAATTAGGGATCGTATAGTCGAACACTTAGAATTGCATAAACTTGTTAGAAATACGCAGCACGGTTTTAGGCGAAACAAATCTTGCTTAACTAATCTTTTAGAATTTTTCCAAAGCGTGGGTGACGTTTACGATTGTCATCGGGCGGTTGATGTTGTATATTTAGATTTTCAAAAAGCGTTTGACACCGTACCATACAAAAGACTCATTGAAAAAACTAAGGGTCATGGAATCAGGGGTGTAGTAATAAATTGGATAGAAGAGTGGTTGCGAGGTAGAAAACAGAGGGTGGTCGTTCATGGAGCGGAGTCGTGTTGGGCTAATGTAGCGAGTGGCGTTCCTCAGGGTTCTGTATTGGGCCCCTTGCTTTTTCTTATATATATTAACGATTTAGATGTCGGCCTAGTCAGTACAGTTTCAAAGTTTGCGGATGACACGAAGCTGGGTGGTAGGGCGATTAATGACGAAGATAGAGGTAAAATCCAGGAAGATCTGAATAAAATCGTTGATTGGTCAGTCACATGGCAAATGAGATTTAACGTCGATAAGTGCAAAATTTTGCATATAGGTTCGCGTAACGGTAATTTTGCATATAGTATGTCAGGGAAAGAGTTAACAAGCGTAGAGCAGGAAAAAGATTTAGGAGTTATAGTCACTGGTGATATAAAAGTAGCGAAACAAAGTACAGCAGCGGTCAATAAGGCGAACAAAGTGATAGGTTTTATAGCTTGGAATTTTGGGTACAAATCGCGCGATATTATAGTTCTTCTTTATAAATCATTAGTTAGACTTTTTTACGCATAGAATAGTAAAAAGCTGGAATAGTTTGCCGGTAGAAGTATGGTAATTAGTAGCACGTCTATAAACATGTTTAAAAATCGATTAGACGCATATGTTGATAGATTGGGTATAGTTTAAAGTAGTAAAATTAAGGCTTTGTGATGATAGATCCCACAGCTCAACACAAGTGTTGTGGGATATAGGGAGGCAGCATCTTGGGTTAGGGGATACTCTCTGTCCTTACACACCCCATTTAAAGAGATTCCTCTGCCGAGCGGTGCCCCCCCATAGTACTGTGAAGTATTGAAAAACTCATGATCTCCACTTCCTCCACAAACACCTTTAAATGGGAGACCCAAAATGGGTGCACACACATTTCTACATTACTGTAGTCTTTACAGCCACACCTACACTTTTCCTCCTAAGTATATATATTGTAATGTATCGTTGTAAATTGTGACTTGGTCCGCAAGTGATATGGACCGTGACTTACTTTTGGTTGGCAAGGTACTGGTATTGATGGATACCGTAATGAAATTGACTGGATGGATTCTTTGGATCTGATATATTTGCATGTCGGTTATAAATAGATATAGAGTGTAACATATTTGTGGATAGTCTATTATGACTTGATCCTCTGGACAATAGTCTGCCAATAAACCTTTTCATTTTCATTTTCATTTCATTCATATATATACAGGGTGGCCGAAAGTCTGGATCCATAGGAAAATATTTATTTTAATACATAAATTACAACAAATGGTAAATACTTAAAATGAATATCAACTTTAACTCGTAAATGCGTATCCGTGATAAAAGTAGCCCAGAAATGGCTTCGAATCTAACAACAGAAGACCGGGTAGAACTTGTGCTCATGTACGCAAGACAGGGCGCTACACACAGAGAAGTTGCTACCGAATTCAATACAAATCATCCTGATTCCCGGGCGGTCACCTCATTTTTCATTTGTTCGTTATTTCTCTTCCTCGTGTGCAGAACACTCCTCTATACTTACGTCGTTTCTATACATTAATATACTGCGTGGTCATTGCAGTTAAATGTACATATTCACGATTTGCGAGGGTGCCCTCTCAAGGCATTGGTTTCTGCCCTATGTAGGAGAATTGCGACTTCTGACTGATCGAGGCCCGTAGTGTAGTGGTAGCATGTCTGACCAGCAATCGGAAGGTCCTGGGTTCGATTCCCGGGCGGTCACCTCATTTTTCATTTGTTCGTTATTTCTCTTCCTCGTGTGCAGAACACTCCTCTATACTTACGTCGTTTCTATACATTAATATACTGCGTGGTCATTGCAGTTAAATGTGTGTGTATATATATATATATATGAAAAATTATTTCACGAAAGTGACACGTGAAAAATATTTATGATGAATAAAACCACGAAGGGAAAAGAGAGAGAGAGAGAGAGAGAGAGAGAGAGAGAGAGAGAGAGAGAGAGAGAGAGAGAGAGAGCGATTAGTGTCGGGAAAGTAGTCACCAATGCCTTTAAACTTTAAAAAAAACATGCGTAGCTATATATATGGAGAAATATATCTGTAAACCCTCTCCCCACTAAATTATACCGACAGATCCAATTGTCTTTTGCTTTTGAGCGTGAGGTGGTGTGAATAATTTATTTTCAAAAAATTTTTAATTTTCGTATTAAAAATTATTTGTGAATAATTTTAGTTCACTGTAAAATTGTAGGTCCCCTCCGCCACCACGGAGGACATGCACAATACACAATTACGAACACAGGTAAACCAGCCATGAGTGGATCCTAGGGTCTTTGTTGGTCTGAAACATTATGACATTATTATAACATTATTATAATAATATGTGTAGAAGTCGGGGTCAGTATAAGGCGGCCATAAGGCGATGTAAACAGGAAGAAGAGTCTATTCGAGCATCAAAAGCCTGTGAAGCTCGCATAAATAACGATAATAACAAATTTTGGAAAATTGTCAAGAATCAAACGGGTGTCAAAAATGTCCTCCGTCCGACAATCGATGGGGTGTCGTTGGAGGATGAAATTGCAAGGCTGTGGAAAAACCTCTATTCTAACATTCTTATCAGTGTGAGTAGGGATAATCTTAAGATAGATTGCAGCGAAACGATTGTGGGAGGGACAAGGGAAAATACTTTGATATCATTTTCTGAAGTAAAGAGCTTAATTAAAGAGTTAAAGACTGGTTCTGCGTCAGGGGTAGATGACTTATCGAATGAGCACCTAAAATATGCAAATGACGTAGTATGTCTGCATATATCATTGTTCCTATCAGCCATGCTTGCTCATAGCTGTATCCCTGCAGAGATCATGAGGGCATATATCTTGCCCCTGGTCAAAAATAAGTAAGGAGGCATTCTGTCCAGCAATAATTACAGGCCTATTGCTGTCGCTTCCTGCTTCTCAAAACTACTAGAAAAACTCTTGTTACGCCGATTGATTGATTTCCTATGAACATCTAATCAGTTTGGCTTTAAAAGGTCCCACTCACCTGATCTGTGTATCTATGTACTTAAAGAAACAATATCTAAATACATTGACAGTAATTCAACTATTTATAGCTGTTTCCTAGGTGTAAGTAAGGCATATGATAGGGTGAACCACAATATTTTATTTAAAAAACTAGAAGACAGGAAAGTTCCCATGTACATATTAAATTTATTGAAATTTTGGTATTCCCACCAATCTTTCACTGTTAGGTGGGGCAATGTACTATCCGAGTGTTTTGGCTCCTCTTGTGGGATGAGACAAGGCTCCTTGCGCTCCCCTATGCTGTTTAATGTGTATATCGACGGATTAATTGCTTCACTTAATGAGGCAACAGTGGGGTCTGTATAGATAACACAACGATAAATAACTTAGTTTATGCCGATGATATGGTGTTAATAAGTCTCTCTGTTAAAGGTCTGGATCGGCTACTAAAAGTCTGCGAAGTGTATTCGCAGAAACATGATATTCTTTTTAATGTTACAAAAACTAAGGTTATGCAATTTCATCCTAAAAGCTGTAATCAGCCAGCTGATATAAGGTTTAAAATGAATGTGAAGTAATTGAGGAAGTACAAAAGTTTAAGTATTTCGGTCAAACTATTACCAGCTCCTTGAGTGATGACTCGGATATAAGAAAACAATCTCGAAGCCTGTGTGCTAAAGCGAATATGACCATAAGGAACTTTCGTTTCTGTACAAGTGAAGCTAAAGACACACTCTTTCGTACTTTCTGCAGTAATATATACGGTCAGCAACTCTGGGTGAATTATAAAAAAGGTTCTGGCAGAACCCTAAATTTGCTGTACAACAGGTCTTTTAAACTCTTACATAAATTACCCCCGAGATGCTCAGCTTCGCAAATGTTTGCTACCCGCAATGTCCCGAGCTTCCCGGAGGTAACAAGACGTGCTCAACACAGTCTAATGCAAAGAATTAAAAAATCAACCAACCCGATCATCCAAGCTATCCATGAGTCCTGCCATTTATCCTCTAAGCTATGGACTTCTTGGTACGAAAACGTCTGTCTGTAGCTCCACTTAACTTCGACATTACAGTATTATTTCTAATCAATTGTATATATTTCTATCCTTAGTATATGAACTGTCATTGTATTAATAATATTTGTCATATGGACTACAGTCTGCCAATAAACCTTTTCATTTTCATTTTCATTTTCATTTTCATATATATATATATACACCTTACCTTAGAACCTTATGTTGTTTCGTGTGTTGGTCTCTCTTCACACGGAGGTCAAGCTGGTGGCCCCGCCTCTAGGTCTGGCCTGGTGGAGGAGCGAGTTACTTTCTTGCGCTCTCCACCGTACATAGCCAGGCACGCCCGGCTCATCTGGTACTGTCCTGAACCAGGCATCCAGTCTTTTCTTGAAGACTTCAACTTTGACCCCCGTTACGTTTCTGAGGTCCTTAGGAAGCTGGTTGAACAGTCTTGGCCCCCTGACAACCAAGCTATTTTCCTTCAGGGTTGAGGAGGTCCCTTGTCGTGCCTTTAATTTGGGAACACTACACATTCTGCCTTTCCTATTTTCCAGTGTTGTTTGAATGGTAATTGGGTTTAGTTTTAGGTTTGGTACCAGTTTTTCGATCATTTTCCATATGTAGATTATGATGTACCTCTCTCTTCTTCTTTCCAGTGAGTACAGATTTAGTTTACGTAGTCTTTCCCAGTAGTTGAGTTCTTTGCAGCCATCAATCTTGGCTGTGAAATGCCTTTGCGTTTCTTCTAGTTTATTAGTTTCTTCCTTTTTATATGGGGACGTCAAAACTGAGCAGTATTCAAGTTTTGGTATAATCAGTGTTTTTAGCAGGGGAATCATTACTGTCCTGTCCCTTCTCTTGAACGTTCTTAGAACCTGTCCGGCGACTCTTTTTGCTTTATTTATCGCTATCTGATTTTGTGTTTCGAATTTCGCATCATCTGTCATTATTATCCCGAGATCAATCGCTTTCATGCTTCTCTGAATTTCCTGTCTATCTGGAGCATAATATGCAGTCTGTTTAAGTTCTTCTTTTCTACCATATCTCAAGAGCTGAAATTTCTCGGCGTTGAATGACATGTTGTTGTCTTCTGACCATTTGTATATTTTGTTCGTGTCCCTCTGCAAGGCCTCCACGTCATGTACATCGCTGATTTTTCTGCTGATCTTTGTATCGTCTGCAAAGGATGTTACTATACTATTGCTGTTTACTCCGCTGTCTATGTCTGTTAGCATGATAATGAACAGGAGTGGGCAGTTGTAGATCCATTTTCCCACTTTGCCTGTTATTCCCATGTCTTTAATTTTATGTGCTATTATACCATGGTCACATTTATCGAAAGCTTTAGCAAAATCTGTGTATATAACATCGTAGTTGTCATTGCCTTCCAATGCATCTAGGATATTGTTGTAGTGCTCTATTAGTTGTGATAGGCATGATCTACCTGATCGGAATCCATGCTGATTTTCGTTGAATCTTTCCCGTGTCTCCAGGAAATCATAAATTTTCTCTCTAACTATTCTTTCAAATACTTTGGTGAGGTGGGACGTCAATGACACTGGTCTATAGTTCTTTGCTTGAGATCTGTCCCCTCCTTTATATATAGGGACAATGTTTGCTCTTTTCAAGATGCTCGGTATTTCCCCAGTGTCTAGGGATCTTCTCCATATCCAGTATAAAGGTGTAGCTATTTCATTTTTACAGTTTTTAATCAATAATGCGTTCCAATTGTCCGGACCTGCAGCTGAATGTAGTTTCATTTGTCCTATAGCTCTCGCTACATCTTCTGGTGTAAACTCAAAGTCTGTTATATACTCTCCTTGCAATTCCTCTTCAAAGAATGCATTTATGTCAGGTATCGCTTTGTCACTTTTTGGGGTACTGAAAACTGATTCATATTGAGCTCTCAATGTATCAGATATTTCTTTTGGATCGTCGGTTAGTTCATTATTTCCCGTCCTTAAGGGCCCAATAGCGGCGCGCGTTTTTTGTTTTCCTTTTTGCATAGCTATAGAAGTATTTTGGATTTTCCTTTATTGCTTCTACCGCCTTTTCCTCTTCCCTCTCTGTATGGTCCTTAATCAGGGCTTGTATTTCCCTATCGATACCCTCCAGTTTTTCTTTTATTGTTTTCCTGTCATTATCTCCGCAGTTTCCTAACTTCGCCTCCACTCTCTTTCTTTTGCGGAATAGTCTTCTCTTTTGCCTTTCTAGCCAGCTCCTCTTTCCTTTTGGCTGTGATTTCGGAGCATATTTTTCTAAAATTCTCAGCGTTTTTTCCTCCAAGGTTTTAGCATTTCTTCAGTTGTTTTATTCTCGAAAATTGTTCTCCATTCTATTTGGGCCATGTGCGATCTGATTGCTTCCCAATTTATAGTCTTCGAGTTTAAGTTAAAGGCCCCGAATTTACTTCTTTCCACAATATGTGTATTGTCTTCTAATGCTGCCGTCATATTTGTTGATATCTCGATTAAGTTGTGGTCTGAGATAATGGTTGGGGTTATTTTTATATCAGCAATCAAGTTCGTGTTATTCGTGAATACCAGATCCAGGCAGTTATTTTTTCTGGTATTTTCTGTTATCTCCTGTGTCAGCATAAACTCGTTTGTGAGAGCCATCAACATTTTTGCTTGTTCCTGATCTTCTCTTGTGCCCCCCTTGTCCTGGTGAATATATATATTCCTATTCACCTTTTTGTATTTTATAAATGGGAAGTTAAAGTCTCCGCAGATCATTATATTGGGGGATGGAGGGTTTATGGCCTTTATTAGCTTTCTAATGTCATCAATGGCCTCCGAGAATTTTTCGGTTGGGGTGCTTGGAGGTCTATAGATGACTATTACTATCAAGTTTAGTTTTTCTATTTTCACTGCTAGGAGTTCCACATAGCTGTTTGATTTACTTATTATCGTCTCTGTCATATGACCTTCCTGTACATATATAGCACAGCCACCTTTCCGTCTCGTCGTTCTATCCGCTCTTAGTAAGTTGAAGCCCTCTATATTTATCTCTTTCTTATCAATACAATGTTCGCAGTTTTCACAATTTCCTTGGCAATCTTTAAGATGAGTTTCTGTGAGGCATGCGATGTCCGCCCTTGTTTCGTCCATAAATCCTTTCAGGTACGAAACCTTATTGAGTGATTGGTTTGGTCTTATTCCTTGAATATTAGCCAGGACAATTTTTATGTTCTCTGTTTTTCGTTGCCCCTTGTGCATTTCAAGTTCGTTTTCCTTCGATATCGCTTGATTCGTTGCTCTATGATCCTCCGAAAGAGATCCGTTTCCTCCTACTTGTATTGGTAGCTTCTTGCCCGGTAGCGATTTGGCTCGGGGGTTTCCAGCTGTGTCAACTGCATGTGGATGACATTTAGCATTCGTAAGGTGTCTGAGATGTTGAAAAAATTTTCTTGTTCGCTTATGTGTTCCTATTGTTGTTCCTATTGTTATTTTTATTCCTATTGTCATTTAAACTTTTTCCTTTGTTCGTTGAGTCCGTCGGGAGATGTTGATAGTAGCATTTATTCCCGAATTTGCAGGTTCCATATTTTGCGTAAGTTCTGCAAATGTCCGGGTGGTAGAATTTACATCCGTCTCCAAATTTACAATGACCATTATTATAGAAGAAATTGCATATTGGGGGATGTTCATATATACATTGTCCTCTTTTAAATCTGCAATTATCTTTTATATAATACTGCATATAATTCCTTCCCCATATTTACTCTTGGCTTTTGTTTTTTGCTCCTTATTGGGGACAGTTTTACTTCGTTTACTTGACTGCCCTCTTGTCTTGTCCTATTTGTGCTAGTTGTGTTTGTGTCCTTCGTTGCCCTTATGCTGTGTGTTGTCTTTACACTCTTTGTCGCCTGTGTGTTTTCGGCCTCGTTTTGTGACGGTATTTGAATTCTTTCTATTTCGCCTTTCTCCGTTTCTTCCGTTTTCCACTGTTCTTTGTTTCCACTTTCCTCTTTCATTCTCTTCTCGTAGTCTCTTTCTGCTTTAAATACCGTAAAAGAGTTTAATTCGGTCAAGCAGTTCTCGCAGAAAAATTTTATCCATTAAACTGCTTTGCGTTCGTTATAAGGGAGATTTTTTCATCTCCCCATTCTAGGCATTTAAAATCAAAAAGTAGCTGACAAAAATCGCACCTCATCGCCTCTGTCTCATCTGTTGCAGCTTTACAGATACCACAGAGTTGCAGGTATGCATTAATTTCCATGTTGGTGAAGTGACTCAAAAAGGGGGTATTATGGGAGGTATTGGGTGGGGGATGACTCAAGCTGTGTGAGGGAAAGAATTTTCCGTTACTCCAGGGTAGGGGATGTGGCACGCTGTATACTTCTCACTGATTGGTCCTCTCGACTGTGGCTGCGGGGATAATGGGGGGATATTTGCGGGCACTTCAAAACACAAAACTTTCTCACAAAGAGACTCGAAAAAATAACAAAAACAAAATATTCCAAATATTATTAATACAATATATATATAATTATATATAGTATTAATAATATTTGTCATATGGACAATAGTCTGCCAATAAACCTTTTCATTTTCATTTTCATTTCATCATTATATAATATATATATATATATATATATATATATATATATATATATATATATATATATTGTTTGATGTCACATCATTATTTTCATTATTATTAGTTTGGCGAGATTGCACACTAGTTTAGGTTAGGTGTGTATATATATATATATATAAGCAATTTGTATTTTGTAATTTTGTATGTGATTTGGAATTTTATTGTTTTAGCCCTGAAGATGGAATTAGTGCATTCCGAAACGTTGGTACTATTAAACCTTGAAGGATGTTTGTATTTTCTCTGGTGTTCCTGTTCATTATTATATATATATATATATATATATAGAGAGAGAGAGAGAGAGAGAGAGAGAGAGAGAGAGAGAGAGCGATTAGTGTCGGGAAAGTAGTCACCAATGCCTTTAAACTTTAAAAAAAACATGCGTAGCTATATATATGGAGAAATATATCTGTAAACCCTCTCCCCACTAAATTATATCGACAGATCCAATTGTCTTTTGCTTTTGAGCGTGAGGTGGTGTGCACTAAACTCGGTTCTCGAATTTTTTATACGTTTGTAGATTATTTATTTGTGAATAATTTATTTTCAAAAAATTATTAATTTTCGTATTAAAAATTATTTGTGAATAATTTTAGTTCACTGTCTTACAAACAAACAAAGTGTTCAGTGTTAAAATCAAATAAACACAGGCTTCGTCGGTTGGTGCTTGCTGCATGGAAGCGCTTGTTGAAAACACTCCTGATGTTCAACGGTAAATATTAGTATTATTTTTACTATGTATCTAAGTCAGTACTGCCGGTGGCCTCTATACTTTATATTTTTTAGTTTCATAAAACTTTCTGTTGAGTTGGTGATCCTTATAGTCCATATTTATATTGAGTTTTCGTGCTATACCGATCTCTATTCTTTATATCAATATCTTTAAAATGTTTTATCATTGAGATGGTGGTCACTGTAATTCATATTTATATGATTATTATTATTATTATTATTATTATTATTATTATTAACAATCCTGTGTCATTATTCGAGGTGTTTAATTTCGTTAGCCTTTCTTAAATATTAGTGGTGTGTGTTCGTTCGCTGTTCTGTTGACCCTATGTTTATATGCATGTGTCTTCGTGCAGCCCTTAAACCTTAAACCTTATATTATTATTATTATGTGTTTCAGACAGTGATGTCGCTGTCCTTATACCATATTTGTATTTTATTGCATCATCATGCTGCAGATAGCCACTATACCTTATAAATGATTTTTTTTGTCTTTCCAAACGGTGGCCGCTAAAGTTTATTGTGTGATGTCACATCATTATTTTCATTATTATTAGTTTGGCGAGATTGCACACTAGTTTAGGTTAGGTGTGTGTATATGCATGTGTCAGCGTGCAGCCGAAGATGTGGCGCGCTCGGTTAGGTTAGGTTAGGGTTATTTTTTGGGGAACCGCCTACTCCCCTTTGACACTGGCACTCCCCTACCGCTACCACGCGTAACCTAATCTAACCCAATTTAACCTAACCTGACCTAATTTAAACTAACTTTTTAGTAATGACCTTATGCATCTCGACATTGTGCAAATCGACTTTGCTCCTCTGCGGCCTACGCGATTCTATCTTTCAGCTCATCCAGATTTTGTGGTTAGGAAGAGTGAACAGTGCTTTCTTTTCACATACTCTCATAGGAAAAATTCCAAAGGGGAGATACTTGGTGAACCGGTTGGTCAAGGAAAAGTCCACCTTTACCTATCCATTTTCCGGGAAACTTTTCATTCAAAAAAATTCTAACATTCAAAGCATAATGATATGGAGCCCTGTCTTGTTAAAAAATTATGATGTTTAACAAGATGTGTGAGGTCGCGGATGCAGTCTGTGACCACCGTTATTCCCATATGTCCCGTGGGTGAGGAACAGTCATTGCCCGTCTATAAATGTGTTATACTGGGTTAACTTACGAGTATTTTGAGGGAGGAGGGCCCTCGGCCTTCTGCAATGATAATTTGGTTCACTTGACTGCGCGGCACTTGCTACGATTACATGATTGTCTCAAGCTTGGATAACCACTTCAGTGGTTTCTTGCCCAGCCCCGTGGCCTGTGACATTGACACTTGTTTCCTTATAATTGGGATCATTAAGTTTGTTTGAATTACGGAGTAGGGAGGAGGATGGCCTCCCCCCTATTTTGTAATTCTTTTAAACCTCATTTTTTATTTTTTATTTTCATTTCACTCATTTACTATATTCACTGTATTAATTTTTCATCCTTTCGTATGTAATCCGTAACATTAGTTTCACAGTGATTTTTAGCCTTCTCTTTTTTATTCGGCGTCAATGAATTCGATATTGCGACACCAGAAGAATTTGATCCAGTCCTTCATTCCCATCTTCACACTGCAGTAGAGTATTGAATAAATCAATTTAATTTTAAGATTTTCACTGTAAGAAAAATTACAAACATTTATAGCAATTTTTCAAATAAAATTCACATATAGTTACAGTAAAGCGCTTGTACAAACCTATATCTTGACTTCGTCCATCAAAATTCATAACATGAACATTGGAAACTCTCTCTCTATCTCTCTCTCTATCTCTATCTCTATCTCTCTCTCTCTCTCTCTCTCTCTCTCTCTCTCTCTCTCTCTCTCTCTCTCTAGTTCGGGTTGGGCCTCGGTCACTAGTGGGGTTCCTCAGGGTTCCGTTTTGGGCCGCTGTTGTTTATCATTTACATAAATGATATAGACGGTGGCATCGTCAGTCGGATCGCCAAATTCGCTGATGACACCAAGCTTGGGGCCAATGTTGGGACGCCGGAGGCGATCGAGCAACTGCGTGCGGACCTAGGTAGGATAGGAGAGGGGTCCGAAAAATGGCAAATGCCGTTTAACTTGGGTAAATGCAAGGTGATGCACATTGGCTACGCCAATCCCAAGTCGGACTACTCGATGTTGGGGAGTAATATCGAGGCGACTGATTTGGAAAAGGACTTGGGTGTGCTAATTAGCAGCGACCTTAAGTTTACCAAACAGTGCGTAGAGGTGGAAAAGAAGGTAATTTCAGTTTCAGAACAAGGAGATTGTCTCTCACTGTACAATTCCCTGGTTCGGCCGCACCTGGAGTATGCTGTGCAGTTCTGGTCGCCCACCCTCAGGAAAGATATTGAGAGGCTGGAGCGAGTGCAGGCGAGGGCCACAAAGTTAATCCCTTCCGATAGGCATATGGGCTACAATCGACGGTTACGCGCCCTGATTTTGTTTTCGCTGGAAACTCGGAGGCTGCGCGGTCAACTGATCGAGATTTTCAAGCTCTTACGGGTTCAACGATGTCGATTTTAGAAGCATATTTAGTTTAAATGATAACCCAACTCGCAACAATGGTTGGAAGTTGGATTTGAAACGGTTTAGGACTAGTGTGTGTGGGAATTACTTTACGTATAAGATCTGTGACACGTGGAACAGGTTACCTTCAGAAGTTGTGAACAGTTCCTCTGTGGATCAGTTCAAGAAAAGGTTAGACCAAATCTTGCACACTATTTGAGGATGTAGAAAATTTTCCCTGGCACCCGTTGCCATTGGTACCTCCTCGGTATGGGCCGCAAGGCCTTTGGAGGTACTTCTTTTCCTTGTAAATCCTTGTAACTCTCTCTCTCTCTGAAGAGAGCAGACAGGGGAATGTTGATGGGTATTTTACCGCGGATGAATGTCAGTGACCACGCGCTCAGTAAGGTCATTGGCATCAACGAGAGGATACAAGACTTGCGTGTCTCACTGGGCGTGAGGTTTATTGACCCCTACGACGCATTTTCGAGTAGGTTGGACCTTTACCAGAGGGATGGTATCCACCTCAATGACAAGGATAAAGGTGTGCTAGGCGCGCTGCTCGACCGGCACCTATACAGAATGGTGAGGTCGAGCCCGGGGAGAGATGACGGGCCCCCACCGGGGAGAGATGATGCTGAGCCGGTGGCGGACGTACCTTCAACTGAAGGGTGCGTCCAGGTACAGGTGGGTGACCCTCCTTCCACGTTGGAGGGGGCTCAGCCTCCTGCGGAAGTTGCCCCTCGTTGGTGAGCGGCTCTTCAACTTCCGACAGCCCTGGCTGTTCGGGAAACGGGTCGAGCTAGGGGCCGGTCAGAATAGGGAAGGCTCCCTCCGTGCAATACTTTTTAATGCAAGGTCGATTAGGAATAAGTTTTGCGAGCTACGAGCGCTCTTAGCATCAGAATACCAGGATATCGTTGCTATCACCGAGTCCTGGATTCATACTGATGGTAGGAACTACGTTGGTAGTTCGAAATTCCCGGGTATAGAATGTTTCGCAAAGACCGCACCCGTGGGGAGCGGGGAAGGGTACTAATATACGTGAGGGACACGTTGAGTCCCGTTGACTGCCAGTTCCGATCGGAACGGGAGCTGCTTGGCGTCGATCTGAACGTGGGAGGGACGAACTATAGGTTAATCTTGGTGTACAGACCTCCGCATCTCCTCGAGGAGGATACAGCCCTGTACACCGAACTCCGTAGCCTGCTAGGGGATAGGGTGTGTGTAGTTTTTGGAGACTTCAACTGTCGCGGCATAAAGTGGGAAGACAGGACTGCTGATGCTGAAGGGAGGAGGCTAGTTGACTTTGCTGATGAGAACTTCCTCACTCAGAGGGTCAATGAGCCTACACGAGGCGAAAGCGTTCTAGACTTAATATTCACGACCGAAGACAACCTCGCCACTGACCTCACCGTTGACGAATCGTTGGCCGGGAGTGATTACGGTCTGATTAGGTTCCGTGTCTGCATCCCTTGGGTGAAGCGTAGTAACTTGAAAGGCAGTAAGCTCGATCTCCAGCGGGCGGACTTTGTTAGCCTCCGGGATAGCGTAGGTGAGATGAAGTTAGAGGTCGGCGGCGATGTTGAGGGAGTGTGGAGTGCATTCCGGGACCAGTTTACGGTGCTGCAGTCTGCTGCCATACCCTCAAAACCGGTCATACCTGCCTCAACGCAGCCTAGGTGGTTCAGTCGTGACATCGCTTCGGCTATCCGAAATAGGAAAGCAGCGTATAGGAGGGCGAAGGCCAGTCGTTCCCTTGAGAGCACTGAGGCGTATATCCGCCTGTGTAGGGAAGTGAAGGCGAAGGTTAGGTTAGCGAAACGTAACGAAGAACTACGGGTGGCAAGCCTCTGCAAGGGGAACCCTAAGGAGTTCTTCAGTTATGTTAATAGTAGAAAGCCCATTAGACGCATGAGTTCTGCGGACCTCCGACGCGGACATCGCTAATGTGCTGAATGAGTATTTTGCGGGAGTGTTCATCAGGGAGGACACCCGCGTCATCCCCGAGCCAGGCGTCAGGCACGAAGGTGCTGGCCTGGATAGTGTTCGGTGTACCGCGACAGTCGTTGCCGATAGAATAGACAAACTGAGCGCGTTTAAGGCTCCTGGGACAGACCAGTTTCTCCCCAGAGTGTTGCGGGAGGTGCGCGACCAGGTGGGTCCCCACCTGGCTACAGTCTTCAACAAATCGTTGGAGACGGGCCAAGTGACTGGTGACTGGAGGGAAGCCAACGTGACACCTATCTTTAAGAAAGGGGATCACGAAAGTCCAGGGAACTATCGTCCCATTAGTCTCACTTCGGTTGTAGGTAAATTATTAGAGGGGATAATAGCGCAGACGATCGTTGACCATTTGGATTCGTACAAGCTGCTTGGGGACTCCCAACATGGGTTTAGACGGCATAGGTCGTGTCTCACCAACTTGCTCGAGTTTTTCCACGTCATGTTGAGTGAGTATGATAAGAGTAGGGCGATTGATATACTATATATCGACTTTCAGAAAGCCTTTGATAAGGTACCTTACCGCCGGCTAATGGCCAAAGTGCGCTCGCTGGGGCCACTGTTGTTTATCATTTACATAAATGATATCGACGCTGGCATCGTCAGTAGGATCGCCAAATTCGCTGATGACACGAAGCTTGGGGCCAATGTTGGGACGCCAGAGGCGATCGAGCAACTGCATGCGGACCTACGTAGGATAGGAGAGTTGTCCGAAAAATGGCAAATGCCGTTTAACTTGGGTAAATGGAAGGTGATGCACATTGGCTACGCCAATACGCCAATCCCGAGTCGGACTACTCCATGTTGGGGACTAATATCGAGGCGACTGATTTGGAAAAGGACTTGGGTGTGCTAACTAGCAGCGATCTTAAGTTTACCAAACAGTGCGTAGAGGTGGAAAAGAAAGCCCAGAAGTTGTTGGGTTATATCAGGAGGCAATTTCGATTTCGGAACAAGGAGATTGTGCTTTCTCTGTACAATTCCCTGGTTCGGCCGCACCTGGAGTATGCTGTGCAGTTCTGATCGCCCACCTTCAGGAAAGATATTGAGAGGCTGGAGCAAGTGCAGGCGAGGGCAACAAAGTTAATCCCTTCCGTTAGGCATAGCGCTACAATCGACGTTTACGCGCCCTGAATTTGTTTTCGCTGGAAACTCGGAGGCTGCGCTGTCAACTCATCGAGGTTTTCAAGTTCTTACGCGGGTTCAACAATGTCGATTTTAGAAGCATGTTTTGTTTAAATGATAACCCAACTCGCAACATGGTTGAAAGTTGGATTTGAAACGGTTTCGGACTAGTGTGTGTGTGGGAATTACTTTACGTATAAGATCTGTGACACGTGGAACAAACTACCTTCAGAAGTTGTGAACAGTTTTTCTGTGGATCTTTCAAGAAAAGGTTAAACCGAATCTTACACACTATTTGAGGGTGTATGAATTTTTTCCTGGCACCCGTTGCCATTGGTACCTCCTCGGTATGGGCCGCAAGGCCTTTTGAGGTACTACTTTTCCTTGTAACTCCTTGTAACTCTCTCTCTCTCTCTCTCTCCCTCTCTCTCTCTCTCTATATTATATATATATATATATATTTATATATATATATATATATATATATATATATATATATATATATATATATATATATATATATATATATGTTCGTTCAGAACTTGCTTGTTTCCAGTCTTATTTTTTGTCTTACACACTCTGTATATTATATTCTCAGAAATCGTTATTACATGTATTTCTAAACATATGTTGGCATCAGTTGATAAGTTATTTTTAATATATGTAATGATTGTAAGAATCGTAGGGCTATAGTTTTTTTTTTTTGTCAATACTCCCCAATGATGACGAGTTCATCGGATAATCTAATTTGTAGCAGTGTTTACGAGTTGACGATTTGTTTTTGTTTTGTTTTTTATCTACTGCAGGGTCGGCAACTTCTTTATCCTGGAAGCCTTTTTTCTTCAGTTCTCGCATTCCATTCTAGAATTATTTCTGGAATTTTGCCTCTTTTCTGGCTCATCTTTATGTATTTTGTAAATGATCCAGCTGGAGTTTTCTCAAGAAGATCTGCAGACTTTGTTTTCACCTCTGCGGATGATGCAGCATCAAGTTGCTCGTAATTCACAACTCCTACACTTCTCTCGGCATCTAAGTTATGAATGGTTGTTGTTGTTGTTGACGATATAAGAGGTGAAATTAGAGTAGTAGGAGTGATACCAGAAAGTGGGGAAATGGGAAATATAGATGAAGAGTTGATAGGTCCTCGGGCTCACCAAGGATGCGCAGTTTTTTTTTTTTTTTTTTTTTTTTTTTTATGGGGAATTTAAGGTCTGGTGATAAGTGAATCACCTTCCTTGCGCGTTCAAGCTTTTGTAGGGTGCTTGACTTGTTAGCTTAGTTTGGGTTTTCTACCTCTTTTATTTTATTTATTTATTTATTTTTTATTTTTTATTTTTTATTTTTTTATTTATTTATTTATGAATGGGATCTTTCATTAGTTTCTCGTGATTCATATTGTGCCGCGCGTGTTCTGCATCTTCATCATAGTCACAAACCCCAAATATGTTACTCTTTTGTTGCTTTTGTTTTTGGGAGAACCGAGTCTAACATCCTTATTGCTTGTGGGAAAACTTATTCAGCAACCATAAAAAAAGGCAATAATTTTGTTTCTTATTTATTCACTCCATTTCCATTGACAATGACGCATCTTGCGCCACTATAAAATACTTATAGACGAGCATCATGGCTCTCCAGTCGCACATTACCCATTACCTAGTTTAAACAAACCACAAAAATCACCAATTCGTGAAGACTGACAAAAAAAAAAAAAAAAAAAAAAAACTCCTAGAGACTTCCGAATCTTATAATCCTACATTAAAAACTAACCCTTTATCGAATTGGTACTCATCAGCTTTCAATCTTTCTATTGTAAAATCATCTCGCTACCAAATAACTTACAAATGATTTTTTATTTTTTTATTTAAAAAATTACCATAAGTTTTAGGAAGTTTTCGGTATATTCAAAATCTTGAACATCATATTCTTTAGTTCAATACTCTGCTGCATTGTGGATGAAGGTATAGTTCTGAAACTCCTGTATTAAAGGACGTCTTTATAAAATAGTGTGAAGATTATGGGTTTCTTTCATATATATATAATATATATATACAGTATAAGTGTGTGTGTGTGTGTGTGTGAGAGAGAGAGAGAGAGAGAGAGAGAGAGAGAGAGAGAGAGAGAGAGAGAGAGAGGTGTAAATTAATGCAAAGCGCTGCATTAAGCATTGCATGAGCTTTGGGTCAATTTGGGCGTATTTGAAGGTCGTCGAGTTTATCGCAACGTCGTCGTCGTTTGTGGTTTATGAAGTTCGATTTTGTCGCACTTTGTCGTCCGATTGCGAGAAGAAAAGTTTCAGAAAATTTAGTTCTCGTGCAGTGTGAAAGGAATTCGCAACAAGAAACTAGCCTTTCTAACTATTCAGACTCAAGTGACATTAGTTACAAAACTGCGGTGACGTTCATTTAGGTAGCGTAGAAGTTCATATATACACACACATATATACTGTATATATATATATATATATATATATATATATATATATATATATATATATATATATATATATATATATATATATATATATATATGGAGAGAGAGAGAGAGAGAGAGAGAGAGAGAGAGAGAGAGAGAGAGAGAATGTGTTTCAAAATCTGGTCCCATAGAGATTTGAGATTATTTATTAATTTTTCTGTTTTCACAATAGAAGTTCAAAGTGCATGCCATGCAGCTCTTTACATATCTAGATTTTCTTTGTACGGATGTAAGGACATTAGCAAACTGTTCCTTCTCTGGATGACGGCGGTGAAATTTCTCTAGCCTAAATACTTCAATTAACAGCAATTCATTATTGAAAGAATTAGTATATTAATATATAATATTAATATGGCAAATGACAGTTCTATGCTACGTACAGAGTATGTATAGGAAAGCATCAACTGTCTCATTTCGATATTGTCTACATAATTCTTGTTACATCTAATGTAGGTCCTGTATATGTATAAATACGGTGTCTGAAAGGTTTCTACTCAACGGGTAAATATGGGAAACATACTTATTTATGGAACCATATCATACTGTAGATGTTTAAAATATTCCCTACTCACTTTACAACTTGTAATAGCAAGGAAAAATTATGTAATATAATATTTTCAAAATAAATTTGATCTCCTCATTGGTGTGATCAGCCAAAAGCTCGAGGGATTCTTCAGTTTGTAACATTAAAACAAACATCGTCAAGCCAGTTATTATGTACTTATCCAAAACAATATTAAAATGTGCAAGTGTAAACTTCAAAGCAGTATGGATGAAACTGACACATCTTTTTTCAGTAACTTTGCCTAATAGTCCAGTATTTACAGTACATTGTTATTATACTCTTGTTTGCTTCTTCCGATGTACAGAGTTTTACACGTGTCTATATTTGTTTATCACTTATCTGACCACCGTAACCAGTCAAACTTCGAAGTTATTCTACATTCTTTGCAATCGTGTTTGGGAGATGAAAAATCTTATTTCTTTCTTTTTAACCACCATTTTATGTCTATGTGAAAACAGTCGTTGTATTTACTATACATAACTACAAATTTCGGATTTAAGAAATTTGGCATATCTTCTTCCTCAACATAATTAATCCCATTTTTATATGGGGTCACTGTTTAAAGTGAATCGCCTCCATCTTGGTCTGTCGTACACCATATCCTCCTCCAAATTCTTCTCCCGCAAGTCCGCTCTAACACAATCCTTCCATCTCTTCTTCGTTCTTCCTCTTCTTCGCCTACCCGGCAACTCCACCACCATCACTCTACGTCCGACATAATCTTCATCTCGCCTCATCACGTGCCCATACCATCTCATTCTTGCCTCCTGTATCTTCTTTGATGCCACTGCCACCTTCACAGTTCCTCTAATATACTCATTCCTGATCCTATCCTCTCTTGTCACACCGCACATCCATCGCAACATCCTCATCTGTGCTACATCCATTGTGTTCTCATTTGCCTTCTTCATAGGTAATGCCTCCGTTCCAAACAACATTGCTGGTCTCACCACAGTTTTATATACCGTTCCTTTCAACTTCACTGGCACTTTTCTATCGCACAAGACACCCGACATTTATCTCCAATTCTTCCAGCCAACTTACACTCTATTATTAATTTCTTTCTCCACATCTTCCTCATCCATTAACGAGCCCAAGTACTTAAATCGGTCTACTCTTTTAATCACTTCTCCATTCATTACCATCTCATCTTCCTGATCCTCATGTAAGCCACACCGTAAGTGTTCAATTTTCCTTCTGCTTATTTTCATCCCTCTATCTTCCAACGCTCCTCTCCAACTCTCTAACTTCTGTTCCATCTCTTCCTTTGTCTCGGCACACAATGCTATATCGTCTGCGTAAAGCATACTCCACGGCGCTCTCTCTCTCTCACTTCCTCTGTCAGCACTTCCACCACTATATTAAAGAGAAACGGGCTAAGCGCAGATCCCTGATGCAACCCAACTCTTACTTCAAAACTGTCCGTCTCTCCCAGACAGCTCCTAACCGTCGCATGTACATCTCTATACATTTCCTGTATCAGTCTGACATATTTTTCCGGTACCATCTTCTGCCTAAGGATTCTCCACAACTCCTGTCTTGGGACCCTGTCGTAAGCCTTCTCTAAATCTATAAATACCATATGCATCGGTCTCTGTCCCTTCCTGTACCTCTCAATCACCTGGCGTAAGGCAAATACTGCATCCATGGTTCTTCTACCCGGCATGAATCCGAACTGCTCCTCTGCTATGTCAATTTCATCTCTCAATCTTCCGTCCACGATCTGCTCCCATATCTTCATGGTGTGTGACATGGGCTTAATCCTTCTATAGTTATTACAGTCCTGCACATCCCCCTTCTCCTTATAGATTGCACCACAACACTGCTACGCCACTCATCGGGAATCACCTGTTCAAACAGCTTCTCCATCAGATCCCATAATAAATCAATACCTTCCTCTCCTAATACTTTCCATGCCTCTGCAGGTATCTTATCTGGTCCTTACCATTCTTCATCTTCGCCAACTCCCTCACTACTTCACTCCTCTCCACTCTTCCCGTCACCCCTTCATTTGGTTGCCCGTCCTCCCAGAATATCCTGTCATTCTCTTCATTCAGCAGCCACTCGAAATATTCCCTCCATCTGGTTTGTATGTCTTCTTCCATTCTTATCACTGTTCCATCCGCTCTTTTGATCTGTTTCACTTTATTGATATCTTTGTTGCTTTATTTTGCGTTTTAGCCAATCCATATATATTTTCTTTTGTCCCTCTCGCGCTTCCAATTCCTCATACATATCTTGGTATGCCTCGGCCCTCGCTTGCTTATTCCTCTCTATACGTACACTTCCCCATTGTCATCCTGCTGCGTTTCCTCCCACAGCTTCTTTGCTGCTTTCTTCCTTTGTAGGCTCTCCTGTACTTCCTCGCTCCACCACCAGTTTTCCTTATTTTCCCATATCTTGCCAGATAGATGTTTCTCCCAGTATTTCCTTGCCCCACTTTCTAATTACATTAACATTATGTTGCCACCATTGTTACACATCACTTTCATTCGTAATTACCTCATTCAGAACATTCTCCTTAAACCTGTTTTTACAGTCTTCCTCCTTTAGCTTGAATCAGTTTATTTTCTTAATTCCTTTCGTACGTGCTTTTGCCACCCCCTTGAGCTTCACATCCATGCAAAGAATACGATGCTGAGTTGACACATGATCCCCTGGTACAACTTTGCAGTTCTTCACTTCCCTCAATTGTATCCGTCTGTACAACATATAATCGCATATAAACATATTAAATAGTAATAACAACAAATATTGTTAAGGTTAAGGTAATAAAAATAATAAAATGTGCGAAAGAGGAAGCGCAGAAAATGAATTAATATTAAGTTACATATATTTTGCGATTAATTTTGTGACAGCGAAGTGTTTATGTTATACGGAGTTTATATTATTTTAACGAGAGTTTAATATTTCCAGGTGTAATTTTTCAATTATAAATTTCATCAAATTAATTAAAACACATATTTCCAGTAAAGACAAAATGGATTTACAAACTTTATTCTAAATTTTTGTGAATTCAGCGTATGATGTGTAAATATTTTTAGGGTAAAAGATTTTTTTTTAGCGTGTTTGTTAAGAATGAGGTATATCCTCTCTGAAAGGTCGATATTGGAGAGGTTTTGCGATTAAATTTGTTACAAATGAAGGGATATTTTATGTGTGTTTTTTGTTTTTTAGATGAAGTTCCATGATTTTGAAATCGCCGTCTTACTAATATTTCTCAAGACTTTTGGCGTATTTCCTGCTACCACTAAACCACAGGTAGAGTTTGATTTGAAAGAGGTGAAATCAGTTTTGAACATAAGAATTAAGAAATAAACGTTATTTATTTACTATAATTATTATTTTATATTATAAATATAAAATATGTATTTAAATATTTCTGAAAATGAAAAGTAAAAGAATGTTTCGGATTCTATTTATCAAATATATTTTAGTTATTCTTTCATCCATTATGAAATTAAACAGTTTCGATTTACTTATTTTTTTAAGGGTTCTTCAAATATAACTCATTCAGGAAAAGTTGTAAAACGACATGATGAGCCTCTTCCATCTAGACCAAATCCGTTTTTATATCTAAGTAAGTTCCATCATTTTAATACTTAATATTTTTTTTTTTTTTTTTTATTTATTTATTTTTTTTTTAATTTGGCCCTTAAGCTTTAGGCTTTACTGGGCTCTTATTAAAAATAAGCAGCTAGCCGTTATAAGTTAATAATAATAAAGTAAATAAATAAGTAAATAAGTATTATTAATAGTTAAAGCCTGTATTTCAATATTAAACAATATTAATCGACAATATTAAACATTATTAGTGGACACTAATCCAAGATTTTTGTTAGTATCCCATTATTAATCTGGATTTTAACTTGGTTTTAAACAAATTTACATTCGCAATATTTTTTATATCGGCATGCAAGTCATTCCATAGTTTCAATCCAATGAAAATAGGTAGTTTTTGAGATGAAGACAATCTAAATTGAGGTATAACAATCTTTGATCTATTTCTGGTCTGATACGGGTGGATTTCTTGATGAGTTACAAAATATCTATTTACCCATTGCAAATTAATGATTTTGCTCTTACATTTGTAAATAAAAATAAAATGTGCCAGTTTGGTTATATCATTGAGCTTTAGTAGGTTTAGCTCTTTAAATAATGCACTAGAGTGATCAAGGAAATCAGCATCAGATAATAACCTTATTGCTCGTTTTTGGATGACAAAGATACCATTTAATGCGTTGTTAGCGGAGTTTCCCCAAACAAGGGTGCAGTATGTTATATAAGGAAGAACAAGAGTATGATAAAGAGTCAATAAAACTTGTTTAGGGACTACATTTCTAAGTTTAAACATTATAGCAACGCTCCTTGAAATCTTTTTCGCGATATAATTTACATGATCACTCCATTGCAAATTCTTATCTAGCATTACACCAAGAAATTTTGTTACAGTACACTCCTTTATGGTGATTTCATTAACATTTAGTTCATCAAGATATACATTTCTTTTATTAGTAAAAATCATGAAATTTGTTTTACTGGTATTTAGGAAGAATTTATTGGTGGTCAACCATTTCATTACATTGATGAATTCTGAATGGAATATATTCTTAGCTGTATTAACATCTTTGCAAGAAAAGGAGAGAGTTGTATCATCTGCAAACATTATGAAGTTCAGTATATCAGATGAACGTGGAAGGTCATTTATATATAATAAAAATAACAGTGGACCCAGCACTGAGCCCTGTGGCACACCATGTTTGACAAGCGCTTTAGTAGAGCAAACCTTATTTACTGATACAAACTTATATCTATCGGACAAATAACTTTTAAACCAATCACTGATTGCCCCTCTAAAGCCGTAACAATACAATTTATTAAGTAGAATATTATGGTCTATTACATCAAACGCCTTTATAAAGAACTAGATGTAGAACACACAATCGTACAACAAAACTTGCTTATTTAGAAATTCCTATATAATCGAAAGTACAAATCTGTGCCTCAAATTTTTATCACAGTCGAATTAAATTCATAGCAAAGACTTCTCTGTAAAGGAAGGAAATTGCTGATTCTCAATTTCTGATTATGCGATTCATAAATAAATAATGTTCAGTTCACTTCATACCTTCCACATTCACTTCGGGTGATGTTGATAATATTCTTTACAGGGTCTTAAAAATTCTATAAGTATATATCGGGTGGGCAAGAAAAAGGGAGACCTCGAACTTTGGCTGTAAAATCCAAAGTTATGGTCAGATTTCAATATATTTTCACACCCCACAACTAAGTAAATTTCCTATACAGTGAGCAGATTTCAAAGGAAACTAAATAAAATTATGGATTTATTGAACATTTCTTTTTGCCACTGGAAATTCTCCATTTACATTACTACTGCAGTGTCGGGTCGGCAAAAAAAGAGGGAGACCTTTTAAATCCTTCATATCTCGGCAAATACGGTACACAGAACCAAGAAATTTTGTTTTGTTAGTACTAGGTAATTTTATGGTTTGTATGCCATCTTTTAGCATTTTAGCTGAGAAATTAGATTTATGGCGAATATTCCAGAAAATCTTGCTAATCATAGGTTCAAGTTGATAATTAAATCGATTTTAATTAACGTAAGCCAACTGCAGGAGGTTTGGACAAGCTTCTCAAGAAAATCGATAAAACAGGAGATATCAAAAGAATACCAGGTAGCGGTATTAAATTTGGCCACCATATAGTCCTGATTTAAATCCTGTCGATTACGGCCTTTGGGAAAATTTGTCACAGAGAATTTATCGGGTCAAAAGGAAGAAATGTCGCTCATTTACAACAGCTTTTTCTGGAAAAATGGGATGAGCTACCGCAAGAACAAATCAATAAAACCATAGATGAATTCCGTCCTAGACTGAAAAAGGTTGTAGAAGTTCGTGGTAAACATATCGAGCAGTTTTTTTAACATCAAGGTAGCACCATATGTGAGTACTTTGTAACTTTTTATCTGCACATACAAATTTAGGGTGGCCATTTAAAAAGGAGGACACTGCGTATGTGGCCGTACGTTAACATATATATATATTATATATGTATATATGTTAACGTACGGCCACTTACGCAGTGTCCTCCTTTTTGGAAATTTGGAAATGGCCACCCTAAGGACAGAGTGCTCAAAAGGCGGACTGTCCGCCTAAAGCCGGACGTCTGGCCACCCTACATACAATGTAGTAGTAGTGTAAATGGAGAGTTTCCAGTGGCATAAAGAAATGTTCAATAAACCCGTAATTTTCATTAGTTTTCTTTGAAATCCAATCACCGTATAGAAAATTTACTTAGTTGTGGGGTGTGAAAAAAAATATTGAAATCTGACCATAACTTTGTGTTTTACAGCCAAAGTTCGAGGTCTCCCTTTTTTTTTTGCCGACCCAAAAAATATAAACTGTATAAAGTGTATATATATGTTACGCGTGATCGGTGAAATTGCGCATTTCATGAAAAACGCAATATTTTGCGTTTTTCATGAAATGAGCAGGGCCTTTGCCAATTTCATGAAATAAGCAAAAGTAATGCATTTTTCATAAAATACGCAATT